>OY829914.1:100271135-100871135 GCA_963691935.1 Nephrotoma guestfalica
GGTATTGTTCTAATCGCTTCGGAAAATAAATATATTGAACGTTTTATCATAATACGAATTTTTTAGAAAATTATTGAATGTAAAACTGAGCGCACATAAATTCTTATTGGATTGATTTGGGAGTGTAAATAAATTCAAATTAATAAAAATATAAAATACTGTGTTCGTGTCTATTAAACAATCAATTATTTGTTGTTTGATATCAATCTTTAATAAAAATCACATCAGTCACTTGTAAATGTTAGGCGAGCATTTTTGACATTAGTCTCGCTCATTGTGAGATTCATAATACGACTAATATGGAAATTCGATGATTCAAGTCACTAAGCACTGCGCATGTGACTATCAATCGCTCACTGCGAGAACCACAATTCCCAATCCTGATATCAGCGAGTTCAAGTCGCCTGGCGAACCAAATATGAGGGACTATAACAGGAAATCTGTTCCGGCTTGTGATATAAAGAGCAGGGAACCAAACTAAACACCGTTGTGTACTAAGATTCAATCCTGGGAATAACTTCTTGTTGAATTTTAAACGATTTAAATTAATTGGAACATGCAATAAATTATATTTTGAGATATGATCTCGGTTTCTTGAAATCCGGAATTTACGATAAGCCTAAAAAAATATATTTAAATATAGAATTTGAAACAATAATTTACCTTTCAACAATCACAGCTGGCATTTGAACTAACTGAACTGGACTTTTTCCATCTTTCAGTGCTTGTGTTAAATTCAATATTTGACCTCTCATAACTGACATCTGCCTTTCGAATAATCCTTTATCGAACCCTCTGTCTTGCTGCAATAATAAAAAACTATAAGTATCGATGAATTCACCGAAATAATTTTTACTAAATGGTTAGTACCTTAAATAGTTCAAAAAGCTCGTTACACATATCTTCAACATAATTTTGGTCTGATAACGGTTGTAAAACTAAATCTTTTATTTCTTGACTAAAAGGTACTTTTGCTTGAGGCAACCAAGCCCAATGATATGGATAAGCCCGCCATGAATCTGGATGCTTAAATGGAAATGCTAATCCATTATCAATAGCAGCTATTTTTATGTCAGGCAACTGTACAACATTCCAATCTGTAGTTAAATCAGTAATTTTCGGATCGGTTCCCGATGTTCCTGTTGAACCATTTTGCTGAACTATTGTCGGCTGATTATATTGTATCAGCCAATTATCATTTCCCCTATCTGTATTCCTTATTATGTAATCTAAAACAACAAGTCTTTCGAATTGCAATTGAAATGCTACAGCTAATTGTGCCGGTAACGGTTCCTGTTCGAATCGCCTTAACCAAAAGTCGGCATCCTTATATCCTTCGACGAAAAATTGAAAAGATCCTATTTTTGGTGGTAATGTCATACGATTAAAGCGGGCCGATGGATATCGTTCCTTAATTGTTTTTTTTATTCGAGCTTTCTGTCTATCTATCCGTGGATAATTAAATGTCTCGGACACTAATCGTATAACACGAGTTTTTGGTACAACATTTAAACTTAATTTTTGATCAACCAAACTAGCTCCCGCTTCGGATAGATACCCTTGATTTGGTATCAAACAAGATCGCCCAAAACAACACGGGCAACATAATTTATGCATCCATTTAGTCCATTTTGGATTCAGCCGTCCGTAGGGTTCTTCATCTTTCGGTTTAAATACAGCAATTTTTCGCTAAAAAGACAAATAAATATAAATGGTTCAAATTTTAACAAAGTACTAAAGCATGTATGAATTTTCCCAAAATTTAGTCCAAACAACTGTTTAGAAAAATTCCCCGAAAATTCTTATTTTCTGTATGCTTAACATATGATTCAATTTCAGTTACTCTTTCACCAAAATTTTATCAAAGATAGCAATCGTAAAATAAAAAATATTGTTAGAAGCGGAATATTTACATCAGCCATATTTTTAACAAAATATGATCCACTACTGCCTTGATATATACGTTCCGGATACATGCCATTTTCTATGGCTATTTCTGCCTGTGTTACAAGTTCATTAAATACGGGATCATCTAAAACGAAAAACAACAAAAACAAATATTTTGTTAATACAATAAACCAAATTATAAGCACACAATAGTTGGATAATGTGCACACATATTCCAACCTTCCCGATTCCTTATAAAATATTCAGAAAGACTCCAAACGCTACTACTGCTGAAACTACTAACACTGAAATCTATGAAAAGAGAAATTGAGAATTCAAAATTCCGTAATAATGTTTGAAATACATATTTGACTTTCACCGTCAACACACACTATTTCCAACACAAAGGTTCATCGGAATAAATAAATAAGAATCGGGCCGATTCAACTAGAATTTTAAATGTATTGTGACAGCATGCAATGTGCAACGCCGTCTGTATGAAACTTAAAAAAACAAACTCTCACCTATATTTTTCGCGTGAACTAATTTAACATATTTTAAAGTTGAGCCTTCCTCTTTGTCACCATATTCCATTTAAATGAGTAAGAGTTTAATCTATCTACTAGCTCAAAACTCAATAACAGTCTGACCTGTAACATCCACAAAAGAATACCAGCAAATTGTAATCGTTTAATTTATTATCTAACTAATCGGAAGTGGTTCAAATCTTGATTAATAAAACATAATATTCCAGATATTACAAGGAATGATTATGAACAAGATGTTAAAGACAAAACTGTACGAACGAAACCAAAACAAATTTAATGAATGTAAATCAAATCGCCTGTGGTTTAATGTTAAACGAAATTTACGTTATCATAACTTTGAACATGTTTTGCTGACTTAGTTAGCAGGAGCAATGATGCAATTAAATTACTTCCCAGGCGTATAAACTTACTCAGCCTGGAACTACCACTTGGATTTCTCGATATAGACACGATATATATCGCACGATATTTTTCAGATATCGACAATTTTTTCAGATATCGATGACATGTTAAGTACTGGTATTGTGCTAACCTGACAAATTTGCAGAAACCGACTTAGAATCATCAAAAAATACACAACATGATTTTTGAAAAAAATACTGCAGCTGAGTGTCATTCGCTTTCACTTACGTAATTTTATCAAGGATTGTGGTGGAATTTTCTGCCGAGATTTTTCGGTCCCTAATTTTTATTGTGTCTTATTCCTTCTTATTGTGTCTTATTTGGCAATGTCATCCATAAAAAGTCAAAAATAAATTTCTGTGCGGCTCCTATTTAAATTTTGACAACTGTGTCGCCAATAAAAACGATAACCAAAAACAGTGTGGAATAAAATTCTTCATTATTTCACTGACGCCATTTGTGAATTTAAATAATACAGCTTCTGTATAAGATTTAAAAACAAAACAATACACTCTCAATCATAATTGAGCAAGCCCATGATTGAAGAGAATATATCAAACATTATTGATACTTTAATAACCGCGTGCATCTTAACGCTTATGTACTGTGCTGACGATTTGATTTTCCTTGTTACTCTTTGCTTTAAGAGCGTTATTTGCTAAATTTAATTTGTTGTTGAACCTAACGTAAAAATTAAATTTCAATGTGTCTATTTATACATTTATTCTTTACCATTCAAACCTACCTAATAGAAAAACTCTTTATTTGCTTACCAAACAATCCCTGGCATTCTATCGGCAATATTCTGGTTTATTTTTCATAATTTTTTTTTCTAAATTATGGGCAAAAAAATTGAGTCTGTTCTTGTTGTATATTCTGATCTAGCTTGCACAGCTTCTCAAACTTGGAGAGCTAATAAGAGCTAATAACAAAATATCAAAAGAAAATTTCAAGAAAAGATAAAAACTATAAGCACGAGTTTTCCATAATCTATTGAATATCAAAAAACTTTAGAAGAAGAAAATGTACGAATCTGCACAACTTACTCTTACTTTAGTAAAGAACACTCTTAAGCACAAACAATCATAGGAGATACAAAGGTAAAACCAAATTTATTTCTGATAATTCCAATGTCATCAATATATCTGTGACTTTTCGTTCAACTGTGTATGCGTATACGCAAAAAACAAAATATTTTACCGCTGCAGAATTATGAGCTCTCGAAATCCGCAAACCACAAATTTTCAGCTCGATCAGTTGAGTCTGTACAGGCCCGTTGCACACTTGAGCTACGTTTTTAGGGAAGCGCTATGCTTTGTGATCAAAGCAGAAATAAGTGAACCCAATTTTGTGAACCCTTAGCTTAGACCACTCGTGCGCACTGATTTATGTAACTGCTTTATTTAAAATGAGCTAATTAGTTATCTCCAAGATAATAAAACATTTAAATATATTTCTGTACAGATGGGGTTGGTCCTGAGATTTATTAACAATGTTTCTTTTATTTAAGGTTTGAAAACCAAAATGAGAAGCGTAACGTAAACATCGCTCGCATCAGCCAAAAAAAGTTAATCATGTTTGGATTTTCGAAATAAATCTAGCTATGTGAACTGTACCAGTAAAGCAGATAACTATCTAGCTTTAAAATGTTTGTTCCATTAGTATGAAAAAATATTAAAGTAAAAGTAACAAACAGTTACTCCTGTTTTCCTTTTGTCGCTTAACTATATGTTCTGATATTACAACTAATGTTCGCCAGACAAATAAAGGAAAATTGTAGTAAAGGAGGAGGAAATCAACGTATAAATGAACATTTTTATTTTAAATAAAAACTTTAGAATTGTCATGTTACAGACGGTGCATTCTCTATCTTGTGCAAAGACAATCAACTTTTGAATATAAATTTTACTGCATGAATCAAACATTTTTAGTTTTGAACAGCCACCATTAACCAAGACCGGTATTTTTTAATCTCAAAATTAAGACAACAATAATCTCCTAATATGTAAAAAGTAATATATAGGGGTTTACAACGCTACAGGAGGATAAGAGTTATGAAATAAAACTGAAGCATCCGAGTTGTTTAATTTATGTAGAATCGATTCAGCAACTAACGTTCATTTTACCGAGAAATATTTCGAATTTATTGGTAAATGTTTGGTGGTATAGCACTATTTAAATATACATTTAATTTTATCCGGCTTATTTTAAAATTGCAGATAGAAAGTAAAGTAGCATGATTCCCTTAGACCATACTTACATTTCAGGTTCCATGAAATCAGAGCAGACGTTTTATAAATATTAAGATTGAAAAGTAGTTTTAAAATATGTTGTCGTGTTAATTATTTACTGTAATAGATGTCTGTAACGGGCCTAGCTTTTCACTATTAACTATCTTTCCTATCCTTAGGTGTGGTTAATTTAAAGCTGATCGTGCGGTGAAACTCCTCTTCTAAAGATATCTATAATCAGACTAAAACTAAAATAAAATTCGATTAATTATTACGAGGAGTTGTCTGAAAAGTTTCCGACCTCAGCATGAAGATAGCAGCACTCGTCAACAAAAGTAGGGCGGAGTATGTTGGTGTGGAAGGTACCCATTGAAATATCAGACATTATGGACGAGTAGGTCGATCTGGGTGTTTTTGTGAAAATGGAAAAATCGAGTATCGAGCTGTCAAATCAAAGACGAGTGCAATGGTGTGGACGAGGACTCGACCATTATTTACCACCGTGAAATTTTGAGTAGCTGAATTTAAACGTGGCCGTACCAGCTTGGGTGACGATGAACGTTCGGAACGTCTAAAAACTGCAACCACTGACGATAACATCGCTAAGGTTCACCAAATGATGCTAGACAACCGTTGAATTAAATTTAGAGAGATAGTAAAGGCTATGAATATGTCCAAAAATGTATTTGTCACATATTGAATCGAAATTTAGGCATGAAAAAGCTGTCCTCGCATAGGGTGCCGAATTTGCTCACTTTGGCAGTTACTTAATTACTGGTATTAGCTGATTACTGTTGATGAAACTTGGATACACCAACACACTGCAGAATCAAAAATACAGTCAAAACAATGCAATGCAAAGGGACAATTGGCTCCAAAAAGGCACTGGCTGTTCTTTGGCTGAGAAAGTGATAGCGACTGTTTTCTGAGACAGTCCTGAAGTTATCTTAATCGATTATCTTCAAAAGGGAAAACGATTACAGGAGCATACTACTATGCATCAGTACTTGACAAGCTGGAAGCTGAAATTGTGGAAAAACTGCCAGATTTGCAAAAAAAAAATCTTGCTCCACCAAGACAATGCGCCCTGTCATACCTCAGCAGTTGCCATCGCGAAAATCTGCGAATTACGTAATGCAGACATTTTTGAAAAATGTTTTTTGTATTAGATGAACCACCTGAATTAGATTCAGATCTAATGACAATTAAATAGAGCGCGGTAGAGCCGTCAGCTACATTCTGACCTAATGATATTTTTTGTGATTTTCCTACTCATATTAGCACAAAATCGCTGTAATTTAGTAAAAATTTATAAAAGGCCTTCACAAAAAAACTGCTACTGCTTCAGCAAAACTGCTTCAGCAAAAATAGTTACAAGCTGTTTAAAAAATGCGATTATCATTTTCGCTTGAACATAATCTACTTGGAAAAAATATTTTCATCGCATTTTTGCCTAAATTGTATTTTTCTGTATATTTTTCTGGCCTATAAGTTTGGTGTAAATATTTTTGAAACAAAAGTGGAAAACTTTGTTTCCTAGAATTGTTAAAGGGAAAATTTTAAAAATATTTACACCAAACTAATTCGACATTAGGCCAGAAAAATACAACTCACACAAAAATGCTATGAAAATATTTTTCAAATTCCCCAAAGAAGGCCAGAGTAGTGCCACTAGTGACATTTATATTACCAGGCTTTTACTATTTTGATAAAGTTTATACCTCGTTTCTCAGAAATAAAATTATTTAATTACAATATACAAAAAAGTCAATGCAAAACATATAATATAAACATACAGACCGAATATAGACAATTGACTAGCGTTGAACGGATATAACATAATTCGGAAAGATAGAATTGTTGAACCTGCACGAAGTGGAGTATATAACTTTATGTTAAAAACATATTTTACAAATTTAAAACGAGAATACTCTTGAGGCTTGTTACAAAAAATTGTATTTGCGTTTTAATTTAAAGCAAATCTTACTCAATTAGCAAGTAAATAACATAATATATGATAATAATATATGAAGTTTGATTCTCTAGCGATCAATTTAAATGTTCATAATTTTTTTAAATCAAAGTTCGAATTTCTCTGATTCTTGACATGATCGTACGAGGGTTCCGTTTTATAAATAAGGATTGAGCATCCATAGTGCTGCCATCTGGTAACTGACAACCCTTTCGCAAAGTTTATTTAGTTAAAACGTTTTACTATTTGCTATTGTTTGTTATAGTGATTTCAAAATTTCATTTCAATGCAAAAACGGAACTAAATTGTGAACATTTGTGCAATTATTTTTTACAACTTTTGACGTGGATTGTTGAGTTAATGGCGAAGAATTACCACAAAAGACCAGTGTTTATCGATGGTTTACAGAATTTCGACGGTGGCCGGAGTTCGCTCAACTACGAATTTCGTGACGGTCGTCCAAAATCGGTATTTGTTTCGAAAAACATTGGTGAGGTGCATGAATTGATACTGCAAGATCGTCATGTGACTTATCGTGAGGTTGAGGCATCCTTGGGCATTAGTGGTACCAGCATAAATTTAATATTGCATGAGCCCGAAACCAAACAGCAGACGACGGTATAAGTGTTCCAATATGAGTCAAATCCAACAAAAAATGTTGGCGATAAAGCACTTCGAAGCAAATGGTCGCCTGTTTTTTCGGAGAAACTGGACATGTCGCAACCATACCATTGGTGCAACGTGGAACGGATCATTCTCCAACACGACCTAGTAGTATAGTCCTGATTTGGGTACCAATGACTTCTTTTTTCCTTAACTCAATCGGAGTGGGAAAAGTGCTTCGAAAGTTGGTCCAACCGCATGTAAAAGTGTATTGATCTAATCCCGAAATATAAAAAACAACCCTCGTACGTACAACTTCGATTCGAATGTGAATCAAATAAGTTGTGGTGAGTTAAATTTTCGTCGATCTTCTCCACAAAAAGTTTCATCTTGCACCGAGGCTACATAGCTTATTAGTCTGGGAAATGTTTTTGAAGCTTTAATGCTCAGCTGGTTCGTTTCAATGGTTTAACCTTGCATTTTCAAAATCAACACACTTCAACGTCTTGATGTCGAAATTTTTAAGCCATTTTCACATTTGACGACTTGCGCTTAGAAATATTAGAAATTTCCTTCACAAATTGTGGCATACTAACAAAAGCAGTTCTGCATGAAACCAATTTAAAAAGTACAGTAATATTGCAATTGTAATATATGTATATAAAAGCACCACTAATCAGGTTCCAACATTTCAAAGAAAAGTATGACTTTTATAAACGCATGCAAGGGGCTAAAAATATAAAATATGTTCATTCATGTAATATTATAAATTACTTTTAAAAACAAAATTATTTGAGACTCTTTCATTAGGTAGATATCGCATCGGGTGCACATATTTCTAAAACAAAACATTTCTGGATTGAACTTGAAAATGATGCTAGTTGTGGCAATTGATCCACAATTCCAAAGTGACACTGGCAAACGTTTTCACATCAAACTTGGCATTATTTGTCGTACCGGCGACCAATCGTCAATGTTAATACATTTTATCGAAGACAAACTAGAGCTGGAGGAAGACATCAATAAAATCCCAAGCTATGACATTAAAAACAGTGTCACCGACTTCAATCGAGTCGTTACAACGGCATCTGTGCTAATTTAGCAATATGAACAATATGAAGTACGTTAATCTACAAAGTAACTAAAGATCGAATGGCGGAATGAGGGAATATCGAAAAATCAAATCGATCACAATTGAATTGAAAGAAGATTCACGCGACAATTAGAAACTAGAGAGATTGCTTTACCAACACCAGGAATCTAACTGAAAACTTACAATCAAGATCAGAGGCTGATGTTATCTCGATATGGTATAATCATTCTTTAAAAATGGTCTCGATTAGACAGATGGAATTATCTCCTAGAAGGATAGGCTCCTCCAGGTCAAAAGCCTCTTCGACTGATCTCCACAATAAGCAATAGATACTGTAATCTGAGTGTTACACTATCAGAAGATTCGCATGATCTTGGAAATTGTTGGCAGTACAATATTATCAAACACCAGCAATATGTTCGGCCAAGGTGTGGTTTCGGACTTCTTTGTGATAACTTCGAGTGCACATGATCGGGTCATGCACTCACGTCTGCTTTGTCTAATTAGCCACTAGTATTAGTGTTAAGAAAAACCCGAGTTGAAAATCCAACATGCATATTTGTTTAGTCGGACCAAATCCTTCAATTTTCCGATATCATGCTTTTATCCGAAGACCAACTGTAAAAATAACATTTTGTTAGCTTTTGGCCATTCTACCAAATGGCTTGGCTTGCAAATCTCGTTACTGACGACCCACATTTGGAGTGCGTGCAAGTAAATATTCCTCGGATCTGTCATATTATCTACGAACTGCAATGTATACATCTATATCGCAGTTCTGCAAAATTGAACTGTTCAAAACCGATAAGTGTTTTACATAAATAGTTACATTTAGAAAAGAAAATTGAACGCTCACAGAAATAAAAACCCGAATCGCTGCCGGACAACGAGCTTTCTACGTCCAATCAAAATTATTGCAATCTAAACATCTATCGCAGTCGTGCAAGCTCGCACTTTATAAAGCTTATGAGTGCTTTAACCTGTGCAACCCGTGCTGGCTTTCAGGAGCGAGAGCTGGACTTTGATCTGTAATGATTGTAAATTGCCTATATTCGAAAGAAAGGTCATTCCTTCCATCTTTAACCCAATACAGTTGCGAACAACAAGTAACGATTCGTATGAACCACGAGATAAAGCAACTTCTCGAAAGTAGCGATATCATCGGATTCATAAAATTCATTAGAGTTAGATGGCTCGGCCACGTTGCAAGGTCTCCACAACAACGGATGATTAATAAAGTGTTCCATCAACAACCAGCCGGTGTGCGTCATAGAGGAAGACTCCAACTGCGCTGGCGTCGAAACTGGAGGACGAGGGCAATGGATTGGAACGGATAGGACGACCATAGTGCAGGTGGCACTATGATCGAGATCGCAACTAATAATAAATAGTTAAACATTCGAAAACATTGGCTTCGCAATGGTGTTTAAAAAACATCATTGTTATTGTAAACGGAATGAACCGATTTAGCCAACACAACTATATGTTCCTTCTGTTTTCTAACTAAATGAAGATTTTCGAAAACTTCATTTATTTGTCCGCTCTTGGGTTACGAATGCTACCATTTCTTTAAGTTCTGTAGAAAGTTGTCTCATTTCGGCAAAACAAGAAATTTTGTTAATCTATTCCTAAATAAATAATATAAGCAGAAACGTTGAGTTTATTTGAAGCAGATTTAGCCAATTATATGTTCAAATTCTGAGCAGCTGCCATTTGCGCTAAATGCAGCGGCTCTATCGATTAAAAAATGACTTATACTAAGCTACATTTTTAGAATATTTTACACTTGTTAAAACCACACTTAAGGGGGCGGACAAATCTAACGATTCCATAATATTGTTATTGAAACTATAATTTGTCTAGTAGAGGTAAATTATTCAAAAAACAGTTGATTTGGAATTATTTGTCATTTGAAGTACAAAAACAACAGACCAAATCCCCTTGCAAATGTATTGAGATGTTTAAAATACGCGACCCCGAGGAAGCGGACTAAACTCATTTATCATTTGTAAATAATTAGTCAAATCATGCATTTTCTTTATTACAATGGAATTATAACATAAATATTTGACCTATTCTGAGGATCGTCTACCGAACGCTGCACTAAATACTAAACAAACCAAAGTCCGCATAAGCCTGTTAATCGTTACTATCAAAATATTAATCAACAATTCGGACAAAAAAATAATATCGATAGAATCCACAGATAAGATAAGCTAATAACTTTAGAAACGATTTATAAATTGAATTTTTTCCCCAATCGACTAATACGAGTGACACGTACCCGGCATCAACCTAAATTTTAGCCTAACAATTTCAACAATCAATGTAAAAGTTAAATTTTGACAACATCTTGACGCCAGTACCAATATACCAATGCAGATAAACAGTATTTTGCAATCACAATCAAACGAAACGACACGCGTACAGCATATTGTTCGTGTTTGTGACACACTATTTTATATATAACTTCGTAGTCACATTCCACGTATGTTAAATAACAAAATGTAATTAATAGGCACTACACAAATTGGTATTTTCATTTTTTGTTATACGTCACACAAAAGTATAATCAACAAATTTCATTCCTTCGAGTGATATAAAAAATAGTGTAGTAAGACAAATAGTTTTACTAAAATCTACAGAACAATATGGACATAAACTTTATACGCAAAAATCGATAATCATTAAAATTACATATATATGTATCGATAAACGAAAACCAACGTACAAAAAGAAATTTAAAAAATAAGAATTGACTACGTAGAAACGCATACGTTACACCACATTAATAATTTAAAATCACCTTCAACAGAAGTATTCCTTATCCAATTCTCGATATCGTTATTTGCATCAAAACCTTCTTCATCTACAATTTCTTCATCACGATCATACCCATAATCATTTTCAATGTGATTATCACTTTCAGATTTAAAATCTGAAATTTGATTTTGTTGCATGGTACAAATAATTAAACACTTTTCACTATCATTTAACACTATTATGCACTAGTTATTTAACACTATTATGTACATGCAACTAGAATTACTTTTCACTATTTTTTTTGTTTAAAAGAAAAACTACGAACCGAGTGTATGTATGTTTATTTGCGATAAGTATATTTTGCACTGACTTTATATAAAGAGAAACACTATGTACACAAGTGAAAATACTTTTATTTTTAAAATAAAAACGAAACAAAAAAATTCATATTAAATAATATGTTTTCAAATCAATATACGAGTATGTTCTATTTAAAATAAATAATTCTAAAAATTGTAAAATGAATTTTCGTATTATGATACTTGACTCTATACGAGTATAAAATACACTAGACTGGGTTATGTGCTATGAATTAAAAACAAAACACTAATCGTCGCCAAAAGATACACGTGTAAATGATACGGATTCCCACAGTCACAGTTTAACAATTTTTGTTGTTGTTAGACACAGTTAATACTCGGATAATGAAATTTATATATTTTAATTTTTAACATCGTAATAGACAAGGAACAACAAAAAATGTAGTGCAGTAAGAAAATTGAAAAACATAAAACTTTGAATCATTGATTAAAATACTTTACTTGAGATTGGTAGCCTTCTGACTGAATTACTGAATAACAACAAAATTTAAATAATAACACCGCTACAGAAAATTATAAATAGATTATGGAAAATGTCGAGCGCATATTTCGGATTATGATATGTGCAAAACAAATTTACTAATTTGTATCTTAAAGTCGTTGCGAATATAATCGACGTGTTACTGTATTACATATTATTACAATAATTTCGTGTGAACATAAAAACCAGACGATCCGAGAATCCCATTTGTAAACTTGTGGCATGTGTGTTAAATGAGAGATCATGCCAGCACACCCATCTCGGGAAACATTTTTATGGCCGACAACACTACGAATATTTTACAACTTTTTGAGGTTACAAGAAAAAAAACGAATTAGACAACAATGCAATAAAACTTAAAAATTTGAAGCAGATCCAATTTTGTACGTATCGCGCAGCTTTTATGATATTTAAAATTATAAAATAAAAATTATAAAATTACACTTCGTCGACTTAATTTACTAGCAAATATCAGTTTCATTTCAAACGTCAATAAATTCTATATTTGTGAAACGAGATTACTTTAATCATGCAATTGGATGCTCAATGAAAGAACGGTAAAACAGCTACGAACCACTAAGCCGTTATCTGTGTTTTGTTACACATCTAGTAATCTCTAGTGAAAACATAAATTTTAAATGTGTCACTCAACTACAACAAGCGCCCTAGTTGTATTTCGCGTAAACAATTATGTGTTTTATATCGCGATTTCAACCTCTTGATATAATTGTGAGCTTTCTCTCTTTCTACATTTCGATAAACGTATTATGAAAAAACTATTTGGTGATAAATAGAGTCGATTAATCTAGTAGTCTTAGAAATCGTAGAAAAGAAATAGGATGGTTTTACTCGAGCAAGCTGAGAACACATTAGAAAATAGACTGCCATTTTACTCGTAAAAAATGAGATATAAACTGAATCGATAGTCGAAACTAGTGATGGTATAACATCCCAGCCCTGATTTTCTAAAAAACACACACGATAATGTGTAAACGAAAAAATAAACAAAATCACACAGGATTGTTGTTGTACCTTGTGTAAAATCGTAAAGCTTACTATAGTTTTGACGTTTACATATTATCTTGTTTTAAGAGAATCAGTGTCCAGTAGTGAATAGTTAATGCTTGTGGATAGAACAAGATACTGGTACACCAGTAACTAATCCGTAAGACGGTTAGGCTGAATGTGTGATGGCTGTGGTCATTCTATAGAGGATTTCCGTTGGGCTTATAACCAAACAGGAAAAAGGTGGAATCATAACAACAACGACCTGGGAAACGAATTAAGGACGACGCTTTGAAACTCGGAACATGGAACGTATTCAACTTAAATCGCACAGAGAGCCTCCATTGATTATTTTAACTAGCAGCACACAATTAATTGTCAAAAACATCGTCGAATACTGTCGACACGGATTTACACTTTATCAGAGTAATAACGTCGACAAACACGAATTTGTAGTCGAATTTTGCATCAGTACCCGATATCGTCAAATCGCGACTGATTGATTACACACCTGTTAGAAACCTTATTTGTTTCCTCAGATTTCCTGGGCACCACATTAACATTTCGTTTGTAAACGTCCATGATCCAAGTGAAAATAAATCCAATCAAACCAAAGATGTTTTCTATGAACAATGAACTTTCGCCCAAATAGATCCCCGATCAAACTTTTACTCTGAGAATGCTGCTGGAGACATGTTACGAGAAGGATATATATTTAAATTGTTAAATGAGCTTGTATATTATAAAGTTTAATTAACAGTTTTTAACTCAAATTTGAATAATTATCTTTATTAGTTCTTTAGCATTCGGAAAATTTTTTCACAAAATTAATACAATCACTTTAAAAAATAATCATTACCCTAAAAAATTAATAAATAAAATGATTTGGAAACAAAGAAATTATTACCAAAATTTTAGAATAAACCCTGAAATTGAAAGTGCAATCAAATTCTATTAACCCTTTAACTGTTAAATTTTTTTCGAAAAATTGTTTCTAGTGCTTAATTATTTTTCAGCAAAGACGAGTATACTCGACAAATTTTACACAAAGAAACACAAACAAAAATTAAATAAAAAAATACTCAATACTCTTTTAACATGTTGATTTTAGTTTAAATTTGATTTTCGAGAGAGCATTAATAAAACAATATAAAAAATTTAGTGTCCAAAAATAAAATAAATGTTTTAGAGTAGTAATGCCGACCAAATGGCTGAAGCTGTGGTTAAAGCTTTGGCGTTTGGATCGATTTGGCAGTAATGCGTAAAGTAAAGATGGCATGGATTTAAAAAAAAAGTAGTAATAAAAAAATTTCAGATATTTTTCGAGTGTGTAGTGATAAAAAAATAAAATAAAATAAATAATAAAAAATTTGGAGTAACAACGGTTCCAAAGTGGTAATTAAAAAAATTCAAGTTCATTTTCCACCTGTATGTTTTAGTTATAATTAATTATTTTTATTTATAATATGCGTAAATTTTTCCATTTACATATTAGCATATTTTTGTGTAAATTATTTTCGATAAATTATATTGCATACGATGCGAACTATGCGAAGACATTTCAAAAATGACGTATTTTTTACACATGCATAGACATTTATCGATGGCGACTTATTTTGAAGCAAGAAGCAGTGCTTCAAAGAAGCCTCGTGTGGAACCGGTGATTAGCCCTTCTTCAGGGAAAAAAATTACAGTTGATTCGTTGAATAATAATACGAATGTAATTTTTTTTATCGTTATGACGAGTATACGCGACATTATGGGAAAAATTTTGGTTCCGTCCTGGCGAGTATATACTTGACGTAAACAATTAAAATGTTAACAAAATTAACGATTACGCTTATATTGGCAATTCATACGCATAGGATCTATTTTTATAATTTGATTTTTTGCTTTTACACATTTCAAATATTATTTAATATGGAACAATTATTTTCAATTTACGTTTTTTAAAGTCAAATTGTATTTTGTAAAGTGTTTTTTCTGTAGATACGATGTCACAATTTGTTGCCTAGCTAATATAAATGTATTTTTTCTAGTAGCTAACGATATCTACAGAAAAGTAGCTATATAGGGTGGGCTAAATAATTTTTTTTTAAATGCAATAAAACAAAAAGTTCACAATATTTTTTCAAATTTATTTTTTCATTGTAAAGAACAATCCTTCCGATTAATTATGGAATGCTATTTCATTCATATGACTGCCTTGGCTGGCCTTGACGTACTCCATACGGTCGGTTCAATTTTTGAGCACATTTTCGATGGTATGCGGCATTATGTCTTCAACGGCAATGCGAATATTGTTATTGAGAGCGTCAATCGTTGCTGATTTATCGGCGTAACACTTATCTTTGACGGCACCCCAAAGATAATAGTCCAACGGCGTCAAATCACAGCTCCGCGGCGGCCAAATCACATCAGCGTTTCGGCTGATAATTCGATCTTCGAAGACAGTGCGCAAAAGATAAATTGAAACGTATGCTGTGTGGCACAGATCGCCGTCTTGTTGAAACCAAATGTTGCCTATGTCCTCATCTTCAAGTGCCGGGGACAAAAAATCATTTATCATGGCGCGATAGCGCTCACCATTGACAACGGCGCACTCGTTGAGGATGCATCGGCTTCTTTACGATCGCGTGCGGGTTCTCCGTGCCCCAAATGCGACAATTCTGCTTGTTAACATAGCCGCCAAGATAGAAATGCGCCTCATCCGAAAAGATGATTTTTTTGCCAAAATTGTTGAATTAATGTTTCAATATTTCCTAGCGTTGTTCAAGCGAATACACAATCATTTTCGCACAGCGGAAGGATACAACTAAATTTCTGTCAAATCAGAAGTGACATAACCCTTACCATACTCAAAAAAACCGCTAGTTCAAAAAAAAAATTATTTGGCCCACCCTGTATTTTAGATAGTCTTTCGTTTTTATTTTGTATAGAAAATATTTTTTTTATAAAATTGTTTTATTATTCTTTTGAGAATGGAAACGAAAAGGTTCCGAAAGCCAAGGATAGCCAATGAAGATAATTATTAAAATTTGAGCTAAAAACTGTTAATTAAACTTTAGGATATTTATGTTCATTGTTTATTTGTAGTTTTCCAGCAGACGTGATAACATCCAGAGAAATACGCTTTGGAACGTTTTGTTCTATTTTGATATCCCATCACAACTGATTTCTATGTGCTATGAATGGATAAAAATGCAGGGTGATAGTCGAATTTAAATTAATTATCTAGGACCAATGGCAATTGAGCAAAACGAATTTTTCGTAGATATAAGATTGAGGATCATAGCCAGATTTCAAGCATTCTACGACAATCACAAAATCTTAAAGTCTCGCAAAATATCGCGCAAAATTAAAGCGCTCGCAGTCCCTGACATATCACGCCTTGCTGTCACTGAACACAAATTGATTTATATGCTGCTCAATCTAATAAAACAAAGAGATGTGTACAGAGCGTGAGAGGTTAAAGCAAAAATTGCCAGCTTATAAACGTTTCGACCGCGGCATGTTATTAATAATGGGCATCAGTTTTATTTCCATGATTTATGAAGGAAAGATATTTTTACAAAAACCATATAGTTAAGGTAGCAGAATGGTTTGGGAAATCAGTCCATACTCGCAATCGACTTGATTCTTCTTGACACAAGTACTGCACTTTCGTATAAAAGTATCTTGGAAAGCTTTTCTCTACGTTTCGATATCATCACGAATTTTTAAACTATTTTTATGAAAGGAAGGATACTTATAAACAACAGTTCTACATGGTTGTTTTTACTAAGATTTAGCTTATTTTTGACTAGATTAAGAGTAACACATAAAACAAGTCATTCACATTCAAAGAGCATTCAAATCTGAGTAAAAAAATACTACTACGGATATTCGAAATTCCACATTTGCGTAAATAAATGAAAGTTTTTAATATTTTTACATCAGTCAGTGGATTAAGTGATGTGGTTCGAAATCAGCGAAAAATGTACGCCTTTAATTTTGATTTCGGAGCACAACACGAATTTTTTGAATGTGCGGGTTGCATTGATGTTATCCGATAGCTTTGATCATGCTTAGATCAGATGGAAATTCAATTTTACGTCAACTGTAGCACTTGTTAACTTTATTTAATTCATTTCATAGAAGACGTCATTATCTATCATAAAAATATTATTTTTATTATTCCCAATTATATTATTTTCATACGCACGAAACCAGGGTTCAATTTAATTTCAACTCAATTTAATGCTACCTCACTAATGTTTTTATTTACTTCTCGAACATTCAATTTTATATAGATATGCGAGATACCGGTCAGTTAGTTTTGCTATTATATTTAGTTGTTACAATAGATTCCTTTTTCAGAGATTTTTTGCGGCTCGCTTTTCACGTCCTATCTTACGCAATAGTCAAATCGAGGACATACGGCTAAAGTTCGATTTACGTAAAACCATTTGTGCATGGCATCACTCGAGCTCCAGCCTTCCGCTTACGCGAATACAATAATTTTCTCAGGTTCATAACATTGATATTTGGGTAATGCCCAAATTTTGGTATATGGTCATTGTAAACACACATATACTATTTTTGAAGGATTAAAGCTCGATTCTGACTATTCTTATACGATTATCACAAGCTGCTACTGAGATAATTATTAAGAAATGTTCATTAAATCCGATTATTATCAAGAACTTCGCGCGGTTATTTGGAGGAATTTTTAAAATACATTTTTTTGTAACTTCTTTCAAAGCTTGATGGTATTTTAATGAATTTGAGAGTGGTAGTGTATAAGAAATTTAAAGAGGATTTGATTAAGTTCTGGAAAATTCATTTTGTATAAGGAATATAAGCCAATAGTAGTAATTATAGTAATTATATATAAATAAATACTGTAATCCATAATTTCAATTTCTGCCCTTTACAGGAATCGAACTTTAATCATTTACAAATCTGTTTAACAGATTTCTGAGTAGAAATTTTGTTCAAAATCTCGATCTCGCAACTTTACAAATATGAAATTTAGTAAAAGTTAACCAAAACTATCATTCAGCTTTTTTGAACCCATATAAATACATAATAAAAATTATATTATAACCAAGATTTAAGTGTAATGTGTAATATCACCTTAGATGATTTCGTAAACAATCTCGTGTACAAACCCGCTCAAATAAAATTTAAGAACAAAATTGAATTTAATAACCAAGCCTTAGTTAGACATAGAGTCAATAGAATTGTAGTTTTTTGTAATGCTAGTAAACAATAAATTATTCGTCATAACTTAGCTATACGACCATTTTGGTGACTAGTTGTGGAAAATATTGCTGCCCTAATTTAAATATTGCATACATATACAACTAAAATTGACGTATTCAATAATATATGTACATACATTCAAGTATTTTTGAAAGTCTGATAAGTTGAAATTACTCAATCACTAGGAAAATTTAAATTATAATTTATATTTTGATGTTACATAGTATTTTATCAAATTATCAGTTAATCTAATGAACGTATAATTTCAAGTGGACTAATACTACGAGTAATTTTTGTAGCTTCAAAATAATAACTTCCTTTGAAGTGTGTAGATAATGTCGTACCATACAAATTAGAATTAAGTTATAATTGTTTTTCAAAAACGCGCTTCACATTCACGATGTATGAACTGCATAAATTAAAAATGCAATTTCACGATAATACACAAGTTACTCATAGATAAGAATAATGTAGTTTGATTTCTTAATTTCTATAAACTTAAATATAATATGGAATATCGCGTAAACATTTACTTATAATGTTGAGCATGTCAGGTTAACGGTCTATGAAAACGAGATAAGAGAAATGATTTTACATTTAACATTTAATAATAATACAAACCAAAATGTTTAAATTTTTAATTTTTTGATAAACAATATCTCTTTAATTGGTTAGTTTACCAAAACTACAATAAATGTTCAACCGAAATAAAATTGCAATATAAATAAATAGTAAGAAATTTAAACCGTAAAAAAATTCATTAGTTTTTAACTGCACACAATCCGCAAAATGTGTAGTTCATTCAGTAATCTAAAAATTTGCACAATCTGCGAATGGCAGCACGGACTATACACCAGCTAGGTCATTAGAATCAACATACGAACTTCTTTAGATATTTCGGTGGAGTTTTTCAACAATGTCCGTCAAAGCGGGGTTTACGTGGTTCTGTCACACTTTACATCAGTATTAGCAACAAATGTAGTTTTGTGTAAGTAAATATCTACATATTGAAAAATGGAGCATTCATTTTTATGAAAATTGGTGGAAATATAATTAAGCCACAAAAATACATCAAATTTATACTTGTAAAATTCATAGTCCATTTTTTTAATTGTTTTTAATTAAATTTTAACTATTATATAAAGACAATAAATAAAACATATTGGTTGGAAGTACTGTACCACCAGGCAATTTAGTGAGACTCCCGGATGACGCCGGGCCCGCCATACACCTTTATTAGATAGAATCTTTGTGAATCTGTTAATTTAATGGATTTATTTATAAAAAATAATTAAATTAAAAAACTATATAATGTGAAAGTCACTTATTCTTTCCATCTCCAATCTAATCCAAATATGTTTATTTATAAAAATAAAAAATGACCAAACGACATCTGGTTTCAAAAATAGCTAATCTGGAATCTGTAAGGTAATTTATCAATAATGAATTTGTGACAGTTTTAAAATTCCCTATATCTAACCAAATTAATACATTCACAACCAGAATTAAATAAAACTATTAAGCTAATCAGGAATCTGTAAGATGACAAAATTAATAATAAGTAGCTAATTTACAACTGTAGAATCCTTGATAACCAAATAATCCAAATGACCCAATCGATAATTCATTACCCCAATTATAAAATAAATGATTCAGGAAATATTAAAATAAGCGATTCAAAATTAATATAGCATTAAATTAATTATTATATTATTATTATTAAATTATTAACAGTATTAAATAAATTATAAATCATATAATTGACAACCAGCGAGAATTATTTATCCAACCTAGAACAATCTAACCAAAACCTTTATCAATTTACAGTCCCCCGAACAACCTAGAAAAATGATTTAATTAAAGAAATGCCATGAACCCCGAAAATACAAAAACTATCTAGGTACAGCAATATTTGACTGCATTTAAATTTTATTGTGTAGCTTCCAAACTATATATGTAATTTTAAAAATTCAAATATGAAATTTATTAGCAAACCCGATAGCCATTACGATTCCTATCTTGTCTGCCTCCATAAAATGTCAAGAAAATTTGCAAGCTTCTTAAAAAATATATTAATTAGAATTAAAATTAAATTTATATAACAAACTGGTAAAACTGTTGTCATGTAACTTTATAAAATTTCCCTCCACCAACACTTCAATGTTCCATATAACCATAGTCTTTTGATCTCATAATAATTGAAAATAATTATTTATAAATTTTTATTAATAATATATTATTAAGAATTAAATTGAAATTAGAATTCGACCTATAATTAAAAACATAATCCTGGCAATGGAAATGGTCTGTTCAATGCAGTTCTTGAAGCAAACTTACTTCGATCTGAAACCGACAATTATATCGCAAACACGAGCATCTTGGAAGCTTTTATACCCAGTCAAATCTATTGAAAGGGCTTATAAGGAAAGAAATCCTTAGTTACAAAATAAAGATAATAAATAAACATATATAAATAAATTTCATCACAACTAATTCAAGCAAAATAATAATAATAATAAATTTTAGCCGGCAATATAATTAAGCCAATGTTTTAAAACTAATAATTACGTATGCTTTAAAAAATAAGAAAATCACAATTTAAAAACTATTTGCCGGCCCATGCTTGCTGTAAGAAAGACACATTGCTCTGGTGTAATACTTCACCAGAATTGCTGAATTTGGGCCATAATCACTGCTTCTTCGTCAAGCCATGACACGGATTATATTAAGATCAAGAAAGCGGAAGATCTTCTGAAAACTAATAAATTTTTGGAAAGAATACCGATGCACTTCCTGACATCCGTAATACCTTCGATTTTCACAATGGACCCAATCTAATGATGAGTCAATATCCCCTAAAAGAACCGAAGCGCGACCATTAGGGCTTCGAGTCTCGGGTATCGGGTACCCGGGTATTTTGTCATTATTTTACTACTCGAATACCCGAGTAATTGCTTCGGGTATTCGAGTACTATATACAAATTCATTAATTATATTAATAATCAGTTTTAATTTTAATTGTTTCAAAGACGTCGTATAGTTTAACATTTTGTTCAAATGAAATTTTATTTTCTTACTGTACATACATATTTTGATATTTTGTTCTCTCATTGTCAAACATCAACCAAGCTTTAGATAAGATGCGTTAAATTTTTGATTGATTGATTTAAAATTTTTTAAGAAATCAGCATTTCGAAGCGATATTTTTTCAAAGTATTGAGTGCAACAAGAGGGAAAAAACCTTAAACTAATTTTGGACTGCAAAACCATCTGGAATCGATTTTTAAAATTAATTAACTATATTAACTCAGCATTAAATGAATTGGGTTCGGAAAAATTTTCTGACGAGGACACTCACGTTTAAAGGAAGTTTCTTTAGTATTGGATCCTTTAATGGTTGCAGTTGAAGAACTTCGTAAAGAAAATGTCAATCGTATAACTGCTGAGGAAACCCTTATATATGTATTCAAAAAACTAAAAGAAATGAATGCGCTCCTTTCACAGGATATAATTGAAAATTTACAAATTGAAGTTGAGGAACGACGACAAAAAGAATTAATAACGTTATTATTATTCTTACATCATGGTCGGCATCCAAAAAATACCGACTTTTTAAGTTACTCATCAAAAACAACAATAAAACTACTTGCTAAACAATTAATACACAGCCTAAATTCAGAGCGAAATATCGAAATCGGATGTCACGGACCGCGAAGTTGAAAAAACAATCTACGAGGGGTTACAGAAGTCCCTTAATTCATTTACATCAACTAAATTCACCAAATTTACAGCTTTGAGTGCAAATATTGAAAAGGATTTCAAATTCGTCGAATTGAATAGAGAAATGAAGTATTGGAAATTTTATACCAAGCGCTCCTAACAATAAACCCTACCTCAACGACATGCGAACGGGATTATATTTAACATATTTTAAAATTTTGTTCCTATATAAACTAAGTTTCAATAACTTATTTCAATATTTTAAAATTTGCAATGAATAATGAATTTTAGCATGATTGAATTATGTATTTCTTCACCATTTTTATTTTATTTAAAAAATGAATTTTTGTATTTATTTGATTTTTTTCTGGCTACCCGGGTAGTTCAAAGAATAACTACCCGATACCCGGTATTTATTTTTCGGGTATTTTGGAAACTCTATTACGGTTTTAGTTATATACTCTATGTAAAGCTAAAAAAATCAAAATTTAAAAAGGAAATTTCCGCCTTTATAAGGATAAAAATAATGTAGAAGGAAAATTTTATGCGAGAATGGAAATCTTATTATTAAGTGGTTCTAATTGAAATGTGTGGCTAAAGATTTTTTAGTAGTGGCTTAATTATAATTCCATCAGTGTATATTTGACGTAGTTTAATTACTTGCTAATCAACACTAGTAAATCCATGTTATCATCCAGTTTTATATTACAACATGTAAAATAATTTATAAGCGAGTACGAATACATATTATAAAACTTCAGCCATAACAAAATATCTACTTTTTGCCATTTCCCGTGGCTGTAAAAATTTTTCTACATAGAAGGAAAATAAGTCCATCTAAAAAGAACATCCAAGAAACTGATTAGAAGTCAAATGAAATCCAATCATCCTAAATGTTCGCTACAATTCTTACACGAGACATATTCCATTAATGACTAATTTAAATATGTACATAATGATTTTTTATTAATTTACAGCATTGATTAAAAAATTACCCAATTCAACTTAAATTGTATTGTCATGATAAGAGTAAGTATTATTTAAAATATAAACGAAAAATTTACTTTTTCAATGAAATATTCCAAGATTTCTATAAAAAAACATTGTGACGTTTTTGCTCCAAACTCAAAATGACTAATACTTATACATATGGATTTTGTTTCATATAAAATTGCAAATATAGAACTTTATACATATTGTACACAGATAATAGTGATAAAAAATTACTTAGACAAAATAATCAGTTTTTCAATTTAGAATACACAGACTAAACATATGCTTTATTGTCTATATGGTGTTACAGAATTGAAATATGTAATTGCATACCTGGAACATGATTTGTTATGCTGTCATGAACATCACGACCCCCTAAAAGAGGTTGTGATTCTCGACTATCACCAGCAGTATCCAGATTTAAGCCGTCAAAATTTATTTCCGGCACTAAACAAATTTCCTCGGTCGTCGATGAACTTGATAATGATATTACGCTATTTTTGTCATCGATTTCTTCCAATAATTTTTTGTCCGTATTCTTTACCAATTGATGCGATTTTGCCGTAGCTTGATTCAACGATATTAATGGTTCTGAACTGATTTCCTTCAATAAACTTTCTTTGGTTTCTTCGAAATCCAAATTCAATAATTGTTCTTCCGTATTCATTAGGATTAAAAAATACAAAGAAATCACATAAACTTATCCTAGGCCACATTTAATTATAACAAATGGTAATATAATAATTTCTATAATTCTGCATTGAAATTATATTTATAAATTAAATCACATTTAACAAAATCTTATAATACACATTATAAATAAATATTAAATAAATTTCACACAATAATTAAGCTAATGTTAAAAATTAAACAAAAAACTAAAAACACTATTTAGCGAAAAAAGAAAATTATTTGACGTGCTGAGACTGCTCTAAAGTTAGCCACGAATTGTGACATTTTAATCTTCAACATTTTTGATGAGCTCGGTTTTTATAGCAGTAGTACAGCTTGAAAAATATTATAGTACATTGTTAATTCTCTACTACAATACATTATTACCGTAATTAAGAATTAAAATTGATTAACTATAGATTATAACCTAGCGATATTGATAACAATAAATATAAAAACTTCATTTCATATTTAAATAAACATTATTTAGTAAGCGTATTACATGTCAGGATGGCCGAGCGGTCTAAGGCGCCAGACTCAAGAGCAATCTTACTTGATCAACTCAAGTGTAATCTGTATGAGAATTCTGGTCCTCTCTGAGGGCGTGGGTTCAAATCCCACTTCTGACAAAATATTTTTTAATTAAATATCGTGATCAAATCTTTGATCGTTATTTTTCTTTGATTTTTTATTTAACAGAATTGTCAATTTCCAAAGCAAATCAGTATTCACAAATAGCACATTAGCAAGTTCATAAGAATAAGTCGAAATCAACATTCAAATAGGTCGTGATAGAATTTTTAGTTGAGTTTCTGATTAATTGCCAAAAAAATCAGCAGGCCAGCAACTTCCATCCTATCAATTACGTAATACTATCAGTATCTGCATAGAAAAAGTTAACATTCCCGATCAGTCAATGGAAACTAAAGAGATACACCAAAAACGTTAGGAATGTAATTAAAGTTCCCACCAAAGATCTAGTGGCATAAAGAGAAAGAGGTTGGGAACTAACCAAAATTTTCTTTCAGTACGGCAAACCTATTTCCAAAATCCCTTAAATATGATTGACGAGTAGCATAGATATGAGTAGCAACATTAACTATTTCACCACTATCTGTATTGAAGTAATGTATGGTTTTCAAATAATTTTCTCTACATACTTATCCCAGTATGGAGATATTTATATTTGTGTGGTGTAACTGATTGCTAATAATTTATTTACCTTACATAATTTACGGTTTGGACCAACTAGATTAGAAAATGCCTTATTGGATTAAACAATGTGTTATAAATTTGATAAAGATAATATTATGTATATCTTCGGACAGGTGGCAGATCCTGCTAAATCCGATCCTGATTTAATTGTTGTCAGTTAAAATTTAAGTCGAGTCAAAGATAAAATTTCATATATCAGTGTCCCTGATTATAAAGCTATCAAGTATGAAAATTTTATAAACTGTTTCTATTTTATAAAATTTTGGATTTAAATTTTACTAACGAATCGCTCAAAACCAAAGAATCTTCTTTTCCATTCATTATAAATTATATCAACAATCAATCGAAATTATTATGCAGCAGGATGATGGAACTGGTAATGACAGTGGTCACATGAATCATAAACCATAGTATAATTTTACGAAAACAGATTCATTAATGGACTTTGGGTTAATGGACTCAAAAACAACAATATCGATTTGATCCACAAGTCGTACCTAATATGTTTGCTGAATTTTTCCAGTCGGAAGGTATCGATGAGTATCGATGCATATCTAAAGGTGAAAATAACTTATCAGTACACACACCGCGTATAGAAACCAACGACGTTCATCCAGCGCTGAAGTCATTCGAGGATCGGTGTAATCCAGATGGCATTCCTACTTCGTTCCTCAAAGATCGTAAGATTTTAGCCATCCCATTCTGCATACTATATAATCAATCTTTGCAGCTAACAGAATTTCCACAAGAATCGAAATCAACGAGAGTAACACCAATTTTTAGGGGTAATCAACGATATCGTCTGTACAACCAAAATTAGTATATTTAGTAGTATGCAATTCATTGAAAGTTTACCGACATATATAACAGTATCAGAACAGCTGTATATCAAAAAAGCGACTTCAACAAACATTTAGTCACTTTATCAATGAGATCGAGAACCATAAGCAAGTTGACGTGACCTATAGTGAATTTACCAAAGCCTTTGATTCAATCAATCTTAGTAAAAGATTAGAATGTTTATACAAATTTGAATTCTCCTATCAGTTTGTTTGCAGGTTTAAGTCGTACCTAGCCAATCGCATTCGAGAATGTGAGATACAATATAATTCGAGCCACATCAGGAGTACCACAAGGTTCCCACGCTGGCCTTTTGGTTATTTATAATACTCAAAAATGGCATTACTGAAGAAATAAAATATTCGAAATTGCTAATGTTTGCGGGTGATATAAAAATGTATCGAACAATATAGAGTATTGGTAATACCAACAAGCTTCAAGAAGACATTGACAATCTAGCAACCTGGTGTGAGATTTACCATCTTAGTCTAAATATCAACAAGTGTTCTATCTACTCTATATCGTTTCATTGGAAAGTTAATCTCGATATACGAGATACCAAATAAATAGTAAATTTTTAGAAAAACTATTTGAAATCAAAGATCTAGTTTGACTTTGGTAAAAAACATGGGTTTCTTGAATCACATATTGGACTATCGGTAGCTAGAGCAAATTCGATGCTTGGCTTTATTAAGCGAAGGACGATGGATATATCTGATATTGAATCAATAATGATCCTTTACTCTGTCTATGTCAGATCTCAAATAGAATACGCCGTTATGGTTTAGTCGTCTACAACGAATGTGTAATATTGAAAGTATCACAAAAAAACCTTTCTCGATGCATAACATGGAAGAACAAATGACCTTGTGATCATAATTTAAAACATCTACTCAACCTGAGGCATCTTCCACTATACTCTATTGATTTCAGAACCACTAATATAACTGCATTTCAAAACAGGTGGGAGTTATTAAAATGTTCATTAGGGGGTAACATTTTACTCGATCAACAACGGGATGCACCTTCAATCCTAGAACTTTTTACAATAAAAGCACCACTTAAGAGACCGCGATTTCCTTCACATAAAGAAACTAAGGACCAATTATGTTGATAACGATTCAATCAACATTGCGGCAGTGTTATGTTTCCAAAGTTTTTGCAGCAAATGTATCTGCACTGCAAGGAACATTAAATTGAAAAATAAATTTTGACATACCGATTTTTAGCTTTGTTATTTGTAGTTTCAAGATGCTGCCAACTTAAATTTCAAATACAAATTACTTTAATTTAGTAAACAATCAAATATAGTAATAATACATATCAAATATATACAAAAAGACAAACAAAATTAGAAAATGTATCTCTACACAATGTTTTGGCTAAAATGCTTGGTGGTTTATTTGTGATTTTGTACCCCGCGTTATAATTTAGTTTTGCTCCTTCAAGAGATTCTGGTACAACTTTCTTCCAGCTTTCAGGCAATTTACGGATTCTCTTCCTGAAGAAATCCTGGTCTTTGCCATTGGATCGCCTCAATCAATAAGCCAATTCACGATCTCTGCGCGAGAACTGAACCGCAGTTCAGAAAGAGACAATTGCGTTGAACGAAATAAGTAGTAATCTGAAGCAGCTATGCTGGTAAATACAGCGGGTGGAGTAGAACTTCCCAGTACCTTTTAAATAATTTTTCACAACCTTTGCAACATGTGGTTTTGCATTGTCGTGTTGAAAAATTAATTTGTTGTGTCTGTTCATCCATGTCCTGGTCGTTTTTCCTCTTTAGCTCGCTTTAAACGTATTAGTTGTCGTCGCTAGACATCGCCATTGATAGTTTCAGCTGATTCCAGCAGTCCATAATATACGACACCTTTCTGACCCCACCAGAAACAGAGCATAACCTTATTGCTTTACCAGGCTTTACCCTAGATTTTTTGCGTTTGGAATTCTTATAATAAATCCGTTTTCCATCTCCACTAACTATTCGATGCAAAAAACCTTTTCTTTGTTGCCGCCTGAAGCAGTATTTCACAAATGGTTTTTCAACATTCGATGTCCCTTTCTTTTAATTCATGTGGAACCCAGTTACTAGCTTTTTGAAACATTCCGATTGTTTGTAAACGTTTCGTAAACAGTTGATCGATCAACTTTTAATGCTATAGACAGTTCTGTTTGTGTTTGAGAGAAATCTTCTCCAGTAACTTACATTTGCATTTTTTTTGAAAGAAATACTGTAATATAAATACATTTTATTGGATCTCTAACTTATTACCAGATTTCAATCACGATTTAAGTTAGAAATCGGAAACAATCAATACGGCAGAAGCTTTGGTCTCCATGAAAATTACTGTGGGGTTGTGGATTTAAAAAATTTCATTATTCTTTGGTATTCATCCCAAATTTCATTCTCACTCACTGATATTTTTGAGTTACATACAGACTCTTTTAAAATGACCTAACTTATTCCGTACGCTCAATATTGTTTTTACGTTACGTTCCATAAATTTCATTTTTAAGCTCACTTGTCGTTCACACATTTGGCGCTTTCAGGTCACCGAACAGTTGGCAACATGTTGAGTAAAATCACAGCCAACGTTATCAATATTTTCAATTTTATGAAATTATCAAATCAAATTGGCGATGATTTCACTAATCATGAGACCACCAGTTGAGGTCCTGAAAGCGCACGTTGTTTCATTTTCACACAGTTATATCACGTATCTATAACAAGCAGCCTAATAAACTTAAGCCTTATACGCATTTACCCTCACTCGAAGAAATTTAGTGAATTCCTTGCATTCATAAGTTGAAAATATGTACAATCCAAAATTAATCTAGTTTGTCTAAAGTTAGAACAAGTTTAAATTGAATATTCGATGTTCTTTCACATTAATTAAGGTCGATTTACACATTTGACGATTTTTCGGCGATGGCGCTTCCCGCAGGAAATTCGGCGAACGCTGTATGTATACATAAACAATATTTTGGCACATAATTTAAAAAAAAACCTATGACTATGCATCTGAAGTCAAACATAATCATTCTAAAATTGACTTTACGTTTTTAAAATTATATTCATTAGAAGGCATGTTAATTGAAATATTATCTGGACATGTCACTATGATTAGATAAGTATCGTTCCTCTATTACCGTTTATACTGCTGGTATTATTTGGCTTTATTTGTTTTGTTTCAGATTTGATATTTGAAGTTAACCTGGTTTACCTGGTTTTTGAAGGCGAACTTAATTATTCATTTAAAAATTGTTCATGTAAGTATTGTTGTTAAAGTGCGCCACGATTCGCGATGTCCACCGAAAGTTTTTCTTTGCCCTCCATTTTACTTAAATCCATGCTTCGGACTAGGTCCAATTTACTTAATGTGGTTAGTTTAAACGTCCAGAGTCTTATTTTAAATATTGACGAACTTCGTCATACTTTTAATGGGGTCCCAATTGATGTCATTTGCTTATCGGAGACATTTCTATCGTCCGATATTCCCGATTCCGCGTTGGCCATTAGTGGTTATAATTTGTTCAGGCGTGATAGAGCTAATCCACCAGTTAATTATGGCGGAGTATGCCTATATGTTAACGAGCATATTAAATGTAATGTTGTATCGGTACCCCTCTCAATTTCTCAAACGCTCGTTTCTGACTTTGAGTTTCTTTTTCTATGTCTTCGTCAATAAGCGGAAATTCTTTTTCGGTGTAGTTTATAATCCTCCTAAAACGAACAAGAGGTTGTATGCTCTATTTAAAAAATCACTTTTAGACATTGAGTGTCTTTTTAGTTATTTTTCCTTTCGATTTTAACTTTGATATTTCTCAAGAGACTTTATTTTCTCGTAGCTATTTAAATATCTTAAATAGCATTAATCTTTCAGTTTATAACACTGAAGTGCCCACATACTCTTATGCAACCGCAAGTGGTGGTTCTTATTCTCTCATTGATCATGTTGTCGCTTCTGCTGATAATTCCATCTGTTTTTTCAATCAATTGTCTCTTGGTATTGGTTCTCATCACGATCTCCTTGTTTTTTCTGTTAATTATTACTCTCGTCCTAAACCTAAAAGTTTCAGCTTTAGCGATTTTTCGAAAATTGATGAATCTCATCTTTCATCAATTTGTGGCTCTATTCGTTGGGACGATATTTTTTCTCTTAGTACTTCTACCGATCAAATTGACTATTTATTGACTATTGACTCACAACTGTTTATTTTAGACCTAGATCCCCCCCTTGGATGGCGCAAGAGATTTCGAATGCTATTTCTGTTCGTTTTTCCAAATATCGTCTTTGGAAAATGAGCCCTAATTCTATTTCTTTTCTAGCTTATAAGCAATCTCGAAATAGAGTGGTAAGTTTAATTCGTATCGCTAAGCAAAATTGTTTCAAGGATAAGCTAGATCCTTCTCTTCCCTCTAAGATATTTTGGCGTAACGTTCGCAATTTGGGCTTTGGTAGTTGCAAAGGGGGTGCTTCGGTAAGTTTCAAAGCTAATGATTTTAACCGTTACCTAAGTAATTCTAGTTCCACCCATGATATTTCCAATATTGATTTAGTATCCGTAGAATCCCTAAATTCTTTTTCATTTGCAAATATAACAATTGATGATTTGCATTCTGCAATTTGGGAAGTTAAATCGCAATCCACTGGTCTAGATATGGTTAGTTTAAAATTTGTTAAGCGTATTTTTCCTAATGTATCAAGATACTTGTTACATATTTTTAATTTTATTTTAACGACCTCGTTTTATCCCGCTCAGTGGAAGTTGAGTAAAATTATTCCTGTTCCTAAAATTAGCAATCCTTCTGCGATTTCCCATTTCCGACCTATTAGTATTTTAAGTTCTCTGTCCAAGGCGTTTGAATTGGTAGTAAAAACCCAAATTCAATCTCATATTGATAGCTTTAATTGGCTTAGTATTTTTCAATCGGGTTTTAGAAGATTTCACGGTACTACCACTGCTTTACTGAATGTTTGTGATGATATTCGTCGTAGTATGAGTAAAAGAGAAATGACTTGCCTTACTTTGTTGGATTTTTCGAAAGCGTTCGATTCAATTAATCACCAAATTTTGTTTAATAAGCTTATTTCGAACTTTAATTTTTCTCTCTCTGCTGCTAAATTAATTTTAGACTATATTTCGGGTCGCTTTCAGGCAGTCTTTTTTGACAATTCGTTTTCTGACTTCTTACCTGTCTCTTCTGGCGTTCCTCAGGGGTCGGTTCTTGGTCCTTTACTATTCTCAATGTACATTAATGACGTTGCATGTTCGATTCGCCATTCTTCTTTTCATATTTTTGCTGATGATGTACAAATTTATAGGAGTAGTCGCTTAGATAATGATTCCATTAACTCTAATATATTTCTCTTATTAATGAAGATTTGGTAAGAATTTATAATTGGTCACTATCTAACCGGCTCGCTCTTAATGCTAACAAATCTCAATCTATTATAATTTATAAAAAAATCTATAGATACTTCCTCTTTCCCTGGAGTTTTTCTCGGTGATTCTTTAATTCCATTCTCTAATACAGTTAGAAATTTAGGGTTAATTTTCAATAAAACTCTAACTTGGGGTGATCATTTGATTAAGGTTAGCAAAACGGTTTTTGGAATGCTTAGTTGTTTGTATAAAGTTGTTGGTTTTTCTGATAGTAATTTTAAAAAGCGTATGTTCCTCTCGCACCTTCTTCCACATTTTCTATTTGGGGATGTTGTTTTGTTTGGTATGCTTCAGGAGAGTATGAATGTTCTCCAAAGATGTTTCAATGCTTGTACTCGTTTCGTTTTTAGTATTAGGAAATATGATCACATTTCGCCCTTTTTGAATTTGATTTTGGGTTGTAATTTAGTTGATTTTTATGAACTTCGCGTTTGTCTTTTTATTTGTAAGCTTCTCAGGACAAAGCAACCTCCCTATTTATTTAATAAGGTATAAGGTTTTAAGGTATTTCTCTTTGGACCTCTATTCCATTAGATATTAAGAGATCGGCGTCGCTTAGATCTTTTAAAACGAGTTATTTAGCGTGGCGCGCTTGAATGACAATACATTTGTATAATATTTTTATATTTATTTATATTGTTTTTGTATGTAGTTTGTAAGCATTCACTTCTTGCAGTATCCTCCGTAACAACTGAGCTTGAGCTCAATATAGAGGGTATTAGCATGGAGTGGATTTGTTTTTTGAAAAAATCTGAGGTTTTTATGCCTAATGGAAGTATTTTTTTGTTGATATTCATTTATTATGCTTCCATATGTGCTTTTCCTCTACTAAAATTGTTATGTCAATCTATCAATAAATAAATAAATAAATAAAATAAATAAATAAATAAATAAATAACACCAACTGTTTGACGTGCATAGGAGGTAAGCCAGCACCATTTAAACAATTCGAAACACATGCCAAGGAAGTTCTGGAACTTGTCCATTCAGATTTGGGCGGTCCTATTGAGATAGACTCGATAGGAGGAAATCGTTATTTTCAAACATTCATTGACGATTTTTCTCACAAATTGTTTTTCTGTTCAAATCAAAATCCGAGACCGTATAGCAAAGTTCGAGGAATTCAAGAATTTGGTTATTTGGTGGAGAACCAAATCGGGATACGTAACCAGACCATTACATATTCAACCGATCTCCTACATGAAGTATTAAAGGTGATGTAATATTCGAAGAAATCTGGACAGGACGAAAACCCAACCTTAAACATTTACATTTTTGGATGCGGAGCAATGGTTCATGTGCCGAAGTAAAAAATAAAGAAACTCAAAATCAGAGAGGTGTATATTTGTTGGTTACTGTGAAAACTCGAGAGGATATCATTTTCATCAACCACAATCAAATAACGTAATTGTAAGTCGTGATGGTATCTTCCTTGAAAAAATAGTTGGAGAACCAATATATAATGATGAAATGATAGATACCGTCAATGGTAGCTATTCATAGTGATGTTTCTTCAGAGAATACCAAGTAATTTATAAGACGTAGACGAAATGAAGTTGGATTTCGAATACCTTCCAGCAACAGCGACAAAAGAAATATCTGTGGAAACAGTACTGAAGTAATCGTCACGACGTCACAAACCAAAATGAATGGAAGATTGTGTTTCTTACATGTCTCACCATAGTGAATTATATGATCAAGCAACCATCGAAGAAGCTATGTCAAAGATTAGATTTGTGATTTGTCTGATGCATTAATGTGGGACAATGCATTGCAAGAAGAATATATAGTAAATCTCGTATTGAAAATGATACGTATGAACGCTTCAGTCTGTCACCCAACCTATGGGTTGGAAAAAACCTATATCGACTGCCAATGGATTTTTAAAACGAAACGTAACGTTAATAACACCTATGCGCCGTTATTGAGGTTTCCCTCCTTAAAAAATTTAATATCACTTGCAGCTAAATACAATTTGGACATTAAACAGATGGACGCTGTAATAACGCTTTTCTTTATGGTGAACTAAAAGATGAAATTTACATGCTTCAACCCGAAAAGTTCAACAATGTCGTTAAGTATGCCGAGTTAAGAATCACTTAATGGACTCAATCAGTCTAGTCGTGGTTGGAATTAGCAACTTGATAGTTACTTTATACTTGATGTATAAAGCAACTTGGACTATTACAATCTATTAATTTGATGCTTGCATATGCTTCAAAATATAACGGCACAATATGCTGTTTTTCAAGACTGTGTGAAAGACATTCACACAATGTGTGAATTGTGAGTTTACCAATTTCTTCAAAAAATGTATTCAAATCATAAGCAATGTTAAATTTTATGTTTGTCATAGCGTCGGTGGTGTAATGGTCAGCATAGTTGCCTTCCAAGCAGTTGATCCGGGTTCGATTCCCGGCCGACGCAATTTTTTAATGAATATATATTTGTTGTATAGACAGACAGATTTTTTATAGACTTTCAAATACTGTGGACGTTCTAACGTTAGTTTTTGTCTCCAATGAAATTTAATTTTAATGAAAACACCGCAATTTTTTCAGTTGACCGTAGTCAATTTTTCTTTATTTTCAACTAAATTTCTATTTTTGTTATCAAACATTACACATCTTAATAATTTATATAAAATATAATAAAAAGTTATGTACTTAAAAAATTATAACAACAATAATGTTAAAAAATTGAAAATAAAAATTAATTTTGGTTTGTTTTGGAAAAAAATGTTAAATTTGTTAGCTGTCGGCTAATCAAATATAGTGGTTGGTGGTGGAGTGCAAATTTTTATAACTGGGGAACCGATAATCTTATTGCACTTTTTTCTGTAGATAATGTGCACTAAGAATAATAATGTATATAACCATTAAAAAGAAAGGAAAATTTGCGTTGTTAACGCAGTAAATTAATAAAAATATATTATAATTATATAGTTTCCCATGTTTTTTAAATTTTAGAACCCTAGATTTATATTTGAATTATTACTGAAAACCCATTAAAATAAATAATACATGAATATTTTAAATTGTTACAAAATATGAATACATAATTCGATTTTCTGTGATATTTTCCGACTTATATAAAAAATTTGTTTTTATTTATTTAAATTTTGTATCATTTAAAATTTTTTTTACAGCAATATAGGGTACCTATAATTTGAAAATTGTTTTCCCGTTTTATTAAACAGGGAAAGATTGTAATTTATTATATTAAATTAGTTAATAAAAGTTGAATGTCTATTTTAATCGTCGAATCAGATGGCATCGACAGAATCAGCTTCCTCTTCCGAACTAAAATCATCACCAAATTCAATATCCTCATCAAATCCATCATCGACGAATGTGACCGTGTCGTTGATACGAACAGATTCTGGAAATTCTCCGTATGTTTTCAAATTTCTAGCCTCATCCGGTGTGTACTTCAATATAACATCAGCTTTGGAATCTTGATAATCTCTTAAACCAACTAATATAATATCACCTTGATTAATCCATACCTAAAAACAAATTCATGAATGTAAATTTTAATAAAAAAAAAAGTGAAAGTAGTTGACATTAAATTTTCCTCGCGCTGGACTTTAATATTTATTTTTCCGATAAAATATTGAATATATTTTGACTTTATTCCACCACAAAAAAAAAACTTACTTTTTTCCGCAGTTTTCCCCGAATATGACAAAGACGTTTTACGCCATCAAAGCACATCGCCTCTAGCCTTCCATTACCCAACATTTTTGTTACTTGAGCATATTCTTGTTCATCTTCCTTGAAAATCAATTCTCTCTTTTCAGATTCATTTTCATTTTTACCACGACGACGATTTTTACCTCCCTTTCCTTTATTTTTAGGCATTTTCGATAAATGTGCAAATCGAAAGAAATGAGATTTTCTAAATTTTAATGACACACAAAAATATACAATGAAAATTTGCAGCACACGAGCAAATCGTGAAAAAGAACGAAATTTGACAAGACTACTGTTAGTTTATAAAATACTCACACAAAACCGCCATATATACTTGAATGCTCAGTGCAGTTTTGAAAGGCATATTTTTTATAACAGTTTTAAATTATGGAACATTGCCGCTATATATAAATGGCCATGACATAATAAAAAAAAATATCGAGCTAGGATAGGCAAACGCAATTATACTTTTCCATAGTAAAAAAAATACGATTACATGGGATTTTTTGCCAGGCAAGTTTAATGTCGTTTATATTTCCTTAAACACTGTTTCCTTATTATTTTTCAATGACATAATCATAATTTATCCTAGTACGGTTTCAGAATATTTTTAATCCAACTTTAAAAACTTGTATTTCATAATTTCATTCTTTATCTTAAGTTTACCCTGTTTAACTGACATTTTTTATTATGCTTACATTTTTTTTTTTTTTGGATTTTTTCCTCCGTTTTGGTTTGCACAGCGCTAATCACGTGAACCAATTAGATCTTTGTTTACGTTTTTTATAGAAATAAAATAAAAGTAAAAAACAAACGTAGGCAAGGAGTATTGTACAAGTTTAAAGTAGTATGCAAACAGGCAAAACGCATACTGTACTGTGTGCAAAAGTGATGAGTGAAATTTATACGTAGTGTAAGGAACGCCAAATTTCGATTGTGAATAATTTTTTACAAAAGACATATATTTTTATTTCTTACCGATTTTCTAAACTAAAAAGAATAAATAGCTTTTGGTCGAATTTTACCATGTTGACTAAATAACTAATTTATGACAAGTCATATTAGTTTCTCAAATAACTGTTCACGTTCGACGACAAGTGTCAGACACGTCATAATACTTTATTGTGGCATGACTATGTCTCAAGTAAAACAAGTATGTCAAGTGTTTAATATTTATCGTCCTGTCACGCACTATTTAATATGGTGTAGGTAAACAGTCGAGAAACATGAAAACGTTTCATTTTATTTCATTGTTTCTCGTTGTATCAACGCCAATGATATTATTTATATTTTGTGTATACACGTTAACACTTGTAATTGTTTTGTTCGGATAATTAAACATTACCATATTTTATTATTTTGTACAGATATTCGACAAAAATGCAAAGGTCAACCCTCTTTTACAAAAACACATGTGCCGAAAAGATTATACTATAATAAGTTTTAATGCGGCAGGCTTTATACATTTGTATTATTTTAAAATAAATTAGAATTATTAATCTTAATTTAAATAAAATGTTTTTAACATATAAACTTCACATAAATTTATCTCAGACATGTCATATATGATTAATTTCAGTTATATCATATAAAACGTAGATAGACATTTATCAGCAAATGGGACTAATTTTCGTTTGTACCAAGTTTGAGCTGAATCATTTATGACATGTCTGAGATGAGACGTATCTGAGATGTAAGAGTCGAATCATAAGTTATATTTCTGAGATGTATGTCACTTACGATTTAATTCTGGCATCTCAGATACGACTCATCCCAGACATATCATAAACGATTCAGCTCAGCAAATGGAACTGCTGATAAATCTCTATATATGTATCATGTATGTATATATGTATCATGCCTCATCGCTGATGAGTCATTAGTATGTTATCAATGACTTTGTTACTGGGACATTGTGATAATAGAAAATAGGACTACGCACGGTTTACATGATAAAGATGAGGAGATGGATGAAACCCCGATTTTATGCCGTAAAAGTGGTAGGCATCAGCCAAAATATAATATAAGGAAACACAACTTTTTAATACTAAACAATTTCATTTACACAAATTTTTGTTCACTTTTATTTAGCTAAAATCGTTTTTACTTATTAAATTAAGGCACTGACATGAAAGGCAAAGCTGTTGACGATACACCAAATAGTCGGCTATTGTTTGATGCTTAACCCCAATACAAAACATGTTCTCTTATGACTTTTGCCTTTTACTTTTACCTTATGAAGAGCATACGATACCAAATATAAAGTTATAGAAAGAATAAAATTCGAGCTTATATATATATATATCAACGAACAATATATATATATATATATATATATATATATATATATATATATATATATATATCTGATTGGTCGGCGATTGATCGTCTGAGGAGAAAGACGTGTTTTGTCTTTCTTCTTGCTAAATAAAAAAAGAATAAATTAAATAAATTTGTGTTTTGTTTTATCTTTTATTTATACATGGAAACGGGTATTGGAAATTAATTGTGATCTATTCTTTACAAGAATGCATTTACCTATTTAAGGTAAGTTTTTTTGTTTTATATTCATTAGAATAGAAAACTATACATTTTTCTATTATATTGTGCATAAACATTAGATATTTATGGATAATAACTGTGCATGTGTGAATATGGTCGTACGAGACCATATTTTTTAATATTCGTACTAAAGTACACATGACGTCAATTTACATTTTTCGTGTATACACCATTTCTTTTTTATTTTATCTAACAAAGTTAGTACATTTTTGCTGGCGCCCGTAATTTTGCAAAACATTTCTACTATGGAGCACACTGACACAATGCTTGAATAGCTATGTTTATAGCATAATATTGGTGATCACGTGTGAGCAAATTGTTGTTGCCTGTAATATATTCTATCCCTCTAAATAAATTTCCGAGGCCTCACCAATGCGAATCGAAAACGAAACGCAGGTAAATCGTTTATATGACACCAACACTACCACGTTCATATATAAGTTGATTTTTATATTTTTTTACGTGTGAAGCCCTTTTGCTTTTTTCGTTTTGCTTATTTTGAATAAGTCGCGTTTAGTAAATTATAAAAGTACAGTGATTAAAATTAGTGAAATATTGATAAAAATTGTGAATTATTACATATATAATAGATTGTAGTACATTACAAGCCATTGTAAGTACATTCACTTAAATTTTTTAATGATTTTAGAAGATGGACAGTAAAGCGTATTACCACATAAGACGCGAAATTGCGGATATTTGTGACCAAATAAATAGCAACACATGCAACTGATTCGATGCAAGAACAGAATTAAGAGAATTCAGAAAATATTAGGATCGAATTCCTCAAGAACAGGAAGATAATTATTCGAACAAAAATCAATACGCAGCAGACAGTACAGCTTTATTGATCCGATAGACGATTTTCACACATTGAACATTGAAGATATGCATAAATCATTGTGATATTTTAGATGAAATTAAATAAATCACGGAAATAAATATAAGTAAACCAACATTTTAACAATTTTTATTTAATTGTTTACAATTACTTTTAAAATTACTGTTTTGAACGAAGTAACTACGTGATAAAATGCAGTTCGCTAGTGATACGTTTTCATATCACCTGCATTTCGCTTCTGATTCCAAAACATTTCATAAATGAATCGAGTATGAAAAAAAATGCGAACTACTAATACATACAAATCAGTTCGCTTTCATTTTAATTTTCATACGCCAAACGAAATACTAGCGAATCGCTTTTGCCTCGCTAAGGCGATACGTTTGCGAGGTGTTTCATATATAAATTTCCTCGCATGCGATTCATTTCCAATTCGCCAAGTTTAGAGGGATATTAACTTTTGCTTGATTGTTTTATTTTAGGACGTGTCCGATTTCTATAATAAATAATTTAACCCAAGATAATTTTACAGAATAAGTTTCTATTCCACATAACCAAAGAGTTCTTTTTGCAGTCTGAATAATTGTAATTGTATAAAGAAATAAGGCAAGTGAAGCTTATTTTGGTTTAAATATTAAATTAAATGAGTTAATTCAGTTTAAATTTAATCGTTTGTTGAATTCATAACAATAACAATTATAATGTCCCAATTCAAAATATGGTGCATTCCTGCCGTGAATAAAATATTATTCAAAAATTATTTCGGTTGTGTCAAAATTATAATGCATAGCTGTTGTAATAATTTGGTTGCATTCAGCACAATGTGAAAATTATTACAGTAGAAATAATTATCACGCTATTCGGATGGGTCTATAATATTGGGTTATTTGCTTATTAGAGAGTCTACAACTGTGCTAGCTGCTTATTAATTCTGTAACTAGGCTCGACTTGCAATATACACCAATCTTCAGGTTAAATTGTAGTTAACTTTTTTGGTGTTTATATTGCATGCAATTAATTTTACGGAAATTTTGTAAATTAAAATAGGAAAAAATTACAAAAAATATGTTGTCGTATTTAGATACCACTGCTGGTACAAAAAAATTAGAATTAATAATTTCGTTTTGTTTTCATTTTATTTTACAAGACAGAGTTAACTCGACCTTAGACATTTTTTGGATTGAGCCGAGTTAACTACGAGTTAACTCAACTCCGTTTATATTTCAAGTTAACCAAGGTTCAACATAGATTGAACCTTCAATGTAAACAGTAAGTTGTAGCCAAAAAGTTGTTGTTCTTATTTTTGCCAAGAACAAATGCCGATAGATGGCAATGTTCGTACCTTAACCCTTCGCTGCAATAAATTTTGATTTATTAATTTCACATGGTTTTGTGGTGTCGCCACATCACTCCGCCTCTAGAGAAAACGTGCGGGAATGGTTACCTTTCTTCCCAATCTGCCAAATCTCGACGTCGGTGGTTGTGTGATGGTTGGCTCGGTTGTTACCGGAACGGCTGAATGCAACTTATCTTCCGTGTACGTTGTTGTTGCGGGTGGTTGATCATGCTCGTTGATGTTTGTAAATGCAGCCTTCAACTTGTCGATGGATACCTTTGATGATTTCCCGTTGATTTTGAGAACGAAATATTTATCGCGTCGTTCTATCACTTCGAATGGTCCATTGTACGGGCAAAAATAAATAAATGTAAATGTGTTCGTACTCTGTCTACTCTGATGAATACATGGGTACAGTCATTAAGGTGTTTCTGGACGAATACCTTCCTTGTATCGTGGTGGGTACTCGTTGGACGTATTTGATTCATATGACGACGAAACTCCTTTATGAATTCGGTTTCGTTTACTTTTCTTTGCTGGGAGTGACGAACTCTCCTTGTATCTTTAGCGTTGTTCCATATACGAGCTCGCCAGGTGAAGCACTAATATCTTCCTTGAATGTAACTCGCAGGCTCAATAAAATCGTTGGCAAAAGTTTCACCCAATCGTAAGTCTGTTGACATTTAATTGCGGATTTAAGTGTTCTATGCCATCTCTCTATTAACCCATTTGGCTGTGATGTGAAGAACACGACAAAATGTGCTTAACCTCAAAAATGGATTTTATCGAAAAATTGATTGAAGTTGCACTAACACTTTTAACAATAAACCGCACTAATTTTTACGTATTTATTCGCGTCGTAGGTCACCAATTGTGGGCTGGTGGTTAAATGAAAACTCAGCTCACTTTTTTAATTAATTATTTTCATTTCTTTATTGCGATGGCGTAATAGTGTCTATCCACTATAAATTTGTAACTCGTTCTTCTTCGTAGCCAAAAAGTTGTTGTTCTTATTTTTGCAAAGAACAAATGCCGATAGATGGCAATGTTCGTACCTTAACCCTTCGCTGTAATAAATTTTGATTTGTTAATTTCACATGGTTTTGTGGTGTGGCCACACAACTAAACTAAAAAGAAAACAAACCAAAATTATTAGTTTTAATTTTTTTGTACGAGCAGTGGTATCTTAAATATGAAAGCATATTTTTGGTGATTTTTTCCGATTTTAATTTACTAAGTTTTCCCTAAAATTAATTGCATTAATCTAGAAATTTTTAACACTGTTTGGACTCGATCCAAAGATAACTCTCCATTGTCTCCAATATAAACACCAAAAAACTTAACTACAAGTTAACCTGAAAATAACTATAACTTGACTCGACTCGCAATGTAAACCAGATAAATATTACATAGGTACATATAATGCCCCATTTACATGTAGAAAATTGTTTTCTTCTACAAATTTTTGCAGGTAAATAAGAAGAATCCGCTATATAAAAATATTCAATATGCGAGAAAGAAATAAACATATAGAGTAATGCCATAATTTTTTTATAGGAAAATTATTAATTTATTTTTAATTAATTCAAATACGAAATTTACATTTTTGTCTATGGCGTCGGTTTTTATTATGAGACCTTAACATTTATAAATATAAAATAATTATTTTTTATTAATTTTAAAAATGTTGCCATAAAAATACTCGGATCGAATATATTTTATGGCAACATTTTCATTTTTATAGTGGTTTTGGTGGTGTAGTGGTTCAAAAAATCTTCCGCAACATTTTGTTGGGATATATTTCATTTGTTGTCTCTCATGTGCAGAAAGTCAATGTTATATCTCTTTCATTTTGCAGAAGAAAAATGTTCGTCGCATGTAAATGGGGTATAACACTTTTAAAGTGTACCCGGATTACATAGTGTTAAAAACCTCGTTTCTATTAGAGAAACAGTTCTGTTGCATGCTTTTGACAAGAATAATTTTTCTTTACATGAATTCGTACAAGCTTCACCCCAATCACTGTATGACCATTTTAGTTTTTATTACATTACAATGTACGTGAAATAAATTTTGAGAATTTTCTTTAATGTGATGGTGAATAGAAAAAATTAAAGTAAGGTAAAACGTTATTTAGCATATGTATTTTTAAAATATTTTATTATTTACTAAAATATTGGAGGATAGTATGAAAGAATTTTGTGTGCACTTTATTGTGTGTTTATGGTTTCCGTTCTTCCGAAGAAAAATTTGCGTTACGTTCTACAGTCGCATATCGACAGATGATTAAATCAATTCGATTCGCTTTATTTTATCACTTGGGTTTTTTATCAGCACACTAATATCCATTATGTAATGACTAAGAACGTTTTTGTTTATTATTTGTTTATATGTAGTAAAAAAATATTTCGTTTCTATTTTCATGTACGTGCCTACATTTCACAGTTGTAAAATTTTATACAATGGAAAATGGAGAATTATCTGGACAATTATTAAGAGATTCGAATGATTCTCTGAATTTGGGCGACATTTTAGTTACTGCATTTCAAAGCTCGGCTGGTGCATCGCCACCGATTTCAGGTATCTATTATTATTTTTTTTTAATTTTCTGTGGCCAGGTTGGACGAGGTTCGCGTCAATACAAGATATCCTAGGCGGTTTGATATTGCACATATGCAATTCCCCAGAGATTTAGTGCAACTATAATTTAAAAAAATGAATACTGAGTATATATTGTAAATGTATATTGAGCTCGATGGTTATTGATTTACCATTTGGTACCAGGTCCAAGACAATCAAGTGATGGCTTTTTACTGTTCAAATTAACACATCGGGCGACTGCAGTTATAAATGACTGTTGCTGATTTTGATTTGATATCTCCCAGGCTGTCCACCTAGATGTAATTTGAGGTGGCATACTAGTTCCAGTTTCAGTTTGTTCACAAAATGGTCGTTGTCCGTAACATTTTTTCGAGCACCGTACTTTATGTATACCTCCTTTAACAGTTTTAGCATTACAATCAGATATACCGCAAGGATTGCTCGAATCGCATATCGCATCCGGGAGTGGGGGTTTTATACAAGTCGGAAACCCATTAACTGACTTCAATTTAGCACCTTCGAATATTTTTGAGCAATTGCATGCATTACCCCACTCACTTAAAGCCGTTATATCACATAAACGACGATGCACTCGAGACGATGTGTCATTATAATAAAATGTACATTCTTTCCTACGAACATTGGTTAACATAGGACTACAAAATTGCCAATTAGTCATCACACTACATTCACATATTCCTAAGAAATATTCATGAATTTTCTTAACTTTCCGATTTTCTAAAAATAATGAACAATATCCTTCACCAATTTCGACAATCGCACAAGACTGGAGATTTAATTGACTCGTCCATAATGCAATGTCATAATTTGACACATCATATTGGGGCGAAATAGTTAGGTCCAATCTGTTTAATGCTGCTTTTGAATAAATTTGGACATGTATAAATAAAATACTAATTGTAATTAAAAAAGAAATGAATGTGAACATTATTTTGAAATTCTAGATATGGATTATGATCGTCTATTTGCATTGGACGACGATTTTAGAGGTGCCTATGATTGGGATCAATTTCGTTTGGTTCAAGTAAGTTAATAAATAAAAATTGACTAAGAACAATAAATATTTTTGCGTTTATTATTTGTTTTATAAATTTAATACAACACAAAATTGGTTCATTAATTGTAATGTTTATATTTACAGATTATTTTTATGATTATACGCCATACATATATACTATTCTTTATATTAAATTTTTATATTGCACTTGTTTATAAATAGACCTAAAGTGTTTTATATGTTGTGCGCTTAGTGCACTGGATTTTTAAAATTGTTTAGTTTTTGGTTAATTTCTTAGGTGGTACCATCTTTTTCATACAAACTAATAATGGAAATAAATCGTCATTGGATCAATTTAATGATTCTATTAGAGAACTAAACGTACTCGTAGCACGATAAAATATTAATTGAAAAGCCTGCGATAACCAATAAGCAGTATTTTGACCTATAAATCGCATATGGTAGATTAGATTACACATACATACTGGAATATTAATATAAATAAAAATAAAATACTTTTCATATTTGTTAATGTATTTACGTTATAGAATCCCAACCAGAACCAGTATTGGAATGCAAGATATTACAGTGAGCCTGAGTATCCAATGTGGCAGATGAATCAATATGAATCATTGGTTCCTCCGCCGCATCAACAACAACCTCAACCACCATCACATGCAATTAATACTTCGAGAGATCATTCGTCAACATTTCAAAACAGCAATAATAATAGCGTAATTGAAATAGACAGTGAAGAAGGACAAGGTAGCAGTACCAAACCATCTTCAAGCTACCGAAAAAAATTTGTCAAGGAACATTTGGTAAGCCAATTTGTATTAGTTTTGTATTTATTCCCAGTACAATAGCTAAATTCTTAAAATATACTATTAAGTATAGATTTAGTAAAGACAGATATAAAACTATCTCAAAGTCAAACTATCGTCAAATTTTAGAAAATAACTCATCGATTTCGCATGTATTAAAACCACCTATATCTACCTAAGAATAGTATTAAAACCACCTATATTATTAAAACCACCTATATCTACCTAGTTTCGAAAGCATAGAGCATGCCTTTATTCGGTTCGCCATTTGCTGAATATGTAATAGAGTTCATACTACCTAGCTAAGTTTCGATTCCATATGACTATACGAGGGCTGTTCGCAAAGTTTCAAGCCTATCGGTGTTATAAAGCTGCTATTTCCGATTTATATGTGGAAACATCAACTTCTCTGCTCTTCTAGTTTTGGTCTTCTTCGGTAGAGCAGAGCCCCATTCTAGCACTGTATAGTCTGCTCTTTAGTTTCCAGAATATAATGGCTTACCTAGGCTTCACGAACAGTTACAAAATCATGAAATAAATATTTTTGATTAGTTTAATTCTTTAAAAAAGCTGAAAAATCTGTTCAATTGAATTTTGTTCTGGTGTAAGAAAACTCCATAGTAACATGCATACAAAGTAAGTTCTTTTCACGTCATTTGCCAGTATCATGTTGAATTTTTTTGATCTATTTCTGGAATGGTTAATGAGTTTGTACGGCCACCCTAATCTCATAATTTATGCTAGTTTTGCCCGTTTAAAATCAGCACCTAAAGTTTGATGGTTGCTGATGGAGATGAGCCACTTAATGTGCATTTTCAATTTTAATATGAATACGGCTGTGAAATTTGTTTAAATGTCTTTATTGAATATTGTTTATTAAAAATATAATACGTGTTGAACTAAAGTTCCAATTCACCTAATAATTTAGTGTGTGGTGTGTAGTATAAAACCCCAAAAATTTGATGCGGCGAAAATGAATTTTTGAATTTCAGATTGAATTTTTATATTTCGATTATATCATTATAAAATACAAATTAGATTTTCGATAAGATTAAATTGTCACTGATCTAGAGATAATCAATTTTTCCTCGCATGACATTTAAATTAAGTTTAGGATTATGCAAGTTATCTTCTGAAGTCCTTCGACCCCTAGGATAAGATTAGATTTCTCAATATTGTGCATAAAATCAAAGTATCCACTCTATGATGTTCTTGATACGATTAGTTTTTGGAAAAGAACCAGTGTTTTTCTTTAAAAAGATAGAAAAAAATTTCAGGTTTTAATATGAATTTTCGGCGCCCATTTCTTAAATTTTTGTAATTATTTATCTACTTCTCATGTTATGTAATATGCGAGATATGATGTCTCCCGGAGTACTTGAGGCAGGATTTTTATTAAAATGGAATGCTCGCGGATGGTTTATACGACACTCTCGTATCAATGTTGAAAGATTTCTATAATTGTTTGCAATGATGTAGGATACTGTGTGATTAAGTTCTTTTCATATCGGCTGTGTTGAGTTTCGTCTTCAAAAATGAATATTCATTATTTAACATTTTATTTAAGTAAATTATTTTCACCACATGAAATGAATTTACTTAAATAAAAATTAAATTTCTGAACTCTTGGTTATCGATGATCTTTCGTCTAACTTCAATAGTCGGCGTTTTGAGCCAATGGTTATGCCTGAACCTAATAATAATTATCTTAGTGAAACATCTGAATGTCATGTCTGTTTTGGTGTTTGTAATTAAGTTTCTTCACGTAAATCTAAATAAAACTGATCTGAACGTGATATGGTACGCCTAATTACTACCGAGATGCGAAACATTTAACTTTGTTAGATTGAGATACAGATATAAAAACTATATATTTTCGGATGCGTGTGTTAGTGTTTGACGTATATTGGCCCGTTCTCCACTTGTATTCTTCATGAGATATATAGACAACACCACGGTTACACTAGTAATCATCAACTGTGGTAATGTTTCTTTTTATATGTAGCAAAAAAAAACAAATTTAAATAAAAAATATTACTTTTACTGGATGTTTATCCATAGTTATGAAGTAAAGTCACGCACATTTTAATATCGTTTTATATTTGTTTTATTGTTATTATCTTGTGGTAGTGCGTAACAACTAACAACACAACAAGCAAACAATTTTTGTTGAAAATTTAACAATACAAATCCCTCCGCAAATTTAGTTTGTACGAAAAGAGGAAAAAAACGAGGAAAAACGCTGATGCAAGAATACAAGTGTGAAGGGACCCATTTCTTTGGGTTAGTATAGATCGATTTTTGACAGCAAAAATTGGTCAAAATTAACAGAAATTCTGAGTGTTGAAGACAAACTGCAGTGTGTCTGAAATATTTTGTTAGAAATTTACATATTATGTATAAATATTTTTGATAGTACGAAACTAATTGTTATTATTTATTTGTATTGTTCTGAGTTTATTTAGAGGTTTGTGCATGTTTGTTGAACTTAGAAAATTATTTTAAAGTTTTTTTTCGGCTTTTCATAGACAAAATATTATTACAATGACATTCACAATGTTTCGACTTTTCAAGTCATCAAAATACAAAGAGGGTCATCTACTTATAATATATCTACCACAAAAAGTAGAAAATTAACTCCCCTCATTCATGTTTAACCCCCAGGGTCGCTGTGTAAAAATGCACACAACCCGTACAAAAATAAGAACCACCACAAGTTCTTTCTTGGCAGTTTGGGTTCGTACTGATAAAAAGTTGGTCTACTCATCAGGTTGCAACGACCAAACTGCAAAAATTTTTGCATGTTCTCAACTGTTTTCGCAAAACTTTCACTTTCTTAAATTGCGTGGTCTGTACGTGACAACTGTCAAAAAAAAATCACCGTACAAATCGAATTAACAAAATGGCAGCAAATGTATATCCGGCGCTCTGGCTGAGACACTCTAAAGAACCTTGAGGTACATCAGCAACTACACAAATACTTGAATAATCAGTACCACACAACCTGCTTACAATTACAACCTGCTTACAATTACTAAGACAGGAATGTATTAACAGTAGAATTAAAGAATTTATAATACAAGTGAAATTATTCACTTGCTTCAAGTGAATATGATTAACACAGTAATACTCGAAATATTCAGCTGTTTCAAATTCTTCCATGTTAATTTTGAGTTATATGCATTACCAAAATATAACCTTATTTTAGCTAGCTTGATTAATAATTGTTTGCTAGTTTTATTTCTCAAACATTTATAGAATTTAAGATTCACGTTTGACCCATGTATTTTAAACTTTTTATAAGCTAAATCTCTGCGTTCCGAATAATAAATTTATGAGGTATACATTTTAACATCCAAGTATAAGAAATTTGAATTTAATTATTTTTTGATAAGCGAATCAAATCATAGCGTGAAAAAGTAGGAACTGCATTTTAATAGTCAGAGAAAATATTAAGTGGATCAAACTCAACTATCAAATAATATAACGGGTGTTTTTTTAAGCCTGATAGAACTTGAAATTGTAAAAAATAACACAAAAAATTAAATTTTTATGAAAAAAATCATCAGACTCACGCTTGAACAACGCTACGAAATTATTAAAATTTTCTTTGAAAATCAGGCCGGGAATCGCGTTACGGTCAATGGAGATCGTTACCGCACCATGCTCAATGATTTTTTGTTTGAAAATATAGATGACATTGATCCGGACGAGATGTAGTTTTAACAGGAGAGCGCTACGTGCCATACGGCGACTGTAACCATCGACTCCAAGGCCGTGTGATTTGACACCACTCGATTATTTCCTGTGGGGCTACGTGAAGTCACTGCTTTATGCTGATAAACCAGCAGCAATTGACACATTGGAGGCCAGCATTGTTCGTGTTATTCGTGAAATACGGCCAGCAGTGCTCGAAAAAGTGGCCCTAAATTGGACGTCCAGAATGCGTTTCGACAAGAAAGGCTGTTCTTGTGCCCATATGCCCGAAATCATTTTCAAATATTAATGCCAAGTATTGATCTTTCGAATAAAAAAAATGTTTGATTACAATTTAATTTTTTGGGTTATTTTTTACAATTTCAAATTCTATCGAGCTTAAAAAAACACCATTTATAATAAAATAATATAATATATTATTTTGACAAATTACCTGAGCGATTCACTGGTAGGAAATAATTTTGGTCAGAATGTAAGTTTCATGATAGACATGAACATACACAGTAAAATGGTAGTAAACCGATAATAAAAGACAAAAAGTGGGAATTTGATAACATATTTATATTATATCATATATTGAGGTTCATAAATCAATAAACACAGTAGAAATAGTAGCGATACTAGAAGCGGTAAGGATAGCCATTAAAATAATATAATTAACGTTTCAATTATTACTGATTCTTCATCTACAATTATATTTTGGAAACACCTACACAACGGCAAAAATACCAAATACTTTGAACGACAAATACCGTTTAGTGAAAGCAATCAAATAAATATAAAGATGACTTATATGATGATCGAGCTGCGAAAAATGGCTGCGAACAGGAAGAAAAACAAATAAAAACTCCGTTAGAAGATAATGCAAACGGAAAGATGATTAAAACATATACAAAAAATGCAATGAAGTATTTTTAACGAGAGCATAGAATGAAAGACCAACAACATAGAAAAAATTCAAATGAAATTACTTCTAAACCAGCATAAACAAAATCTAGAAGCGGATATGATAAAAAGAATTACTAGATTACGAATGTATCATATTTTCGAAAGAAAATATTTAAAACTATAAGAATAGATGATGAAAATTGTGAAAAATGTTCTGTAACACACTTGAGGATGCGATAGAACATACACTTGAGGATAGAAGATTGTCCAAAATACAATATGGTTATAGGACATTACACAAGAAGAAACTACAAGATATATCATTGCAGAACGGATTGGAGGAATATACATAATGAATTATAAAGGAAATCAAAGCTGAAACGTAGTTATTTACATTTATTTTATTTTGAATTAATTTGAATGTTTAACATAACATATAAAATTATATATGTATATTTAAATCATAAATGGTTAAGTTGACTTAATGAAAGACTATTGGTGATGTGAGCGGCAACGCTTAAACCAAAAAAACAAAATATTTTAAAATATAAAAAAACTATCAAATCTAAAAGATTATAAATTCTAGTTGGATCAAATTGTAAATTGTGTACAAACTGTGTATATTAAAACAAGCACTTAATTGTTGATGTACTCTAAATTATTCTGATTATTTTTTGGAACAAATTTTCCAATTTTACAAGTATCAATTTCCAAACAAATATTCACCATAGTTAATAAGTTAGCTTCCGAAGCTTCTAAATCAAAACGAGACAGATGTAACCAAAATATTGATGCAACAGTTTTAATCATTATATTATAACTGAAATTTTTCGACAAAATGTTTACTTACCAATTCGACAACAAAATGTTAACAATCTTATCAAAAAATTTAAATAATATCGATGGCTTATGTATGTCAGTGGAATTAATTTTTAATAAAGTCTATACCAAAAGCCATGAAATAAAATAGGTTTGTGTGTTTGGATGAGCCCTAGGAACATTAAAAATATTTTTCATATAATACAAAATTTTTATTTTCTTGACAGCCTCTCCTGTCAAATGACGACTTCGATTGTCTCACAAATTTTTACAAATACAATATTTTATAAATTATGCTGTTGTTATTTCAGGATTTGGAAAATGCTAACAAAAAGTTAGCTGCATCAACCTCGTCAGCGACCAGCGCACGCACCCCTAATTTAATTGACCATTTTTTACATGAAACAAAACCAAATCCAGCAAATTTAAACTCATCGCAGCATAATGCGGTAAAAAGTGAGCCTCCGAATATGGTAAACATCTCGGAATTATTAAACCTTCAACCACTATCATCCTCATCTCTTGATCAAGATATAAAACTAATGAAAGATACAAATATTCGGACTATTCTTAAGCGTAAAGCCAATGATGTGCCATTACTATCAAGTCAACATAGTAATAATCATAATCCTAATAATAATACAAATGAGTACAATGATTCATCTAACGATTTAATAAATTTAAGTAATATTCAATCATCAACAACGTCATTGTGTAATAATTCTGCCGCTGTCATTGCGAAAGTTGAAAAACTACCTTGTGATTGTATAGATTGTTTTCCATCATTAGGCTCACAAAAACGTGATAAAATTAAAAATAAACCAAAAACTGAAATGCGTATGTCTGAAACGGTTAAACTGGAGGAAAAACCTAAAATTGAAGAACCTGTAGCTGGGCCGAGTGGATTAAATTTAAGTAAAAAATCTAATTGTGATAACAAAACATTTTCAAGACAAACAAAATATTATGCCGATTCATCTGACTCTGATGATGATTTCTATATAGATCTTTCTAAAAGTGATAAATTGATTAAAAAAATGGATGTAATGTGGTAATTATGCTTGTTACTGTCTTTTTTAATTATAATTACCTACTAGTTGTATCTCTATTTACAGTGAAATGAATAATAGCAATAGTTCTCCTGCGATAAGTAATAATCAAACGTGTTCGTTGAAAAAACAAAAATTAGCCCCACCTTCAAGGGATTACGAAGATGAAACCATATTCCCAACATCATCACTTTACACTAACAGCAATAGCAACACATTTGAAGATGGACCTACCTTGAAAACTGAAACTAATAATTTATCGCATCCTCCGCCATCCACATCAAACTTGATTCATAAATGTGAATCTTCATCGTCAGCTACTGAGAATTCTAAGGAAAAACGTACAGGGTTCATGGATGTTTTAACGGCTCCCGATTTACAATTGGATTGGGTTTCTAGCAGCAGTAGTAATGATGATAGTGATGATGATGTTATTTTAGTAGATCCATCCTCACCACAATCAAATCCAATTGATTTAACATTGGACTCTGAAGATGAGTATACTCCAGTGGCACTAAATAATAATTCTAACAGAAATGCGGATCATAGTAAATCAACCAATTCGTCCGCCCGAAATGATGGTGACAGTACAATGAGTTCTTATTATAAAACAAATACCGCCACGAGTGGTGCCGAGACTTCGGGTAGACGTCGTCCATTTTTAAATATGGATTATGTTAATAATGAAGGTCATCTTCCTTCTGCATCGATTAGACCTAATGATTATTTGTCTTGTCCATATTTGGAGCAACAACGTCAACAGCAGCGAGAGCAACAACTGCAATCTGATGATTATACTTCCTTCTACACATATAGGAGACCAGGTAGTCATCCTCATCCACCAATCCCCGGCGTAGTTGATCCAAATGTGGTTATACCACCAAACTCACATAGTAATTTCTGTAGATATCGTCGAAGACCACGATTACGGCAACTACCAGCATTTGTTCGCATGCGACTGCAACATAATAATAGTGAAACATTGCCAGCGTGTGACACTGTTCCACCAATTTTATCTCCAATTGACAATAGCGGACGGAATGCACCACCTCCACCTGACGTTAGTCCAAATTCTCTATCTGGTATGAGAAATATCGTTGTCGATGAAGTAGATAATATTTACGATGTAAATAATATGGACGGAAATACAAATAGAATTCCTCTTCCGACGGTAACTCCTCCCCCTACCTGGCGTTCATGGTATCAGATGCCCCGGTCGACACCGCGAAGAGACACTGGGTGGCCTAGATCACCGTGGATAACACCAAATTCACATCGCGCACATTGCCGTCTCGGTCGACATTACGGATTAATTCCTAATGTTCCACCACCGTATCCAGTTCATGAAAATCTCTGGAATATACAACAAAACACTCAAGAATTGCACAGGCGGCTTATGACACCTCTTAATTTATCAACCAACACAAGACAGCATAATGAGCAAGGTAGAAGCTATTGTGGTTCCTGTGATCGACGTCATCTATTGAATAATTTACGTAGACGCATTTTACCACGTGACGTTCCAGATGATTTTCATAACTCAGCACATACCTTATATGAAATTACGCGTCTGCTTCCAGCACATTCATGTAATCATGCACATATACCAAATCGACAAACAGTGCAACATGACGCTTCATTATTTCTGTTTGCGACACCGCCAGCAACCCATCAACCACAAGTACATTTGAGCATTGGAGTAAGTATTTTTATTTTCTGACCCTTCAACTTTAAATAATTATTGAAATTTATCGAAATAGTTGGGACCAAACGAAATCGACTTATCGTCACATACATCAAATTTAATTACACGTTTGAACCACTTTGTACGTGTCATAGAAGCTAGTAGTTCAAATGGTAATCGTGGCGCTACCCAGGATGTAATTGAACGAAACACATTTCCTCACAAGTATAAACGCGTTCGACGTATAAGCTCAACGGATGACGATGAATCAGAGAAATGTACAATCTGTTTATGTCAATTTGAGGTGGAAAATGATGTGCGGTAAGTATATTTTTAACCAAACGATTTATTTCGTCCGTTTATGGTCTATGTCTTGCAGGAGATTACCATGTATGCATCTATTTCATTTAGATTGTGTTGACCAATGGCTTGTGACCAATAAACACTGTCCTATATGCCGTGTTGATATAGAAACACATTTAAATAAAGATTCTATATGACAGAATATTTTTTTTATATAAATTAAATTACTTCATTATTATAAATAATTATATATTTCAAAATATCCGTATAAATTATATTAAAGAACAATAATTTTATTAAACATAATAAAAATAAAAATATCTATATAGTTAGGTTATAAAACAAAACTAAATATTAAAAAAATATAATTATTCAATAAAATTATTTACATGTGATAATATAATTATATAAAATATTTCTAGATATACATCTGAAATTGCGTATCCATTTTATTATTAATTACCTATAATTGATTATTTGTTGGAATTAAGTTTTCTGAAATCTCAAAATTTTTTGTTAAACAAATACAACAAAAAAATCGAATAGATTTTGAACTTTACACATTTATATTACATATTATTAATTTATTTGAAATGTTTTCTAAATACTAATTTAATTTAATTTATTCTGTATCGTTACCTCTAATCGCACAATTTGATTTCAATTTTTCTATTTTGCAAAACAGTCATTTTTTTATAAATCTTATTAGTTTGTTACATTTAACTAATTTTTCATGTTCTTTTGTATCTAGATTTATGTTAAATACAATTAATTATATAAACAGGAAAACAATTTAATTGAATAATAAAAATATTTAAATAATAATAAAATATTTCTTTTATTTCAAATTGCCTTTTATTTGCAACTTAGCTTTAGTGCAGTATATATGAAGAAATAATTCGCTGGAAATGCGTATTCTTTCATACTCTCGTAAATGAAACAAAATATAATTTGTTATTTACTTGAGAATGATAGAATAGGAATTTCCACCGAGATATTATTTTAGCTAAACATCTCACGAAAATCATATGTATATACGTTTTTGCACTTCAATTCACGATTTTGCAAATGATATTCAATTTTTTTATTTCATTCACAAGTTTTTACAAGTCAACCACAATTGTTTATACTTTATTGTCAATTAAAAGAGATTCAACTCAATTTTTTGCAAAGCAAATTCGTGTTTTTTCAAAGTAACCAATTAAATAAGTAAATTCAAATATTTTAAATTCGTAATTTTTGTATTTCAAAATTAAATTTTTGCAAAACAAATTCTGAAGTTCTGGAATATGGTCACCTGAGACGGAACTCAGGCCGTTTCTTAGCCGATTATGTTGGGATTGGGTATGTTGGATGGAAATAGGGTTCTTAACTGATTTTTGGAGAAAGTTCTGGAATATGGCCATCTAGGGTGGAAATCGGCCCATTTTAAACCGATTATGATGGAATTGGATATGTTAGATGGAAATAGGATTCTTAACTGAAGAATCCCGTTTCCTCTCCAATCCCAACATAAACGGCTAATAAATGGCCTGAGGTCCGTCCCAGGCGGCCATATTCCAGATCTTCTTCCAAAAATCATTTAAGAATTCCGCTTCCATCCAACATACCCAATCCCATCATAATCAGTTAAGAAATGACCGAGTTTTGTCCCAGGTGGCCATATTCCAGATCTTCTTCCAAAAATCATTTAAGAATTGGAAGCTCTGAAATTGTTTTGCAAAAATTTGATTTTGAAATGTAAAAATTTACGAATTTGAAATATTAAAACTTGCAATTTGTTTTAAAAATATTTGAATTTACTCTACATTTAATTGAAGTTACTTTGAATAAACGAATTTGCTATGCAAAAAATTGAGCTTGATTTAAAAAAAATTGACAATGAAGTATACAAAATTGTGGTGGTCTTGTAAAAACTTGTGACCTGCTGAACTAAAAAAAAATTGAATATCAGTTGCAAAATCGTGAATTTGAACGGCAAAACCTATATAGTAGAAAATTAATTAATAATAGTGGTTTTTTCGTTTTTCGTGTGTTTTTGCCACAACACGCGTGATTAGATATCTGTCAAAATCAATTGTTCTCAGTTAGCATTGCCATTTCATCGTGGAAAGCAATTAAACGTTATTGAGCATCAATCCACTAAATCGTATACGTAGAGTGCGTACAGAGGAATATATTACTACTGTAGCAGTAGGGTTGATGAAGACGACAAAATGTCCACCCGTCGCAGGACACAGCAATCGGAATTGTGTTATTCGACTACGTAGAAGGTTTTACGCAAGGATCTTGGTCTGAAGACGTATAAAATATAGCTCGTGCATCAACTGAAGCCGAACGACATGTCACAGTCTCGAAGTTTTGGTGAGTGGGCCTTAGAACAACTTGAGGAAAATCTATTTTTTACCTAAAAACTGTGTTCAGCAACGAAGAACGCTGAACACAATTTGTAATAAATTAAATGGGTACGTTAATAAGCAAAATTGCCGCATTTGATGTGATGAGCAGCCACAGGCAATGCGCCCCGAAAAAAACACTGTTTGGTGCGGTTTGTAGGCTGAAAAATCAGTACAAAAACAATAACAATTACCGCGGGATAGCCCAAGAATTAAGTACATGATAATGTTTTAATTTAATTGGAATTTTAAAGGTTAGAACTTTTTGATTTTATTAATAAAAACCCGAGGATACTGTTGAAGCGTATTGAGCCATCCTCAAGCTAATATAAATTTTTTGAAAATTTCAAAACAAATTTTTATAAAAACTAGGATGGCGATTGGCGAAGCCAATCTGGCGCAATTGGCGAATTTTAGAAAATCTACATTAATTAAAAAAAGAAAAAGTTTGTTTTGTGTCTACCATGTAACTTTGCGCTTTTAAATTTAAAATTACAAAATTGAGTACCCTAATGGCCGGTTAGTTGTTTACCAGTTAAACATTTCATATGAAATCAGGAACCAAACACACAATTTCTCGAGAAAAAAATATCAACATATAAAATAAATGTTTGAGGAGAAACTGGAGAAAGCAAAGGCTGCTAGACTTATTTTGGTTTTAAAGTGACCCATATCCATCAAGAAATATTATTTATGCAGTTATGTTTTTTGGCCATCCAGTAAAATCAAAGGCCTGCTACAATCTTATTTAGAATTTTATGGATATTTAATTGATTTTTTTAATAGATAAAATTTGCGCTTGGTTCCTACCCTGTTTTCGCAATCAGAAAAATATCAACGCAAACTGGATTAAATATATTTTATGCCATGGAAATATTTACCGATTAGTTTAAAAATTATTCAGTTAGTTGCGCACAACTATCCCGCCGCTAGTTATTTTTCTGTGCAACCGGCCATAAAGGAATGAATTTAAGTGGTTTTAGTTGTAATTCGCAGTATAATTATGCATTTTATAAAATAATAATAATACAATGGGATCTATGTCAAATATATGTGTTACGTGTGGTGCGTGGGATAAAGAATCTTCGTGAAGGTGTTTTAACAAGGGAAAAGTTGATTTGCTAGAGCTTTTGGAATCACCCTTTTTGAAAACATTACTATATTAGGCGCTATATTCGAACCAAACCAGTCCTTACAAAATATTCTTGATTTTCAAGCTTTTCAAATGACCCTCATTTGGAGCCAATATAATTAGCTCCTTTTGTAGGAGGATCTCAGACAAAGTTTAAGCGTCGTGTGAAATAACCATAGAATAGTTCCACTACAGCGATTACCTAACGATGAACAAATATATTACTGAATATAGTCAACTATATTTTGTTGGAGATTTACAAAAACGATTTAATCTCCTAGAATGCAGTAAAACGGCTCGCAAATAATACGGCAAGAGAACATTGTAATTAAAAATGGAGACCATACCTTGCACATATATAACGAATTTATTATGATTTACCAGAATCCCTACTGTTTGTTTATGTCGAAGATTGATATCACTTTGGTATACCCCAAGTATGTTTACATTCTAGAAAATTAGTTACCTACATTGATTTTTGTGCCACTATAGAGTAATCGTTCTCCATGATTTACTAAATCATATCATCTCGAGAAGAAACCTTTTCCATCAATCTGCTGTTAACATATACAGAAAATATAGCAGAACGAATGTGGTACATTTGAGCTCATTAAAGAGAATTATGGTGAGTTTCTTGTTTCGTCCAGATATGCGTTTACTTTTACTTGACGCAAAACAAAAGTTTTTTTTAAATAACTAAAATAATGAAACTGTTTATTAATTCATTACATTATAATATTACTATTTTAATTGACCGGCTAACATGCCATGACAAGATCCAAACGTGAACGGAATGACAATTAATGTCCGAGAACAATCGACGATGAGAGAACTGAGAACATTGTTGTTGTAAATGAGGAGAATTGTTGTCCCAATGCACAAACACAACATTCCTCCATCCTGATACGAGCTGGCAATTGAAAAAACTTATGATAACAAAATCGGGAGATACAGTTTGATGCTGCAGCTATATATGTACCTACCACCTACATCCAAAATTTAATTGTTGAAGTGATAAGCGGATCGATAGTGGAACGGAATGCGACGCACTTTGAATAAATTAATAAAATAATAATAATAAATAAAAACAAAACAATTTAGTTTAATTTTAAAAATTAATAAAAAAAAACTTTATTAAAAAAATAAATGATAATTTCGGTGCTGGTTGTTGAGCTGCTGCACCTTCGAAAATCCAAAACTGAATAGAAGAAAAATTAAAATTTTGTATAATTTATATTCAAAATTTTGTAATGCGTTCGTTTCAATGATAATTTATTATTGGTAACGATTTTGATTGATATGAAAATCGGCATGATAATGAAATTTACTAATTTTGTTTTGTGCACAAAATTGTTTTTGTTGTATGTACTGATTTTATGTAACAAGACTGTTGTTGCATATTCATTTGGAATATAATTATTTATACGGATAATTGTCCGCTAATAAATAATTCAGTCTACGGAGAATTGTCCGTTTGTAATTATGTATAATGTGCGGTGTTTCTTGTAGTTGAAGAAACAGGCCGCTACAACACCACTCGATAGCTAAAGGATCAAAGAATTGGTTACGTCGAGGAGACTGTGACGCATCGCTTCCGGTGAAGGGGGAAACACCGCCATTTTAAATTTCACCGTTTGTATTGAACTCTGTATTTTCTTAACCGATTATGATGGGATTAGGTATGTTGGATGGAAATGGGATTCTTAAATGATTTTTGGACGAAGTTCTGGAATATGGCCACCTGGGGCGGAACTATAAAATTATATATGCGCTAAATTGTAGGTATTCACGTCATATATCCGTACACGTGGTACAGACACCCACTTTTTTATTTCTCTTCTACTTGGCCGTATGCATATACGAAATGATTTCTTATATATTTTTTAACGCAATATCGCATATACAGAGATGCCTCACGGATGAATTTAATAAACGAAATGAAAATAATTTTACACACATCAACATATACCCCATTCGCATATAAAACCGACATTTTTCTTCTGCAAAATAAAAGAAATATAATTGACCTTTTGCACATGAGACAAGAAAAGAAATATATCCCAACAAAATTTTGCAGATGATTTTTTGGGTAACTACACGGCCAAAATCAATATGAAAATGAAAATGTTGCCATAAAATACATTCAATCCGAGTATTTTTATGGCAACATTTTTAAAATTAACAGAAAAAAATTTATTTTATTTTTATACATGTTAAAGATTCATAATAAAAACAGTCGTGATGAACAAAAATTTAAATTTCGCATTTCAATTAATTAAAAATAAATTAATAATTTTCCTATAAAACAATTATCGCATTACTATATATGTTCATTTCTTTCTCGCATATTGAATATTTTTATATAGCGGATGCTTCTTATTTACCTGCAAAAATTTGCAGAACAAAACAGTTTTCTACATGTAAATGCCCCATAATGCGATTGTGTTGTAAATGGCCAATGGAATACGCCTATTGCTAGAGTCGTGTAATAAACACTTTAATACCATAAAACCGAACACACCCAAAAAGCTTTGTATTTGTCATCTGTCATTAAAAAAGTTTTTGCAACACATATTTTTTTTATTATTATTCGTATTTTCATTTTTTCATTTAATTTACTGTTGTTATTATTGTTTGTTTTCTTTAAATCAAAGTAAACCTCAAAATTTAGTTTATTTAATTCTTGTTTAATAAGTATTTGTGTTGTGTTTAAAAATAAATGTATTTAAATATTTTAATTTGAGTTTTTGTTTAAATAAAAATTTTTTTGTGTTGCAAACATCATTCAAGAAGGTGAGATTTTTTAATTTACGTAGTTTTTAATTTATTTTCTATACAAAGCAAACTGTGTAGATATATGTATATAATTCAGAATGAAAGTGCTAGTGTAGCATAAGATAAATTTATTATATCCAGCTTACCTAGGTCAAATTTGTTCTTTATTTGAAGAACGAAGAAATTATTAATTTGGGATGAAAAAAGGCAGAATCTGTCTTGAAAAGTTATTTGGTTTTTTTTTCCAAAAATATTTTGATTTAATTTCATTTAAATTTTTTCATAATATGTACCTATTTGTTATAGTGTGTATCTATAATGTATGAAGGTCATTTTGTTTGTTAAAAATATAAATAAACAACACATTTATTTGTGTTATTATCTCAGGTGATTTAACTGTGACTATAACAAACAGAGTTATTTATTTTCAGATACAATAATAATTTTACGTTACAGGTTTTATCATTCTTTGTTGTTGTAATTTTTATCAGCTATCTGCTAAAAAATGTGTAAACGCATATCTATGCGTCATTATTTTATCGTAGCTTTTTCTTTGTAAAGGAAATTGTGTTCCGCTATGTATTCTGAAGTTGATATGTTTGTTTTGCAATACGCCATAAAAAGATGTGACTAGTATTAAAAATGTGACGACCTATTAGAGGCGGTATTTACTGCCTTAATTTAATTGAAATTACTTGTAACCTAACGTATTCCTGCTGCACACGTGGTCTGAGGTCACACGTGGTCCTAATGTATTAAAAATTCGCATTCGCATAGGAATTGTTTTAAATAGTTGATAGGAACCTATTATTTTATATGTTTTCACATTCAACTATTCTCTCTACACTAATATTTGCCGTGTTTCATGACAACCATTGATCGAAATTAGTTCCAATTTTATATGGAAAAATTGATCCAAATTTGGTTTCAGATCACAAATTTTGAATCGATATGTAAGCGCCTTTGTGTTGTTTCATGAAACTGAACCCGATCCGATCAAGCAACAAGAAACACAGCTAATTTTAAATGAATTCTATGTAGTAATTCTGGGGCTCTATTAAGAAACCGGTCAAATTTCGCAATTTTTGGGATTTTGCGGCGCTGTATTATGAATTGCGATTGTCGCATATCGCAAAACACCTTTATAATATATTTCTATTTAAAAAAATTAAAGTTTATCATATAGGTGGCTGACACGAAGTGTTACCAAAACAAAACGCCACAGAATTTTTATTTTTTGATGAATTTTATTGAATCAAAGTAAAAAATGTTCACAAATATTTAAATTTTCGAATTGCATTAGCAGTTTTCGATTTGGCCACCCTTAGTCGCGATTATGGCCTTCAAATGGCCGACAAAGCTATTGCATGCAACACGAAAGTGGCTCTGCGGTATTTTGGCCCATTCCCGGCGCAGCCATTCTTGAGATGATCGACACTTTGGTATTTTTTTTTACCCAACCTTGCTCTTCAAAATACCCCAAACCGATAATCTGGCGGATTTGTATCCGGTGAATTTTGGCCATTGGGCAGTTGAAATGAACCGCAGAACGTTGTTTCTCAGCCAATCTTGATTGACGCGCACTTTATGACTCGGCGCCGAGTCCTGTTGAAATGTCCAGGCTGTGCGGTCGAAATGTTTTTGTGCACAAGGCTTCCTCCAACACATGATCCCGATAAATTTGAGCATTTATCTTGATGCCACGGTCCAAAAAAACGAGCGTTGCGGCGGCCGAACGGTGACTCATCGGAGAAAACCAAATTCGGCAAATCGCCACTTTCGCGCAAGCGTAACAACTCCGTTGCTCTTTCCACTCTAACTTTTTTTTGAGCATCGGTGAGACCATGCGTTTTGTGGAATTTCAAGGCCTTTAGTCCAAGATGATCTTTCAATATGTGCTGCATCCGTTCGAGCGAAATGTTCGCCTCACGGGCCATTTTTCTGCCGCTACGGCGCGGATTCCGACCCAATTTGGCCTTCACCTTCCGAATGATATCCGGCGATGTTGCAGTGCGTTTCGGTCCACCACCATGGCGTTTTGCAATGCTGCCAGTATCGTTATAACGATTTATGGTGCGATACACAAACATTTTATACACATGCAGATGTTTTAACTGGTTAACAATCTGCGGCTGTGGTTTTCCAGCCAAATATAGAGCAATCACACTATTACGCTTGAATTCCGTTGCGGATAACTTTTTCTGAATATTCCACACTAAAATGCTTTGATACGCTTGTAAACAATGGAATGAACTGTCATTAGTGTAAATTTGAGCGCTCTGTCATCACTGGTTTGACAGCAATGACAGTCTGAATTTGGTAACACTTCGTCTCAATCACCCGGTATATTAAATGACGCGATATCCTACTGCTATTGAGCATTCGCATTTGTCAAATATTGTTTCGCAAACATCCGCCGTAGCATTTTATAATATGGCGTTCGCATCCAGCTTAGAGCGCATTTTTGCGAAAATATTGTTCTGAAATATCTGTTTTATTTGAGCCTGAATATGGGAATCTTTCCAGACGTATTTAAACTAGCTTTGGTAATACCGCTTTATAAAAAAGGAGATGAGTTGGAGCTTAATAACTATAGTCCCATAGTTCTTTTATGTACTTTTTCTAAACTATTTGAGAAAATGGTGAAGCGCAGACTGCTCAATTATCTCGGTAAGATTAAATTTCTAAACGAGAAACAATTCGGTTTCACAGCGGGGAAATCTACAGAGGAGGCATTGTGCACTTTCAAGTAAAAAAGCCTACTGCTTTGTTTCTAGATATATCCAAAGCATTCGATAGTGTTGATCACGACATTCTGCTTACGAAATTGAAGTTCATAGGGGTGAGAGGCGTCATACTAGAGAAAATCACTGTTTAGTGCGCGGCGAAATCATTGGTCCATATGTCTTCAAATGTTACAACGGTGAACGGTATAGCGACATGATTTCTAACTTTTTTGTACCCCCAATTGGCTGGCATAAATCTTGCTGATATGTGGTTCTAACAGGACGGTGTTACATGCCACACAGCGCGGTATACAATTAATTTACTCAGAGAAACATTTGATGAAAGTTTAATTTCACGTAATGGTCATGTTAATTGGCCACCGAGATCGTGTAATCTAACTCCACTAGATTATTTTCTTTGGGGATATGTTAAGTCACTTGTCTACGCCGATAAACCAGAAACGATTAAACACTTGGAACGCAACATTCGGCGAGTTATTAGCGAGATACGGCCACAATTGCTGCGAAGAGTGATCGAAAAGTGAACCTCCAGATTACGCCATGTACGCGCCAGCCGCGATATTCGAAATGTTTTTCTATAGAACAATTGTATTTTAATTTAAAATTGTGAACCTCTAAAAACACCCTTATATTTAACCACTTGTTGCACGACCGATGCCCCCATCTCCCCTGCTCTTAACCTGGAGAACGGGCGATGACAGAAATTGGTTGCAAAGGGTTGTCCAATTGAGACGCAGGAAATTAAACGCAAACTAAAACTACAAATATTTATTTTTGAATCAAGTTGGGTACTTTATTTTGAAGGTTTCTCGAAGCCATTTGGGTATGAAAAATGGTATCACTCAAATGTTCACCCCGGCTTGATTTACAGGCGTTGATCCGATGCTCAAAATTGTTGATTTTATTTTCGCCAATAGGGACGTTTCATGGCATTTATCTCGGCAATGATTTAGCTTTTTAGGTTTTGAATGGTGGCTGGATTATCAACGTACACTTTGCTTTATCATGGCGTTAACTCGCGATTTTCGAAGAATCTTACTTCAAGTTGGGGCAAAAAGTAATCCATTATCATTGTTTCGGATTATCTCTCACACTTTGCCTTACAACAGCGATATTATCTGGTGTGCGAACAGTTTTTGACCTGCCAGGCTTTGGTGCATCCACCACAAGATCTTTAGCCTCGAATTTACGCACCAAACGACCATTTTATTTGGACAACCCTTTAACTATAATATACCGGATAAGTATAAAATAACTCAACACTGCCATAAATAATTTCCAAGGACGGTTTTTAGAATTGAGTTAAGCAAACTAAACAACTCAAAGTTAGATATAACTTGATTTAGATGCCAATGAACCATTGCTAAAAATATTTTTGTGAGTTTTAGTAATGTTCAATATGATTTGCAAGTGTCTAGACTAGACCGTAAAGTAAAGTATAAACACGTAGTTATTGAAATAAAAATTGTACAAGAAAACACGTGTGTATGTGTACTATAAACAATAATTTCGCTAATCAGTCTATTAAAGGGTACGTGCTGTCGTAAGTGCTTAAATATTTTATAGCGATAATTTTCCTAACTCGATCTTTACTTAAAAACTGTAAAACACGTAATTCGCAAATATTAACTAAACAAGTATATATTTAATTGAATCAAAATTATTATTTCATTGTAAGTGATTGTCTAGTTCATGTTTCTTTCGCCATATTTGTCGCCGTAACCAATGAATAAAGTTTGTGTGGCCAATTAATATATATGATCGTTTAAACCTGGGTAGGTGGAATAAAAAATTATTGATTTTATATTTTAAATATTTCCGAGTGAAGATGAAAGTTAATAGAAGCACGTAATCATCACAATTAGTTCGACCATACAAGCAACTATACATTTAATTAAATCCACCTTTCTTCACTTCTAAATTATTTGTACTTATTTTAGCAACAATTATATTATATCGCCATAAATTTAATTAAAACAGCAATAAAAACTTTTATTTGATGACTAATCCAATCCAAACCAATTTTCTATTTTTTTCTATTTTAGCCTAACAAACATTTAAAAATCGTGAAACAGTACCAAAGCAGAGTGTGAGTTTTCATCATCAAATGTTATCAGTTAATACGAGGTAAGATATTAGTTCACATTTTTATTGATAACAATGTTTATATATTACGAACGATTAGAGTATTAATCAGCCTACATATATCTAGTGCAAAAGTACCTTGGTCAAATAAACGAGTAGGAATATTTGGATTGAATCATTTTGTAACGTAAACTCTTTACGTATGGTAGTTCGTCTTTGTGCATAATTAGAGTTTGTCTAAGAAACGAAACCTATTTATTTATACAAAAATTCTTAATTTGTTAAAAATGTATGCAACAATTGTCATAAACATAATATTAATAATCATGGTTTGTGTAAGTTTTTTTTAAGTTTTGTTTGTACAGAATCTTTGTTTAGACTTAGATTAATTGTGGTTAATGTTAATTTAAGTCAATAAAATGTTAGGATTTTGCCGAATGCGATTGAATGTTTTTTGATTGATTGCGCTAAATTCCATTTGAATAAATGTAAATGTTATTGCGGAAGTTAAATGAAGTTGTGTGCAATTTATTTTAACGTAGAAAGTGAATCTATGTTGTTATGGGGAATTTTTAGAGATAACTGAACAGCAGCAAAGCGCGAATTTATGTTTTTGGTGGTTTAGCTTTTTTTAATAATGGTCATTATGAATGATTTTTCTTGTGTAGAAACTTACCGTTGCAATGAGTCATATGAGTGTCTGTGAAAGTTCAACGTAGTTTTTGTTAATGGGTGTAATTAATATGGATTATTCGTGCTTGCGATATTTATGTGGCGTGTTATTGTTTATTCAATTTTATCGATTCGTTTGATCTGTCGTGACGGCTCTAGTTACTTATTAAAGTGTATAATCATATTAATGTACTTAAAATTTTTGTGACAGTTCTAAACATTTAAAATATTTTTCATTGAATAAATTTGAATGCAGATGAAAAGAATTTTCAATTGTTTTAAATTTAGCTGGTTTAGTTTAATTCAAAATATGAACAATTAATTAGATAATTAAACCGTATGGTAAATGTTTAATGCTATTTTAATTTAAAATAAAGTACATATGTACATGAAAAATTAAATAATATCTGCTTATATTCCAAAATAAAATAATCAATTTTCGATTGTTTATGGTAAGAGGATGGTTTCTAACCATACTTGGAGTTTAGACATATACATGGTCGTAGTGTAGTGGAGTAGTATTACAATAACGTGAGTGTTGACGCGGCGCGTATTCTAAACCGTCAATAACTCATCTTGGAGAACATAAGCAATTACTTGGTTTGAAATTTAAAAATAAAATCATTAAATATCAAAATACCATTAAAATATACAGGCCTTTTCAAATTTTTGCCTCAAATCTTCCGTTTATAACAGCAAACGGATTAACTCAACACCTAGCAGAATTAGAACTATTTTTAAATACTGGGAAAATTGATATATGCTTAATATCAGAAACACATTTTACCAGCAGCTCCTGTGTAGCAATCCGGAGATATACTTGCTACCATACCACACATCCAGCAGTCCCCCACGATATAACCTAAAGAAAGAAGACTACATTAACTTGTTCGAGAAATTAGGAAGTAATGTCTTTGCCGGAGGTGACTTTAATGCAAAATAAAATACCTTCTGGGGTTCAAGATTAACCTCTCCAAAAGGCAAAGGATTACTTGCAGCTGGTCAATGTTCAAACTGTGAATTTCCTCCTGAGTAGGAGGGAAACCAACGTACTGATCATCTGATCCTAACAAAATCCCATACCTTATAGATTTCTACATCACTAAAGGCATATCGGAACGCTATATATTCTTAAAAAAAGATGAAAGTATAATATCTGATCATTCTCGTGTTATATGACGGTTGGTGAAAATGTAATAGATAAAATAAATTCACCACAGCTCATAAACAACAAAACAAATTGGAAATTATTTATGCTAGTAGAGGAAAAATAGAACTTCAAGTGCCAATCAAAAGTGAAAATTAAATAGAAGAGGAACTAGACAGGCTCCTTGATGTCATACAATAATCGTTTTGGGAATGCACCCCCAAATTATCATCCAGGAAAGAAAACTCCCTTATTTACCCAATAGAAGAAGTCAGAGAACTAGTGCAGGAAAAACGAAAAGCCCGATAGAAATGACAGACTACGCGTATGCCGCAAGATAAAACCACCTTAAACAACTTGTGCATCAAACTTACGGCACTCATAAAAGCAGTGAAAAATGAAACAATTGGGAACTACCTTTGTTCTCTAGCTCCAACTAAAGCTGCCGACTATTCCCTCTGGAAAGTAGCAAAAGGGTTAAAACGGCCAAAAACGCAGATCCCCTCAATCAAAACAAACGATGGAAAATGGGCTAGAAGTGCGAAAGATAACGCTGACCTGTTTGCTGAACATCTTGAAGAAACATTTCAACCTCTAGGTCGACAGACCAATAAGAACTTAAAGCTGAAATTAAGAACATAAAATCAAAGAAAGCTCCTGGTTACGATCTGATAACAGGGCAAATAATAAAGGAGCCCGAAAAAGGTACCCGTAAATTATTGCACTTAATCAATGCGATCCTCAGGAAAAAATATGTGCCAATGCAGTGGAAGCAAAAGTAATAATGATTCCGAAGTCTTACCGGCCCATTTAACTTCTACCAACACTAGCGAAATTGTTTGAGAGGCTGTTGTTCAAAAGATTGAAAAGAATCATCGAACAAAGAAACCTTATCCCAGAATATTAGTTTGGTTTCAGAGAGAAACACTCAACTATTGAGCAGGTTCATAAGTTAACAGATGTCATTGAGAATACACTAGAGAGGAAAAAGGTTTGCTCTAGTATATTCTTAGATTTGGCGCAGGCCTTCGATAAGGTGTGGCACAGAGGTTTATCCTTCAAACTACATAGAGATTTACCAAAACAATATTATATGATTTTAAAATCATACATAGAGAATCGCCATTTTCGGGTGAAATATGAAAAAGAATACTCCGAGCTAAAAAAGATTTTGGCAGGAGTCCCGCAGGGTAGTGTTTTGGGACCTATTCTTTACCTGCTCTACACCAGAGATATATCTCAATTAAACGATGTTACCGTTGCAACATTTGCTGATGATACTGCAGTTCTCTCAGTAGGAGACACTATCGAGGAATCGACAACGAAACTTCAAGAAACACGTGATAAAATTATAAAATGGTCAAAAATGTGGAGTATCGAGCTCAATGCATCGAAATCCACGTATGAGAATTTTGATAATCTAAAAGTCAGCTACAAACCTGTAATCATTAACGGTCAGCAGATTTTGTATGCAAATATGGCTAAATATCTAAGGATGACCTTAGATATTGGGCTCAGATGGAAAGAGTACGTTAAAAAATATGAACTTAATAACAAATATTGAAAAATGTATTGGCTGCTCGGGAAAAATTCGAAATTGTCAACTGAAAATAAATTGCTATTATATCAACAGGTGCTAAAGCCTATCCGGACTTACGGGGGCTGTACAAAAAAAACCAAAACCAAAATAATACAAACTTTTCAGAACAAAGTGCTACGTGGTATAGTTAACGCTCCGCGGTACATTCGGTATGATGACCTTCAACGGGACCTAAATATCTAGACAGTTCAAGAAGAAATGAAAATTGCAGTAATTTATGGAGAACGTATTTTTTATCAACACGTAAATGAAGAGCTTTGTGGTATGTTGGACACTTCACATGCAGTAAGGCGACTGCAGAGAACGAAACCAATTGATTTAATGGGTTAAGGACCCCAATGCAAAGACTACTTCAGTAAATAACCTATAAAAGGAGCTGGCTAATGGGCCTCTTCCCATTCACAAGTGATTAAATTAAGAAAGAAAAATTACTAGCTGAATTGTATTCAGTTGTAATAATTTAAATTAAAAGAAATATAACATCGAGTTTATCACAATTAATCCATACAAACTATCCGGCAAAAAAATCAAATGAAAAATTTCAGAACCTACTAAACTCCGCCACGGTACGTGTTCACGTAGTCGTAACTCATAATGCACTACACTACACTCTATTTATTTGCAGCGTATCTGATATTCCACTACTGAGACTATAAAATAAATATTAAGCTCCCTATTATTAGGGGTAAGAAAGCTTTTAAGAAATACATTCATTACCAAGCTAAATGCGAATGGCGCTTCATCTACCTGTCAGAAAGGATAGTATTTTATTTGTGAACTTATAACCTAAGGTTAACAAAGTGCACTTTGGCTTTGATAAAAGACCAGCTACGAGTTTTGGTCACTATTCTTGTTTCCAGTTGCAACGAATGTACTGCCTTGAAGAAAATAATGGTAGCATTCAATTTGTTTGCAGTTGTGCAGTTTTCGAAGTAGTTCGGTCTCGGTTTCTTATCCAAAGATATCTAAATGTAGGTAATGTTTTCTCCACTCTGCTTCAAGCTCTAACAGTTTTCCAGAGCAGCAGAACACAATTGCGAATTAGGATAGGATCTTCGGTTTGCATCATGGGTCTATTATATATTTATACAAGGTTATCCAATTCAAGCTTGATAAAGTAAACTTAAAAAAACACACAAAATATTCGGAATGTATTGTAATTTTTATTTCATTTTACAGATTGATCCTTGCCATTTTTAGTTAAACAAGATATCAGTCAAATGTCCTCCACGGGACTTCTTACAGGCCTTGATTCTTTTGCCGTAATTTTCAATGACTTTTCGGCACATTTCGGGCGGTATCTCGGCCATTACCTTACGAATATTAGTTTTCAATTCGTCAAGAGTTTGAGGATTGTTTGCGTAAACACGATCTTTCGCGTAGCCTCACAAAAAGAAATCCAAAGGCGTTAAATCACAGGATCTTGGAGGCCAATTGACATCAGCCAATCGCGAAATCAAACGTCCAGGAAATTTCTCTTGCAAAAGATCTCGATTTGCTCGTGTTACGTGACTGGTTGCTCCATCCTGCTGGAACCACATATCGTCAAGATCATAATCTTCGATTTTCGTAAAAAAATAATCGGTTAACATGCGGCCATAGCGCTCAGAATTGACGGTAACGGTTCGTCCATGGTTGTTCTCAAAAAATACGGCCCAATCACACCACCAGACCACAATGCGCACCAAACAGTGACTTTTTCCGGGTGTAATGGCTTCTCTACAATCAATTGTGGATTTTCTGAGCCCCAAATTCTACAGTTTTGCTTATTAACGTATCCACCAAGCGAAAAATGAGCTTCATCACTGAAGAAAATTTTGTTCGAAAAATCAGCATCGACGGCCTGTTTTTCCAACACCCAATTTGCGTATGTTCTTCGTTGTCCATGGTCAGCAGGCTTTAGCTCTTGTGTCAAATGGACTTTATACGGATGAAGATGCAAATCCAGTTGCAAAATGCGCCATAATGAGCCATAAGATAGGCCTAAATGTTGAGCTCGACGAGGAATTGACAAATTTGGATCTTCTTCCACATTTTCAGCTACAGAAGCGATATTTTCAGCATTGCGAATGTTTCGATGATGCACAGACCTTACAATATCAGTAACAGATCCAGTTTGTTCAAATTTATTCACTGTATTCAATATGGTTTGCTTTGTAGGACGATTATGACGACCATAATCTGCTCGTAAAGCGCGAAATGTGGATACGGCAGAATCACTATTTTTATAATAAGATTTAATAATTTTAACGCGTTGGTCGATTGTTAAATGCTCCATATTCTTAAATGGCAGAATGTCAACTAAATAAATGACAGCGTACTTGACGTTTATCTTTGACAGATGTCGGTATACAGATTTCTACTTTTTCAACCTCGAATTGGATAACCCGTTATATATATATTTAGTGCGGAAACACCTTGAGTTTCAGCTCATTTTATTAATAATGATTTATGCGGAATCGAAAGCATGCTTCCAATTGCTTGGATTTTTGTCTAGACTCATTGAAAATGTAGCAAGATGAATTCTAGATAATAAGAGAGATAATTTCTCAGTTAGCCTGCTGTCGATAGTGAATAGAAAACACAATAAATATTTAATGTAAACATGTTTCTTTAAAATTTTTTATGAAAACTATGAGCACATCCAGTGGGCTAATATCTCATTAAAAATGTAGATCTCACTCGTTGGATACAAAATATCTCAACAAAAAAAAATTGAGACAATCTCATTTTTTTGTAGACAAAAAACTACATTTGAGTAGATATTCTATTTTTTAGTTTGATTCTCCGGTTGGTTCGAAAGTTATAACGTGTATCACATGATACACGGATCAAAAACTCCCAAGTTAGGAACCAAAAAGTAGATACTTATAAATTTCATCCAGTGGGCGTAGATCTACAAATGGGATTATTCTACATTTTTACAAATTAGATCTCTTTTTAGTGCGATCTCAGCCCGATGATATGCCCTATAATTTTGAACTACAACCGTGCAAACACGTAGTAAAATTAACAAAATGTCCATTTACGAAACGAGAAAGCAGTAGTACGTTTTATACGAACTGGGCTGGTATTGTGTATCATCACTAAGACGAAGCGTAAATACAAGTTTTACATCGTGAATTATTATTTTATTTCGATGTGTGTTTGGCTGTTTTATAACTAATAAGCCAAACACAAACTAAATTAAAATTATTAAGAATTGTACAAGTAAAATGAAGAAGATATTTGGAGCATAAGTATATGGTTCTAATAATTCGCACAAAAAGTCATGCAGTCTCGAACACCCTCTTTTCATATTTCAATTATTATATCACGAACAATTATTTGGTGATAAATAAAATCAATCAAACTATTAGGTGAGTAGATGATGAATGCCTTCGCGATAGAAATTTGGTGATTTCGAAGCAAAATAGTCATCGAGCTGTTTTTGTACATCTTCAACTTTGGTGAACCGCTGGTCTTTCAAATGGAGAGGAAGCCAAGTCTAGAGAATACGCCACATGCTGTAAAACTTGTTGTATGTGGACGAGGGTCACTTAATTTGATCAATTGGTCCTGGTAACATTCAGCTGGAACAGTTTGACCAGGTTCCAGAAGCTCGTAGTAACTGACTCCCTTCCAATCCCACCAGACACACAGTAATAAATTCTTGGCATGAATATTCATTTTTGCAACTGATCTTAATGGCTAGCCTGGATCAATCCATGGTTTTCTGCGTTTAGGATTATCGTACAAAATCCACTTTTCATCACCCGTAATGATTTTGTGCTAAAAATTCCTTTTTTTGTACCGAGAAAGCGAACTCATGCAGATGTCAATTCTTCGGTTTTTGTTTCCTTCGGTCAGTTTATGAGGAACTCATTTTCCTTCCTTCTGTATTTTTCCCATTTCATGCAATCGAAGTGATATTGCTTGGTGAGAAACTCCTAATTGTTTTGCAAGCTGTTTTTGAGTTTGACACGGATTTTTATCCAGTAAAACTTTAAGTTCTTCGTCTTCAAATTGTTTTACTGTACCTGGACGTAGATCGTCCTCAAAACTAAAATTAAAAAAAAACTTTTTTTACTGTTGAATTAATCAATTCTATTGCTTGAGAAGCATTTTTTTCTCATTTGAAAACAGAATAGAATGCAATGACGTAAATGTTGCTTATCGACATCCATCTCTTAAAATTGATGCACAAGGAACGACAGCTTGTAAATGACTGAAACGTATGTCATAAAAACAGCAATGACTAAGCTACATATATCAACAATTTGTATGTGTTCAAGTATACTTTAATGCAACCAACTTCAGAGCCGAGTAAAGTACTTACTTAAAGTGAAATGGTCTTCAATTTGACTTATTAATATTCGATGTTCGAAAAAAGTGATATTTGTGACAAATTGGTTATTTGTCATTCCATCGCAATCCTTCACAAATTGCACAGCCGTTCTTCAACAGAACGTCAAACAGAAAGGCAAAATTTATTTTATTTTTCAACATAATCTCGTTTAGAAAATTTGAAACAGTCGAAGGGGGATAAATCTGGAGAAAATGGATCTAGAAGCAATTCGTATCTTTATTAATAGAACCGGACTACGATGACGACACACTTGTTTTATTGGAAGATTACTTTTACTTGACCAATGCGAGCAATTTGCCTTCAAAACGTCCCTCAAACGGTCCAATAGTCGCCGATAAACTTTAATCTATTAATGTTTATTTGCATTCTAATAACAATCGTTATCGCTGATAAAGATTTACGAATAAATGGCCAATGGCCGAAGAAAACCAAAATGTATGGATTTTAAAAATTCGTATGCATTTCAGTTCAGTGTGCACGAGTCGGAGTATCGTAGGTTTTAATACATCTGACACTTACTTAGATAAAAATGCTCTTGCTGCGTTTTCTCTTAATACTGTTGATATAGAAATTTGTATTTCGTGTTTTGAAGAATTTTGACTTTGCGGAGTTTTGGTCCTCAGAAATGCTTAATTCCGATGCATGTTAGGTTATTAACACGCCCTTTCTGCATTTGTTCCAAATTTCATTTAGCGAAATATTTTTTTGTGTGTTAATTTGTGTGCTAATGTCGCTCGCCACTTACAAAGAAATCTTTTAGGAAGAAGCTGTGAGATTGACGAATGACTGGTGGGCTGGACTGGTGGTCCTATTTGTAATAAGTAGGTAGATATATTTGGCCTAAACTAGTATACTAAAGATTCGAAAGGCTGATATTACTGGCGTAACTGCGTGTCAGGTGTGTCTTCGCACGTGATTACTGGCGTAACTGCGAAGATGAAAAGTAGGATAAAATAATACTATATTTTATTTGCTTTGTCTCCATCCAAGTGTTTAATCATTATGCGATAAATGCTCAAAAGGGTGTTGCTTATTAATATTGTAGCTTTTTTCATACTGCCCCGAATGAAAGACGAATATTAATCGACAAAATGAGATCAGTGGCGATCTGGAACATCTCGAATGCAAGGGCAATCTGCAATTTGATAATTTATATTAAAAGGTTAGCAGCATAATCCCTGAAAAAAATTTACTAGAATGGTTTGTGACCAACCGAAGTGTAATATGTTGTAGAAGAGTTTTGATTTTATTTTGTATTTTATCTGTAAATATATTTTCGATAAACAGTAACAGCAAGTTTATAGTACCGTCATTTGTGTTATCGATGACGATTAATGAAATGAGTGGAATGCTATTTCCTGTTACAGGGGTTTGCATTTAATTTATTTCTATTTGAAATGTTAAATTTTACTATTATTTTGACAGCCACCACTTTAACAATTACTGTTAGCGATTTCGGTCGAATTCGTTTTATATAGATATCTTTTTATTGAGTAAATGCTGTTCTAAGACAATAATTGGCTTGTACTATTAAAAACCACAAATATTTTCTAAATGGTGCTGTAATGATAAAGAAGTATTATGTGGTTGCATTTCGGCCAGTTTAATCTGTTTGCTAATTAGTGTTTTCATATTAATCAAGATCGCCGTTTTAGTTCCAGTAGATCAAGGCTGAAAGGTTAAAACGTCATAAACATTATAGAAAATTTTTGGTCTGTTATTTTAATAAATGACCAAACCAAACTGAATTATTTATTTGGTTTATTATGAAATGACGAGTTATGTTATGACATGCGGAAATATTTACTATAAATTTTGTTATCGGCATATGATTTTATGAATGAGTCAATATCTGCAACTGTCAACTGTCCTGTTTTTATACTGATAGAAGCGGCTGCATTTGATTAAATGAATTAATACAGTAATCATTGTGGCGATTGCTAGGAACTGTACTGTACGTATTTAAATTTGCATCCGATTTTTCGTCCGAAAGCGATAAATTGCAGTTGTCTAATAATCGTTTTAATAAATGAATAATTTAATTTTCATTAATAGTAATATTGAATGAAGTTGAAGCTAATGTTGAACAGTCTATATTTTAGAAATCGTCCAGTTGGTATGGCATAATCAACCAACCAAATCCTTGAAATGTGTTTTCTACCCGATTTCTAAGCGAATCCTCAGTTTATTCTAAGAATTGTTTTTAACTATTATGACTTGCTAATTAGAACCTTAACATGCAACGCGGTAAGTCATCATTACTCCTGAAATAAGAACGCACCGTGATGGAAATTAACATTAAAGGAATATCTAACTCGCCGAATAATTTTGAATTTTTGTGCAATTAATTTGCATGATTTTTTTAGTCGGTAGAATAAATAGAACAATAAAAACACAAACTAAACAATTTTTAATACCGTCATTTCCTATAGATCTATCGAACTTTTATCAGACGGTCTTGGTTACACCATACTCATTTATTTTCTAATTGTAATTTATAATTTTTTATTTCTGTACTGCACTGTTTTATTTATTTGAAAATAAAGGATAAGTCTGTGTTCTTAAACTTAAAAAAATATATCTGAGTCTTTCTTAATACTCGTATCTTACATTCTTTCAATATTAATACATTCCTCACGTCTGTAGCTGGTTTCAGAGTAAACTAAACTGATAATTGAGGAAATTGTTATCTTCTTTATTTTCGAAGTAGGTATTATAATTATAGTTTTCTTGAAATATAGAAATTTCTATCTGGTTTCACCTCGAAGTCAAGTGAGGCGAATAAAATCAAGAAAAATGTATTTTGCGAATCCAATTGTGTGGGTGGTTAAAGCTATGGCGATTTAATCGGGAGGTACTGAGTTCTTCGATAGGACATGCGTTTTTATCATCTGGTTATGATCCTTGATTAAAATTAACACAGCCATGATCCACCCTCCCATTCAAGAGCAAAACTCATGGACTCAAGGTAGGACTTGAAAAGAATCGCAAAAAGTTGGTAGTGCTTCAGCCCCAAAACATATGCCAAAGATTTAAAACCAACAAACAATCTTCGTTAGGGGTTAAAGCTATTTTCAAATTTTTGACAGTATGAATAGTTACGATAAAATAGAAAGTCCGGAGTCCGGACATATGGCCTTTGAAGTTTGAATATATATATATATATATATATATATATATATATATATATATATATATATATATATATATATATATATATATATATATATATATATATATATATATATATGTATATATATATATATATATATATATATATATATATATATATATATATATATATATATATATATCTTTCTCTATAGCTTTCACATCCTATGTAGGGATTTTGCCGCCTGCACGATGGTTTTCCAACTATCTCGGTTCATCACACGCTCCCTTCAGTTTCGACATCCTATTGATTGGTTGTTAACGGATGACTTCTTATCATTCGTTGTCATGGGTATAATTATGGTTAATAATTCTGTGGGGTATCCGTCAAAACCGAGTGTCTTTCCATTGTTTAATATAATAATAGCCGAATCTACTTCCTCTATTGTGGGATACGGGGCAAGGATCTCCTCACCCGGTGAGGCATATAGCTCGAATAGGGTTAACTTCATCGACCCGATTTAGTAGTTAGGAAGTAGTTTGTTCTCAACTCTTCATTCGTGTCTTTGATGGCTGTGGATCTTGGATGGAAATCCTTAGTAAGGTTTTTGCATTGCCCTCTTGATTTTCCTATTTTCGCTTGGAAGCTAATGTTTTCGATGCAGGTTCTCATATACTCGCGCTTCTTTGTCGCGCTTCATGACGTGATTAATTTGGTTTTCCGTTCTTCTATTATTCCAGTTCCGAAATACGTACCAATTTTTGCGTTGAAATCGCCCACGATAATTTTGATATCATGGTGCGGTATGTTACCTATATGATGTCTTATAGCTCAACAAAGAATACATCTTTAACATGATGTAATTTGTCTTCGGTGGGCGCATGAGTATTGACAATCATCATATTGAATTTGTTTGTGCAGAGTGTAACCGTACACATCCGCATGTTGATCGGACGGAAGTCAAATATATTCTGCTAAACTGACCAGTGGACGATAAAGCCGACTCTAAATTCTCCTCCGTTCTAATGGTTGCTATATTGGAGAGTGTAACAACGAATGGTGGCATTATGAATCCCTTTAAGATTTAAGTTCTTATAGTGGAAGTATGTCCAATGTGTAAATTTTCGCCTGGTTCGAAAGGTTCTGGATATCTCGAAGTCTTAAAGGCTGAGGACGTTACATGTTCCCATTTAATAGTGTTGTCCGTGTACATTTTCCGAGATCGTTGTTGTGATGAATCCGATAAATTAATCCGAGGCCTTTGTGTAGGGCTCAACCATTGATGCTTTTTTGTGAGAGTTAGCAGTTTTCCCGCGGCTCAACCCACTTATTACGTGTGTCGGTCACGTACTAGTGATAGATCTTAAAGCATCCAGTCTTACCTAAAACATGTTTATATAGCGTGTCGCTGCACAAGACAGACGCTCGCTTCACCTGCTCCTATTCTAGGGAACAATCGTTGATGTGGTATTTTGCAGCGCCAATAGCTCGCCTTGAGAATCTCGTCTGCATCCACTACATCCCCTGATCCATTTAGAGTTTCCAGAGAGCGTCCTTTGTCAAAAATTATTAAAGAAATTTAAACTAAATATTCATAACTAAAGGGTCTTTCAATATGGACGCTCGAAATTAGTTAGGCTATAGCAGCCATTTTGTTAACGCAACATCTGTTAAATTTATTGTGAATTGCTCAGAAGTACATGGCAAATCACCATGAAAGGTTATAGCGTTGAACAAGGTGTGCAAATCATCAAATTGTATTTTCAAAATCAGCGCTCCGTTCGAGAAACGTTTTGCGCATTAAGTGATCTTTGCCCTCGCCACAACCGTCTTGCCGAGTGGACCATTCGTCGTTTGGTGGCCAAATTCGAGTCAACCGATTCGATAAATAATCATCAAACATCCATACGTCACCGAAACGGAAGGTCGACTGTGCTGAAAACATCGCTGCTGTTCGTGAGAAACTGACATTGCCATAAGAGTTAACGGCGAGCGCTATAGATCGATGATATGCAACTTTCAATAAAGACGCTCGATTTTTAAATATAAATATTACAAGTTGTGGGTGAGATATCCACTCAATTATTTTTTATTTGAAAGAATATTTTATGGCATTAAGTATGGAACATAACGTTCTCCAAATGTCCTCCACGGCTTTGTCTTGTGGCACGTACTCGGGAGATCCAATTTTCAATGTATGTGGTATAAATCTGGCTGATTTTGCTGGATGGCGTTTGTTATGTTGACTTTGAGAGCATCAATTGTTTGCGGTCTATTCGCATAGACCAACGATTTAACATAGTCCAAAGAAAGAAGTCTAAAGACATTAAATCGCATGATCTCGGTGGCCAGTTCACCTCTCCTCCGCGCGAGATAACCACGCCCTCAAATTGATTGTACAGAATGTTCATCGTGGCATGCGCTGTGTGGGACATACCTCCGTTGAACCACATACCGTCGGTATCCACATCATTCAAAAGTTGCTTATCATCGATCTGAAGCGCTTGTCGTTAACGGTTATGGCAATGCCAGTTTCGTTTGGGAAAAGTACGGACCGATAATTCCTCCAGATCAAAATCCGCCCCAAACTGTGACTTTCTCGGGATGTATTTGGTGCTGGTGTATCTCGTGGTATTGCCCTAATGCTGCGTACACGACATCGGAGAAAAGAGCATCACAGCATCGCTATCGCGTACGATACCATGGTATTTCTTCCGAAGTTGAAATATTTTTAACTTTGTCGTAGTTTTAATACATTCAGTACGATACCATGGTATTTTTTCCGAACTAACACCGATGTCATGCACGTCGACGCTAAAGATAATTTTTTTTATCGAAATTTAAGTCAATTTCCAACTGCTCCAGAACCCAATCAGCGAATACACGGCGTTATCTATGGTCGTTTACCTTAACTTACTGAGTCAGTTGGATTTTATATGGGTGCAGACCCAAGTTCCGACTCAAAATTGACAAATTGAGGCTGACACGACAAACGTCGAATAGTCGGCTCGGCAGGACCGTTTGTGGCGAGGATAAAAATCATGTAATGCGCGAAACGTTTCTCGAACGGAGCACTGATTTTGAAAATTGATTTGTTATACACTACCATAACAAATCAAGAGTCCCTATTGAAAGACCTTTTATAAATTTCTTAAACAGTTCCACTGCACAACAAAAATTTTAGGAACTTGAAATTTTTTCGAATATTGTATATAAATTAATTGAATTCTAATTGAAATGTTTTAAATGCGCTTGATTGTTCGAATATATGTTGTGATTGATTTTCAAGATGATGCAGTTAGTGAGCAAATTTTCTAATTTCTAAATTTTCTAAAATTGCCTAGGCGAAATGACTAAATTCAACCGCATCAATGTATATTTGTTAAGCATATTAATTTTGTAAGTGTACACACAACTTTTCGTGACTCCGTTTCGACAGGTTCATCGTCATATTACATTTTTAAGTAGCCCATCATATTGCCATATTTCCTTTGGTAGAACAAGAACTGCAGTATTATTCTTATAAACTTGATTTCTCTTATATTGGCAAGTTTAATAGCCGACAAGGGCAGAACAAATACTCATTAGTAAAAGACAGCGCAATAAATCTGTGGAGGCGTATTATGAAATTTACCATATCGTTTTGTTTTTTCGATACTTTAGAAAGTGTACAAAATTTCGGGGCAAGGTTTTTTTTCCATTCAATAATACAAAATGATAATATTGATAAGATCCTTGCGTAATAAGTGGTTTATTTAAGATTGATTGTAATGTTTACGTAAACCCTGTTCGCATTACGGGCTCATTGTAATTTAATATAGACTAAATTTAATGTATTGTAGACTAAATTAAATAATTTAGACTAGTGTAGTATACAAAATATCTCGCATTTCACCTAAATCAATCCATACAATTTTATATTATTTGTTGTACTTTGTAGTCAACTTATTAAGAAAAGAAAATTTTGATAAGGTGAGATACACGAATATTTTTTCTTTTCCTTGTAGAATTATTATTTCATATAGTATATGATGTAAGCGCGCGTTCACATAGATACAAATTATTTATTTAGTATTTTGCAGAATGGGGCGTAAATTTCATTTGATAATCTGTAATATATTTTTCGTAATTCAAAACCGAAAATTGTAAACGAAGGCGGTTTTTCTATTACCTAATCATACAAATAATAATTTCTTTATTTCTAGTAATACCGCTATGACAATACCATCAAGACCAGCGCCACCGCCACCGAAACCAAGCAATATGCGACAACAAAATTACGGATCAGTTAAAAACCCGGGAACAAAATCTATCTCACGTTATGCACCAACAACAAATTGGGATGATAAGCCGTTCGACAATAATGCCATAGATTCAGCTTTTATGTTAAACAATAAAAAAATTCCTCCACCCAGACCACCACCTCCAAAAACAATTCACCAACCAGTACTTAAAAAGAGTGCAACACCAAACTCAGTAAATATATTGTCAAATTTATTTGGTGTGAAACGTTCAAAAACACCGCCACATCGTAATGGACTAATAAATCCAGTGAATAAAATTCCGCCAAAAGTAAAGTGCGACTTCGAAGAGAATTGGATTTAAATAATTAATATTGCATTTATTTTTAGGTGCCTCCCCCGCCATCCTATTCATTATCGTCTGTAAAATCCAATTCGAACAATAACAGCACTAATGTACAATTGATTGATTTTAATTCGCCACCAAGTTCTCCTACACTAACTCAGAAATCGAATAGCGATTGTGTTAGTGTCGATAGTTTTAGTTCGGATTCAATTTACTCCCCAAATAATGGCAATACATCACAAACGGAGAGTGGTTTTGAAGATGATTTTAATTTAGATTCGTTGCATATAAAAAATAAGGATCCATGGGAACCTATTGATCCGTTTGAGCTACCTGGAGAATCTAAGAGAACACCAATTCTTCCATCGACGACTCTTCTACAAAAAACCAATCCTTCCAAACTGCCTGACTTTATTGACCCCCTATGCAATGGTAAAAGTTTAATAGCACCAACACCAGTTGTGGCACCTACCATAATTCGGCCTATGGCCAAAAAACGGGAAAATTATGCTGCATTACCGCAGGTAACAGAATCATTGATAAAAGATGATAGTTTTGAGGATGGAACGCCGCCATCACCACCTATGCCATCAATACCACCCCCACCACCACCGCCGGAATTTTTTGTGCAAAATGTCGCATCGTCCTTTAGTTATACTGATACCGAAGCAACGTCTGGTGACAGTTATGGCGTTAGTTTATTTGATTTCGAGGGCCTCCAAGAAGATGATTTAAATTTTAGAGTAAGTCGAATTTTTTATTGATTTGTAAAATTTTATTAATTTTAGTAATCTTAAATGTTCTCCAAACAGGCGAATGAGAAAATTTATTTATTACGAAAAATCAACGAGGAATGGTATTTCGGACGTGATAAACGTGGCTGTGAAGGAATGTTTCCTATAAATTATTTAGATATCAAAATTCCACTTCCCGATGATGATGATGATGCTTTAATTACCTCGCCGTCCAGAAGTGTTGGACGTTCGCCATCCATCGTAGAATCGCGAAATAAAGTGAAAGTTTTATATACGTTTAATGGTGAGGTCGCGGAAGATTTAAATTTAATTGAAAATGATATTGTTGAAATCCTTTATAAAATAAATGATGAATGGCTTTATGGGCGCATAGGGGCAAGAGAAGGACAATTCCCGGCTAATTTCGTTGAATACATACCAACTAATTTACCAAAAATGCCTTAAATGCGTCAATATTTTTGTATAATCAAATTTATGAAATTTTTGTAGATACATACAATACATATATTAATATATTTTGTATAAAAGGATATTACTATTAATTTTTTTGACTTTAGATATAAATATTATTATATTAATTTATAAGATCTGATATCTATTTTTTGTTTAATAATAAAATTATAATAATTTATGAACTATATTGGTTTGCTTACAATAATCTTGAGCGCATAAGCGGTATCCCTGGAAAAGTTTTTTTTTTTTTTTTTTTTTTTTTTTTTTTTTTTTTATTTATTTGGCACTAGCTCCAAAAATTTGGTGCCATATGGCCCGTTTCAAAATTTACAATTTTTAAATGTTTACAATTTTTACCATAATAATAATAATTTAATTTTCATATTTCTTGTCATTCACCTAGCACACATCGATCCCCTTTCACACTTCTATCTGATTTGTTCTAATAAATTCATACACATTCTTATATACGTTCATTCCCATTCGTAATAATTCAGTCAAACTACTTGCACTCCATAGAACATCGAACATTTGTCTGCTCTGGTTAAATGCAGAACATTTCAGAATCAAATGTTCGATGTCCTCCACAACCAAACAGCTTTCACATAATTCACACACAACCAAATTGCGTTTCTTCAAACATTCTTTCCAATTTCCATGATTCAATCTCACTCGTTCCATAGTTCGTAACATTCTAGTATCTCCTTTGAGCACCTTAAAGAACGGTTGCCTCAAAGGAGACCTAACCAACTCAAAGTACTTCTTACCTTTCACCTGACATTTTTCAACAAACTCTCTCTCCCATTTTCTCCACAGATTCATCTGAAACATGCGAAGTACGTCTCTGGCATCCATGAATTCATATTCGTTTACATCCTCAATCAAACAACCCCGTTTCGCAAGCATATCGGCTCTTTCATTACCTTCAATCTGTAGGTGTGAAGGTATCCATTGAAGGATGACCTCCCTCCCATAAGATTGAAGATACTTATATAGCATTTCCACATACACATTGCCATGAGTTCCCCCACCCTTACTAATTAATTCCAACCCACTCCGGGAGTCAGAGAATAACACTATTCTCCTTCTCCCTTGTGTCATTGCCAACTTGATCCCTTCCATAATCGCTATCAATTCTGCATTCATTATACAGATACTGTCATGCACTCTTACCATTTTCTCTTTCCTCATTGAAGGAATATAAATTCCCACACCTACGCGATCAACATTTACACTAGCATCTGTATACACTTCCACATGTGCAACATAATTCATTCGCATTTTGCAAAATTCGCTCTTAACCGATAACTCATTCATCATTGCTTTTGTTGTGTCACCAAACTTCAACCGCACTATTAGATTGCTCGGAGGGACTTTCGGATTTGCCGGACGAATCTTGGAGAATATGTTAATATTTTCCAAGATTACCAGCGATCTTGTTGTCTTTTTGTAAACCGTCCCTCTTTGCAATCTCTCTTTCATTTCATTCACTAATTTATTGTCCTTAGTTAACATTCGCACAGTCTCTCGCACGGTGATCCATTCCCTCTTAAAATTAAGAGGCGAATCACCCAATTCAGACCACAGAGTGTGTATTGGTGTCGAATTGATCGCTCCCAATACCACTCTAGCACACGCATTCTCCACAAGCATCAACTTTTTAAACCCAACCTTGGACCCATCACCATATATACTCATTCCATACGCAATTTTAGTTGACACTAACGCCCTTCGTAGCATATCAGTTACACCCGGATGAGCTCCCCATTTCGGTTTGCTCACCCTTTTAATCACGTTCAATCTACTCTTACAATTATCGGCCAATTTTTCCATATGCACTTTGAAACTTATTCTTCTGTCAATCCAGATTCCCAAATACCTAGTCAATTTCACACACTCAATTCTCTCATTATATATTCGCACATCAACCATCCGATTCGTTCTAAAAGCCATACTACAACATTTACTCGAATTTACTCTCAAATTCAGTTCACTCAAACATTCGGTTACCTGATTCACACATTCTTGAGCCCGACTCAAGGCCTCCTCGATGGTACTCCCCTTGCCCATCAGGACCAAGTCATCTGCAAATTGCAAAATGACTTTGCCCGAGGAGTTACACCTATGTATCGAGCTCGTATACAGGTTGAAGAGAGTCGGTGAGATTTTACTGCCTTGGGGGAGGCCGATAGTCACCGCTCCTTCCAACCTATACCCTCTACCACATAAAACTAACTTTCTCTCATTCATGAACTCATACACCCATTTGCAAATTTTCCAAGGAAACCCCAAGTCCATAAGGATCTGATAAAGTTTCCCTGGAACCACGTAATCATATGCCCTTTCTATATCCAAAAATACCGCCACAACATACTTATTTTCCTTTTGTACTTCCCACACAAACTTTTCTACACACTCATTAGCAGAGTGGTTATGACGAAACCCAAAGGTGGTTTCCGGCAACAAATTTCCCTCATTCACAAATTTATCTATACGACCTTTCACCATACCATTCACAATTTTAACAAATACATTCAACATACATATTCCCCTGTAATTTGTTGCCAGATTCCTATCCCGATCCCTTTTAGGAATAGGTACCACTCTGCTTTCCTTCTGGAAAAGTTAAAGACAATTCTCCTAAAGCTATAGGTAAAAAATAAAATATTTGGTGTATAGCTTAAAATTGATTTACTTATTCACCTGAAATTTCAACGGTGTATTCCGGTGTGTACACTGCGCCAAAAAAACGATACAGAATTTTTTTTTCGAAAAAATATCCAGATTTGAACGCATAACATAATTTTGCTTCTAATTGAAGGAAATTTTATCTTCTTTTCGATACTGGAATACGTTTTATTTTATTTTGTTTTTTATGACTTTTTTGAGTAAAATAAAAATTGTCTAAAAGAAAAAAAATATTCTGCTGTTTGAGATTGTAAACGAACTTGCTCTATACTTCATTCCCAAATCCAAATTAACCATTGTATAGAGAATGTAGAAACCTAGATTGCCACCTAGGTTGCCAATTTCTGCAACAGCACCACATTCATTTAATAAACCATACTCCGCGAAGTCCAGAATTAAACACTACAGAGCACGTCCGGGATATATTACAACGTAATATGTAAGAAAACGGACAAGGTAACCAACAAATTTGCACGAACTCCGAGATGCTTTACAAGAAGAATGGCAACAAATCACCATGAAATAAATACACAATGTTTTAAATATGCTACGGCGTATTTATGAAGTAATGCGGGCCAGAGGAGGTAACACGCGATATTGAAAATTCCATTTTGTTCGTAGATTTTAGTTACGTTTAAGTAAATATAAGAAGAATAAAGTTTAAAAAGATTTTTGTTGCAATATATAATTGAAATAAGTCACATTTTTTACTGTAAAAACTTATTTTCTCATTGGTCTTGAACCAACAAATTTACGCCTGATAAGTGTGTCTCATTTTTAGTTACGTTTCTCGCTAAAACTTCAATAAACCGACAAGAAGACGTCGCACAGATATTTCCCCAGCTTCATTTTCAAGGTTTCTTAATTCTCTATAAAATGGCTAATTTGGATTTGGGAATGAAAGATCGAGCAAGTTCGCTTACAGTCTCAAACAACATCAAAAAGTAATAAACAAAGTAATTATAACAGTAAGTAATCATCAAAAAGCTTAAACAAAAATAATGTTTTGTTGGAAAATCCTGCACAAATTCAAAATTAATTGTCGAGATTAATTCTAACAAAAATTATATTTCAATTCCGTACGTTAAAATTTTGTTTGAAGAAATTGAAAACCTTTTGAAAAATTATCATATACAAGTTGTGGAAGTTCATTTCAGTTTGGAACAATTTCTATTTACAAAATTAAACTACAAAATTCCAAAAATGTTAGGAACCAACTTAGTCTATTAATTAAAATGCTCTTCTGAAAAGAATATGTTAGCCAAACAAAACAAAATTTAAGAACGAGTTTACCAACTCACACGTCACGATTCGACTATGGAATCTCATCAGTCTCACAGTGCAATTTCAAATCATTTAAGAGATACTGGCTACAAGTTGATAGATGATGTTGAATTTTTGAAGAGGGACAAAAATCTACCAAAAAGGCTAATTTTGTAAAGTATTTACATAAAAAAACATCAAAATTCATCTCAAAATATGGTAAATGTCCAGGAGGGTTCGAAATATTTTTGGGGACAATTTATTATACTCCTGAAAATGATGAATACAGTGTCGAAACGTGGGGTGAATACGTAAATCAATTTTAAGCTATATGTTACGGTGAAAGCACAGAATATTCTATTCTGTGGTGAAAGTCCAAAATCGATAAATATTCGAACAAAAATTGTAAACAACTTTTTTATTGCTCCAAAATCATGAAATGAGAGTCCTATATTCCCGAAATGATTCACCCTTCACCCCACGGATTACTTTTTATGGTAATAGTGCAGACATTTGTAATGGTCCCTACCATGGCTCCTTACTAGCTAAAACTGGCTCGCGGGAGTTAAATGCGCTAACCATATCGAATAGCCCTCTGAAGGGGGATAAATGAAACTACGGGCCGTGGATTATGGGGGATGGTCAGCAAACATTTCGTTAACAGAGGAAGTAACTGCCTCTGTATAAACGGCTTTTAATCGTGTAAACGAATTAAAAAACACATTTCGGATATTTGTCGATTTCGGGTTTTAACGGTAACATATACACCAAATATTTTATTATTTACCTGTTTTATACAGCTTAAAAAAAATTAGGCCTATGTAGTGTAATTATTAGGGCTATGTAGTGTTTTTTAGCAAAACCTTACACCTATTTTAAAGCTATCCAAAAAATACAATTTAAACTAGTAACCAATCTTAATACGAAATCCCGCCTTTTTCAGGGGAAAAAGGGTGTTCTTTTACTTCGTGTTATTACTGACATCTAGCACTAGATAAGGCAACTAACAAAGCCGTAAAAAAACTGCAAAGTAGAAGAGCGATTAATATTTGTCTTAACCATTTAAATGTCATTTAGAAACGATCCACGGATGATCGTTATGGCAAAGTAATGACTTTTTATAATTCACCAAAGACCCAACTGAATCCCCAGTTGTGTCGGTATTCGTCAATTAATTTAATTGGCATATTCACCATCACGTCGATATAGAACCCGCGGGAGCGAATCGACTGCAGATTGAAAACTGCATGTAATAAAACAAAACAAAATTTTAAATCGGGATACATAAAATTTCCTATGGATTTTCGTACAATTAATAAAGTAAAATTCGTTTTAGATCCGCATCTATATTTTGCGTTTGTACGGGGAATCAGAAACGATTTGCATGGAAATCAATACACATTTTCTTAGCTAGTTTGATTTATAGCAATTGTTTTTCATTTTATTTATATGCATTTTCCAATCCGCATTCGGCACGATAAGGAAGCTTTACAAAATATCTAAAATCTAGTTGCAAATAAATCTTTCATTAAAAACTAATTGCTTATTTGCTGAATGAAGAATATGCCCCATCGAAGATTAAAACAGGCATAGGATATAAAAAAAGCCCGAGAATTTTTAGTTCCTGAATTTTGCATTCTAATGGTACGTATTTCACAGAAAAAAATTGAATCTTATTATACCATTCCCATTAAAAGAAATAAAGTTTCCGTTTTTTATAATATATTTTTGTCGTAAGTATACAACTGCTTATTTAGCATGCGCTTGGGCTTTACGCATTTGTGTAAGAACGTTCGACAATTCTTCTCGCTTCCTCTTGGCTCTAATGTGTGTTCCCAAACGGCGTTTCAAAAATTTGAGAGCACGTTTATCTTTGGAAACTTTCAACAATTCCATGACGCGTTTTTCATAGCCAGCATGTCCTACTACTTCGCGTACTAAATCTCTGACGAATTTAGTGTGTCTTGTTTGAACCTGTAAACAAAAAAACAAAAAAAAAGATAAACTTAATAATTTATTAATAACTACTAAAATGATTGTTGAAAAAGTTGTATCAGTGCCTAATCTTAACCAAGGTGCAAGCAAAATATATACGAGTTCACTTAAACAAAAGAATATTGAATAAAGATCACAAGTATAAATTTTTGAAACTTGGCAGTCTTTGAATGGAGTTTTATCATCAAATAAAAATAAATTTTTCGTATATTTATTTCAAAATTAAATACTTACACCCTTTAGACGAGCTGGTCTGACTCCCTTAACTTTTCTGTCACCTTTATATTTTAATTGCTTTATTTTGGTTGTTTTGTGTCCCTTATTAAGGCCAACACACATTTCGTACCTTACAGCCATCCTGAATACTATACATACAAAAACAAATAATTTTTAGGTTAGGATGTATTCTTGTGTCTTTTGCTAAATAATTATTAAATTTCATGTTTTAAATTGATAATAATTTAATAAAGACAAATGATGATTAAATATCAATTGATTATTTTTATTTTAAGCGATTTCTTACAAACCCAAAATTTTTTCGTACCTTTTTCTGATGACAACCGGATGAAAAAGAACTGCTAAACTTGCCATCGTTGTGCTGTAGAAGCAATTTATAGCAGTTTTTTATTTTCGATTTTAGGAAAGCGTTCGGAATTTGTTATTTTGTAAGTAGCTTGCATCTGGTAATTTTTAAAATGTCAATTTTGACATTCACAATCATTCACAATTTTTATTTACGTTGGGAAATTATTTTTGTTCAATTGTCAACATTTAATAAAATAAAACATCACCAAAATGGTGAAACGGAAGAAGACAGATAACTCTACTGTTCGTAAGAATCCTGTGCGTAGCGTGAGAAAAGAAAAACATCAAATTGCATCATTCAACGAGTCGATAGCGTCAACCCGATGTAAAGAATGGCTACTGGAACAGAAAAAGCTAAGAAAGGAAGTGAAAGAGGAAACAACTCCAACTTCTGAAGATATTGAAAATAGAACACAATCTGAATCCCAAAATGTATTGCCCAAGGTAAAGCTTAAAACTCGGGGGTCTCGACAATGTTGGAAGAAAATAAAACATCTCGTTGATTTTACATGCGAATGGAAACGATGTAATGCTGAAATATCGGACGAAGTTGAATACGATCAACATGTAATAGAACATTCGATTGGTATAGTACCCAATGAGGATTTGTATGAATGTCTCTGGGATTTGTGCGGTTTTGTATCAAACGATTATAACGCTTTGACAAGACATTTAAGTTTCCATATTTATCACTCGAAGTTAAAAACCTTTGGTGATTCATATCGCCAAACAATTGATTTCCCGCAATGCTCGTACGATTCCCGTAATAGGAATTTTTTCCCTGATACTGATTTCGATTATGCATGCCTTTGGCAAAACTGTAATCAGAAATTTAATTCGATTGTAGATTTCTTCTCTCATGTGAAATTGGCACATTGCAGCTCACTCTTTAAAGGGGTACCGATGCCATGCAAATGGGATTCATGTGCTAAAACTTTTAGTAAACAAGCTTTTTTGGCTTGCCATATAATGGTGCATACTCGTGAAAAATTAGTTGCATGCCCACACTGTGGTGCCTTGTTCAGAAATAACTCGCATTTCTATGATCATTGCGAACGTCAATCGGTTAATAATAGTAAGTTGATTTTCGAACATGATTTTGACATAGATATTAATACATACCTATTTGTTCTTTTTGTGTAGCTCACGAATTTCAATGTGATCATTGCCACAAATATTTTGCCTCGGAGCGGTTGTTACGAATACATATGCGTGGTCATATCAATTCATTAAAATGTACATTGTGTGACATGTCTTGTTCAAAACCCTATGATCTAGCAAGACATATCCGTTATAAACATATGAAGGAAAAACCATTTACATGCAAGTTTTGTACATTTAGAGCCGTGACGAAACACGATATACTTACGCATCAAACGATTCATTTTGAAGAGACTCACGAGTGTAATAAGCTTGAATGTAATTTTAAAACGAATTCAGTGCATCTTCTTAAACGACATATGCTCAACTCACATGGGCGAGGTTTAAAAACCTTTGCCTGTCACTGTTGTGAGCAAACTTACAACTATAGTCAATTATTGTCACGACACTTACAGAATAAGCACAATTTCCAACATCCAGCCGGACACTCCAGATTTACATATAAAAAATGTGCCGATGAAATATATCGCTTACAAACAGTAAGAGTTGAAAGCCTTGATGTTACAAAAATTATTCTGAAAGACAATAGCGAAGAGGATGAGGAAGAACACGGTCGTCATTTAGGTGAGGAGAACAGTAGTGATGTTGAGATGGTAGAACAGAAGTTGATTAAGGAAGAAGGAGTAAGCGATATAGAAGCACTTCGTGTAGATGAAGAGTACAACGACTCACAGAACGAAGAACATGAATTTGAAAATGCAAATTGCATAAAAAGTATCGATGATTTTAAAATTATGAAATATTTAAAAACTTAGAAATGAATTTAGAATATCTTTTGATTGCGGGATTTAAATATACACCCATCTTAATATTTGTCACATAATATCACAGTTAAATAATAATTTCAAATTTATGTTTCTTTATGCACTTAAATGTTAAGTCTTAAGACAACAAACGCCTAAAAAGAAAGTAACGTACATGGACGTAAAATATATTTTCAAAATTTATTCATTCGGTTCACATAGTGCTACACTTCCCTGCTTTTTTGTTTGTCCCTACTAGCAAAGAGTTGTAGTGTTATAAAGAGTAACGAAACAGAGGAAAAATGTTCATCAAAAAATGAGTGGTTCTATGTAATTTAAATGGGTTATACTATATACTTACACAACAATTTTTTTTATTTGAATCGTATATAGTCATACTCTTCACTATTGATAGAAAACGATAAAAAATACGCTAAATAAAGATTTATAAGTGTATTGTTTAACCCTTTTAAATTGCATGCTCTTTATAACATTTTAGATACTCTTTGCTAATAGGTAACGTCGTTATTCTATAAAAATAAAATAGTTTCTCATTAAAACTAGAACGAGGCAAAAATGTAGATCGACTATTTGGGAGAAAACACTGTTATGGAGAAAACATTGCGCTCACGTCTGTTATCATATCGTATATGTATACGTCTAGAAATTGATTTATGTCAAAAAAATTATTTTATATAAAGAAATTTGTTAAATTCTTGTGAGAGGAAAATTATTATGAGAAGAAAATTTTTTTAATTAAAAATAATTTATGTGCGATTGCACATGTCATTTTGTAGGTTATATTTTTTAATAGCAGAACAAGTCTTCCGCAAAATGAAAGAGATATAAAATTGACTTTTTGCACATGAGAGACAAGAAAAGAAATATATTCATGCTAAATTTCGCAGAAGACTTTTTCAGCTAAAACCACTATATAAATGAAAATGTTACCATAAAATATATTCGATCCGAGTATTTTTATGGTAACAATTTTAAAATTAACAAAAGAAATTGCTTAGTTGTTTAAAATGGCAACAAATAAGTAAATAAGTTTAGAATAAGTATCCGTTTCGAAAAAGCCTTAGTCTTGTTTACAAAATCTAGCATTGGATTTAAGTACAATACAAAGTTTTAAATTGGTTTAAATAATAAAATTATTGCTTTTCTCAAAATAATCTGTTTAAATTTTGATAATTTATACATAACCTCAAACAATTTTGTTATCGGAATAAAAATGCAAAAATAATATGACGAGTTTATTCAATTTACTAAAATGTGACTGCTTATAAATGTTTAACAATTGTTATGATTTATTAAAATCATTTTAATTTGTTATTATAGCACAAAGTACTTATTAATAAGTCTATGTATATTGAAGATAAGTGCTTGTGTTGATGTGACCAGTTAATAGTTTTAAACCGAGATTGATAATTCGCTCGTTAAAATGTATTATTCACTCTTTAACTTTACTGATCGAACAGTGTTATTTTTAATACTGATCAATAAGAATAATGAAAAGAAACAAAAAATATTTTGTTTTACTATTTACTTATGAAGAATAATGTAGAAAGAAGTTATATTCTCTATTCGATCGTTCAATACAGACAATAATATATTTTATCTATTCAACTACAATGAATGTTTGCTTTGTTATTAGATCCCGTAGTAGATCCCGTTCGCCGTCATTCTATTCACATCAATCATTTTAGTTTTTTATTATTCGCTCACTATTCGTTTATTATTGCATAACAATTTTGAAATCTCGTTTTACTATTCAAGAACGAAGGGAAATTAGCAAAAACCAAAATTCATATAAAAATGAACGGAAAATGCATAATAAGCAACTGAATAGTATTGTAGAATGCTGGTTCTAAATAATTAAAACAAATCACCCTTACAAAACCCGCTATACTTTTCGATGATAACAAAAACCAATTCCATTTTGCACGCCTAATTTCGTAAAATAATCGAACCGCATTATACCCCATTTACATGCGACCATCATTTTTCTTCTGCAAAATGAAAGAGATATAACATTGACGTTTTGCACGTGAGAGTAGACAAGAAAATCAATATATCCCAACAGAATTTTGCAGAAGTTTTTTGAATGTTAAGGGTTTAAAAACAGACGCCATAGATAAAAATGTAAATTTCGCATTTGAAATAATTAAAAATAAATTAATAATTTTACTATAAAAAAATTATGGCATTACTATCTATATATGTTTATTTCTTTCTCGCATATTGAATATTTTTATATAGCGGATGCTTCTTATTTACCTGCAAAAATTTGCAGAAGAAAACAATTTTCTACATGTAAATGCCCCATTAGTTATACTGCAACAGCAAGAGTTAACTTGTAATTAACTAGACCCAGTCTAAAAAATTTATGTACAAGCAGTGGTATCAATTGTACGAGCAGTGGTACCTAAATACGAATGCATATTTTTGGTGATTTTATCAGATTTTAATTTACTAAGTTTTCCCTAAAATTAATTGCATTCATCTAGACATTTTTAGCCTTGCTTAGACTCAATTCAAAGATAACTCTCCAATATAAACACCATAAAGTTAACTTGAAGGTAACTTGAAGGTAACTATAACTTGACTCGACTCGCAATGTCAACCATATATGTAAGGACCATGATAAATTATTAACCGCTTGATTCATCATAGTTTGCATTGAATGAACGCAAATAGTCAAGGAAATTGCATAGAATTATATACTTAGAATGAATGTAAACTTTTTTCGCATATAAAATTTACTATTTCATGTGTAGCAAGTCAGAGCAGGATGGTTATAAAAAATGCATATAGCGGTCTCATAACTGAAAATAAAAACCCGTTAAACCAGTTTTTGTTTTTGTTTAAAGCGTTAAATTTAAAAAAATCTTAAAAAAGCTCTTAAAAAATCTTGAAAATATTAATTAAAATATTATTAAAATAGTTAGTGGATTGTGTGTAGTGCATAATTTGCTAATAAAAATTAGAAACATTTAGTAAAATGAAGTGTTTTGTGAAAAACTGCAAAAATACGCTCAAAAAATTACAGGAAGGAATTTCGTACCATCAGTAAGTGTTTATATAAAATAAAATGTAAATTATGTTAAGAAGAAAGTGATTAGTGGTAAAATTATCCTTAATTTAAGTTATAAATCAGAAAAAAATAAGAAAACAATTTTGGTTGTTGGCGTCGGTTTTTATCTTTTTGTAAACATATGTTATTACCAGTGCCGCATTTTTTTTATTTTAGTTTAATAAAACGTCATTTATTTCATGTGCTTTAAGTGCTTTGCTTTTCATAATTTATTTTTATTTTGGAATATGTACTGTAAATACAATTTTTACAGAAATTATAATGTAAACATTTGTTTTTAGTTTACCAAAATATGGAGAATTGAAAAAGCAATGGTTGAAGCCTCATCACATGATATTTCAATTGGCGAATAAATTTCTAAAGTAGACGAATCTAATATGTATGACGATGATTTTTTTGAATACCCAACTATACTAAGTGAATTTTCAATTAATGTTACTGAATACATAGAGGGATTTATAGTCCGATATTAATTTAGAAAATTGAATTGTGAGGACTGTTGCAAATTAATACAACAATGTAATTCTTATAAATCGCTAATCAATTTAAAAAATAGGAGATGTCTTTTTACTCCTTCGCCGTCAGTATTAAAAATTTGTAAATATTCCGAAGCAGTACTAAAACGGGAATTGGCTATTGCGGATTACAAAAACATAACGCAACTACAATCTAGTTCTAAATTGTTTAAAAAAATTAGTTATAACGTTCTTCACCACCTTGCTGGTCTTCGTCATTGAAAATATTTACACTTAATATTTTCAATGACGAAGATAAATATAGTCATTCTCAAGAAGAACACGTTAATTTGTTAGCTCATTCTATCATAGAAAAATATTATGACATCCGGTTTAATTATTTTTGTAACCAAAGGTCATATAAATTAACAAAAAGAAACAAGTTTGTTTCTTTATTACATTTTAAAGGAATGTGAAATAAATAAGCGTAGTGGTTTTATAATTACTATTTTTTATATACATAAATATAATAATTAATGTACTTTTATTAAAGAAATAAAAATGTAATTAAATTTAAATAATTTTTTTAATTTTAACTTAGTAACTTCATTCTATTCGGTCGAAAAAATTGATAAATACAGTACTGTTAATTTGTATGCTTTATCTTTTACCCTCCGAATTTGACTCATTTGACAGCTCATTTTATTCATTCTATATAATCTATTTCTATAAAAAATTAATTGTTGATTTATATTTTTGCATCCGTTTTGTCTTCTCTTTTTGACGACTAAAGGATGAAACACACCAAGAGCAGCGTAACATATTCCAAACCATCCCGCCATTCCACACTTTGACTCTTTCGTCGCGATTCTTTCCTTGTTTGCTTCCCCTTCATCAACAAACTAAAAACAGTTTGTAGACGTAGGGGAAGGAAACAAGGAAAGAATCACGACGAAAGAATCAAAGTGTGAAACAGCGCATCCACACTAACGGCTGCATATGGGCGTGCACACCAAGCAGCACAGCAGATTGTTTTGTATTATGTTTCATTTACACGAATGGTTTCGAATATTGTTTTCGAAGTTGTTTTCAGCTTATCGTGGAGCAACAACAAAAACTAAACTGATTGTTTTTCGATTTCAACCATATTTGTTGTTTACCTTTCTTTTCTTACGGCAACACAACAAATTCGTTTTTGGTTTTTATTTCACTGTTTTCCATAAAATGTTCCACAAAAATTTTATAATAACAACAACCACGAGTCACTTAACAATCACAAATTATAAATTGAAATATACCAATTTACAAATATACTACGATTAAAAATTAAATTAAAAAAATTCCCGCTTTATTTGCCGCTATATTCCGCTTTGTTTATGATTTATTTTGACAATTGCCATTTTCAAAAATATATCGATGTGTCGATAAGTTAAATTTTTTTATTTAATAAAAGTACCAAAAACAATTAAACATATATATTAAAATCAATTTTAATTACTAAATACATCAATTTCAATTCAAAATATTAATAAAAAGAAAAATATTAAAAATATATCCGATAAATCGATAAGTTTTTTTTCGAAAACAACCAAAAAGACCTATAGGCTACATATTTTTGTTGTTTTCGAACATTGTTTTGGGTACACTGTCAATCTACATACTATATATTTTTTACGATATAACGATAAGTTTTTATATGAGAAAAACAACAACAAAAACTAAAATCGAAAAACAACCTCGAAAACAATATCCGAAAACATTCATATAAATGAAACATTAGTTAGAAAATGAAATTGAGTCAATCTCATCGAGGTTAAAAATATAACACACTAAGAGCAGCGCAACATATTCCAAACAACTCACAGCGCAGCAGTTTGTTTTGTTCATAGAATTATATACTATAGAATGAATGTAATGATTTTTCCCATATAAGATTTGCTGTTTCACGCATAGAATTAAATACTATACAATGAATGTATTGATTTTTCCCATATAAGATTTGCTGTTTCACGTGTCACAAGCCAGAGCAGGATGGTTATATAAAAAATGCATATGGCGGTCTCATATGTCAGAGATGCTACCCCCTCAAACCAGTTTTTGTTTTTGTTTTAAATTACGCGTTTAATTTTGTGCTCTTAAAAAATCGTGAAAATATTAATTAAAATAATTAAAAAATAATTAAAATATTATTAAAATAGTTAGTGGATTGTGTGTAGTGTAAATAAACGTAATTGTTTTTTACCAGTGCCGCATTTTTCTTATTTTATTTCATGTGCTAAGTGCTTTGCTTTTCATAATTTATTTTTATTTTGGAATATGTACTGTAAATACAATTTTTTACAGAAATTATAATGAAAACATTTGTTTTTAGTTTACCAAAATATGGAGAATTGCAAAAGCAATGGTTGAAGTCTCATCAGATGATATTTCTATTGACCAAGAAATTTCAAAAGTAGACGAATCGAATATGTATGATGAAGATTTTCTTGGATACCCAATTATACTAAGTGAATTTTCAATTAATGTGATTGAATACATAGGAGGATTTATAGTCCGATATTAATTTAGAAAATTGAATTGTGAGGACTGTTGCACATTAATACAACAATGTACCTCTTATACCTCGCTAATCAATTTAAAAAATAAGGGTGGTCTGTTAACTACTTCGTCGTCAGTATTAAAAATTTGTAAATATTCAGAAGCTGTATTAAAACGGGAATTGGCTATTGCGGACTACAAAAACATAACGCAACTAAAATCTAGTTCTAAATTGTTTAAAAAAAACTAGTTATAACGTTCTTCACAACCTAATAAGTGTAAATATTTTCAATGATGAAGATCAATATAGTCATTCTCAAGAACACGTTAATTTGTTAGCTCATTCTATCATAGAAAAATATTATGACATCCGATTGAATTATTTTTGTAACCAAAGGTCATATAAATTAACGAAAAGAAACAAGTTTATTTCTTTATTACATTTCAAAGGAATGTGAAATAAATAAGCGTAGTGGTTTTATAATTATTATTTTTTATATTTTATATTTTTTATATTTTATAATTTTTTATTATATTAATATTATATTTAAATAAAAATAATTAATGTACTTTATTAAAGAAATAAAAATGTAATTAAATATAAATAATTTTTTAATTTAAACTTCCTAACTTCACTGCATTCGATCGAAAAAAAATCTAAATACGGCCCTGTTAATTTATATGCTTTCTCTTTTACCCTCCGAATTTGTGACGCTTGACAGTTCTTTACATTCATCCTATATACTCTATTTCTATGGTTTCACGTGTCACAAGCCAGAGCAGGATGGTTATATAAAAAATGCATATGGCGGTCTCATATGTCAAAGATTCAACCCCCTCAAACCAGTTTTTGTTTTTGTTTTAAATTACGCGTTTAATTTTGTGCTCTTAAAAAATCGTGAAAATATTAATTAAAATAATTAAAAAATAATTAAAATATTATTAAAATAGTTAGTGGATTGTGTGTAGTGTATCATTTTAGTAATAAAAATTACAAACATTTAATAAAATGAAGTGTCTCGTGAAAAACTGTTTAAATACGCCTAAAAAATTTCAAGAAGGAATTTCGTACCATCGGTAAGTGTTTATAAAAATATAAAATGTAAATTATGTTGAAAAGAAAGTGATTTGTTGTAAAATTATCCTTAATTTAAGTTATAAATCAGATAAAAATAAGAAAACAATTTTGGTTATTGACGTGGGTTGATGCTTTTAATAAACATATGTTTTTACCAGTGCCGAATTTTTCTTATTTTATTTCATGTGCTAAGTGCTTTGCTTTTCATAATTTATTTTTATTTTGGAATATGTACTGTAAATACAATTTTTTACAGAAATTATAATGTAAACATGTGTTTTTAGTTTACCAAAATATGGAGAATTGCAAAAGCAATGGTTGAAGCCTCATCAGATGATATTTCTATTGACCAAGAAATTTCAAAAGTAGACGAATCGAATATGTATGATGAAGATTTTCTTGGATACCCAATTATACTAAGTGAATTTTCAATTAATGTTATTGAATACATAGGAGGATTTATAGTCCGATATTAATTTAGAAAATTGAATTGTGAGGACTGTTGCACATTAATACAACAACTATTAATACAACTTATACCTCGCTAATCAATTTAAAAAATAAGGGTGGTCTGTTAACTACTTCGTCGTCAGTATTAAAAATTTGTAAATATTCAGAAGCTGTATTAAAACGGGAATTGGCTATTGCGGACTACAAAAACATAACGCAACTAAAATCTAGTTCTAAATTGTTTAATAAAAATAAGTTATAACGTTCTTCACAACCTAATAAGTGTAAATATTTTCAATGATGAAGATCAATATAGTCATTCTCAAGAACACGTTAATTTGTTAGCTCATTCTATCATAGAAAAATATTATGACATCCGATTGAATTATTTTTGTAACCAAAGGTCATATAAATTAACGAAAAGAAACTAGTTTATTTCTTTATTACATTTCAAAGGAATGTGAAATAAATAAGCGTAGTGGTTTTATAATTATTATTTTTTATATTTTATATTTTTTATATTTTATAATTTTTTATTATATTAATATTATATTTAAATAAAAATAATTAATGTACTTTATTAAAGAAATAAAAATGTAATTAAATATAAATAATTTTTTAATTTAAACTTCCTAACTTCACTGCATTCGATCGAAAAAAAATCTAAATACGGCCCTGTTAATTTATATGCTTTCTCTTTTACCCTCCGAATTTGTGACGCTTGACAGTTCTTTACATTCATCCTATATACTCTATTTCTATGGTTTCACGTGTCACAAGCCAGAGCAGGATGGTTATATAAAAAATGCATATGGCGGTCTCATATGTCAAAGATTCAACCCCCTCAAACCAGTTTTTGTTTTTGTTTTAAATTACGCGTTTAATTTTGTGCTCTTAAAAAATCGTGAAAATATTAATTAAAATAATTAAAAAATAATTAAAATATTATTAAAATAGTTAGTGGATTGTGTGTAGTGTATCATTTTAGTAATAAAAATTACAAACATTTAATAAAATGAAGTGTCTCGTGAAAAACTGTTTAAATACGCCTAAAAAATTTCAAGAAGGAATTTCGTACCATCGGTAAGTGTTTATAAAAATATAAAATGTAAATTATGTTGAAAAGAAAGTGATTTGTTGTAAAATTATCCTTAATTTAAGTTATAAATCAGATAAAAATAAGAAAACAATTTTGGTTATTGACGTGGGTTGATGCTTTTAATAAACATATGTTTTTACCAGTGCCGAATTTTTCTTATTTTATTTCATGTGCTAAGTGCTTTGCTTTTCATAATTTATTTTTATTTTGGAATATGTACTGTAAATACAATTTTTTACAGAAATTATAATGTAAACATGTGTTTTTAGTTTACCAAAATATGGAGAATTGCAAAAGCAATGGTTGAAGCCTCATCAGATGATATTTCTATTGACCAAGAAATTTCAAAAGTAGACGAATCGAATATGTATGATGAAGATTTTCTTGGATACCCAATTATACTAAGTGAATTTTCAATTAATGTTATTGAATACATAGGAGGATTTATAGTCCGATATTAATTTAGAAAATTGAATTGTGAGGACTGTTGCACATTAATACAACAACTATTAATACAACTTATACCTCGCTAATCAATTTAAAAAATAAGGGTGGTCTGTTAACTACTTCGTCGTCAGTATTAAAAATTTGTAAATATTCAGAAGCTGTATTAAAACGGGAATTGGCTATTGCGGACTACAAAAACATAACGCAACTAAAATCTAGTTCTAAATTGTTTAATAAAAATAAGTTATAACGTTCTTCACAACCTAATAAGTGTAAATATTTTCAATGATGAAGATCAATATAGTCATTCTCAAGAACACGTTAATTTGTTAGCTCATTCTATCATAGAAAAATATTATGACATCCGATTGAATTATTTTTGTAACCAAAGGTCATATAAATTAACGAAAAGAAACAAGTTTATTTCTTTATTACATTTCAAAGGAATGTGAAATAAATAAGTGTAGTGGTTTTATAATTATTATTTTTTATATTTTATATTTTTTATATTTTATAATTTTTTATTATATTAATATTATATTTAAATAAAAATAATTAATGTACTTTATTAAAGAAATAAAAATGTAATTAAATATAAATAATTTTTTAATTTAAACTTCCTAACTTCACTGCATTCGATCGAAAAAAATTCTAAATAGGGCCCTGTTAATTTATATGCTTTAAGGCGGAATTCCATTACTGCGGCTTTTTTTTTTTGCAGAAAAACAGAAAGAGATAAAATCAAAAATCCGACAAAGACAGATAATTTTTATTTTATAGCGAAATTTTAAGGGGAATATTTGACAACTACTAAATTATAACCAATAAATTAGTTAAAAGGTGAAAATTATTGTTCAATTAATTTTACATCTATCTCCAAATTACTAAAAATTCTAAATATTATTTGTAGGCATCATTTTATTATGTTTTTTAATTATTTCCTTTCAATAATTAAAAACTATAAAAACGCTTTACTATAAAAAAAAGTTAGGGGAATATTTGCACCGCATTTATAACATAACCTAAATAATATCGCATGCATTAAAATTATGTAATACAGAGTAAATAATAAAAATTAAAAATTATAAAATATTTTAATGTGAACATTAATATAAATTTATCATGAAAACGCGATTTATATCACACTCCACCAAACATATAAAACGTCTGAGCCAAGTGCTCACCATAAAAATATTACTAAACTAAAATTTGCTGAGAGTGGGGAGTATTTTTCATTTTGGTTGCCATAAAAATTACTTCATTTTGTATTTTTTATTTATATTTATGGCAACCAAAACGCAACAACAACAACAAATTTAAGTATACAAAATTTTACTGTTTCACCGCTCACACACATACGGATTTTTGATTTTATCTCTTTCTGGTTTTCTGCATAAAAAAAAGCCGCAGTAATGGAATTCCGCCTTTATGGCCCTATTCCATGAGAAAAAAATATTGTCTCAGCAAAACGAAAACGAGACAAAAATATAGATCGACTATATGGGAGAAGGGCATATCCGATTATAGCTTGCTGAGCAAATTGTTGTTGTGTTGCCATAAATTTTTCATAAAAAATATCAACTCGAGTATTTTTTATAGCAAGCAAACGAAAAAAAAATCCCTACTCCTTTTTAATTTTATTTTATACAAATTTTTATAGTGTCAAGTGCGTGAGAAGAGATTTAAAACTTTTGTATTTGTATTTATTTTGTGGTTAGTTTTTGTAAAGAAAAACTTTTATTCTCCTGCGGTAAATAATAAACATATTAATTTAATAAAAATGGAAAAATTCGGTAAGTTTAGTTAAAATAAATTTAATTAATTATTAGTTATTTGATATTCTAGTTTGTGAAAAGTGAAATTTGAAAATCCATAGTTCCTACTGTAATTTTAACGGCACTGAAATTTTAAAAATTTAAATCTTGAAAATCTTAAATCTTAATTATTTGATAGTTGTAAAACAATCGAAGCTACTTATCCGGTTATTGCGAAATAATTGCAAACATTGTATTATTGTTTATTGTAAAAATTTTGTACCGAGTAAAAATTGTTCGGTTTTCATGTCGTCCAGAAGAAATTATTTCTCAATAAAATGTATTTACTTCGAAACACAATATTAATAATACTGTATTTTATTATATTTTAGGTAACAAAACAGTTGTGGTTCTGGAGAACGTCATCGTCAAAACGACAAGCGACTTACAACACGCTTCACAAATTTTTTTTCGAATTTGAATTGCCAGACATCGAATATGAAGGTAAAAGGTTATTAAGTGTCGGTTTTTATTTCTGTTTCTTCGAAACGTTTTTTTAAAATAAAATAATAATAAAAACTAAGATTGTTGTATTATTTCACAATTAATTTTTGCTAAGCAGCTGATCTAAGAAAACAAAATTTTGATTGAGTGGTTTTATTGCGTAAGTAAGTATACTTTACCGAATTATAGATTAATTGATGGTTTTGTGCAGCCACCGAGTTATATTTTAGGAAGTTTTAATATGGGCACTTTTATATTTCTTATATATATATGTATATATACACGTTTCTGTTGCTGGTCATATTGCTATGATATACAATCCATTGTATTTTAACTGGGTAGACAAATGGTTCCTACGACTTCAAACAAACATTCCACTTAGATGCATATCACGTTACACCGTATACAAAATGCATATTAAAAACTCAGGATTTACATATGAGAAATATTTTATTCAAAATCATTAAAATTAATCTTTAACTTTACGTATTAATAATAGCTATTTGTCTTCAGGTGCAATATGGCCGAGAATGCAATAGGCACGGATGAATTTTCTTTTAGCACATCGCTCGTTGATACCCCTTATCGTATAACTCGTTATTATTCTTTAAATGACGTGTACTTCCTTGAGATATGTTTTAACGAAATCCGACAGCTGGTGGACCAATTGTTCTTATGATAGTTCATTTACGACTTTAAAACACGACAGTTTTAACTGTTTCAAATTTATGATTTTGGCTTTGGTACCATACAGTATGACAATTCTTTCGATCTAAAAATAAACAAAATTATAAATATCAAATACATGAGAGTAGAGTATTTTAAACAAACTTTTTGCGGCCCTAAATTATTTTGTGACATTAAATTGCTCAAGCTGATTTAGAACTGAGTTTTCATCATCGTATATGATAATTTTAGAAATCGGTATTGCTGTCGCACACATCATCGTTATTCTCCATTCCGTTTGGAATGTCTTCACCTAATTCCTCTTTATTATCGAGTTCTTTTTCTTTACCAATCACATTTGCTATTTCCACACTGGTTTTTAGATTCATTCCATAATCTATCGTCGTCTGTGTGATGATTTACGGGTAGATGATTTTGTGTGATGATTTTTTACGGGTAGTTTTAGAATCAATAATGATTTGGGTGCGTTTAGCACCCGCCACTGTATTTGTATCGAGTTCTTCAATGGAAAATTCATTGTGATCCAATTCAATTGGACAATTTGTTCGGAACTCTCGCATTTGTTCAATTTCGGCATTTGCATCGTATGCGAATGTCATACGCGATAGTTCCGTCTCTTATGGCTCTATATCAGCTTGATTATGAAAATCATCATCCATAAATCCATTATTATTGTGACAGCGACAATTATTATTGTCGCTGTCATCCAAATTTATGTTACTATCATCTGATTGGAGCATTCTGAAAATAAAAAGATCGATCGTTATAGAGCAATTCCTTACTTAGATGTTTCCAGCCAAATACGTACTTATTTATGTCGCACAGCTTATCACTAATACTAAATTCATCTGGTGTATTATCCCAGTACGGATTATCGTAATCAAATAAAATTTCCGAGTTATTCGATTCCAGCGTATTTAGAAAAGCTCCACTCGAACTATTCATATCGCTAAACTTGGATTTTATATCGGCAAATACGAGATCCAAGAAAGATACCGTATCTAGTTTACCATTTATCGTTCCTTTACATTTTGTTACGGTTGAAATTTTGTTGACGTCGCTTTTTTGCTTTAGCCTTGGTCTTTGCTTTTGGATCCTGCACATCATTAGTACTCTCGCTAATTCTCATTCTCATTTCCATCATCGCCTTTTTTTATCGCCGACATTCATACGAGATATACCTCCAGGAGATTCAAATCACTTCGTTTGCAGAATAGCAACCCGGTAACCATAAATTTTACACGATACTTCCATTGAGGCACAAACTGCTTTGAAATGTTTGACATATTTACGATGGCCTGTAACCAAATAGGCCAATGTATCGATTAAATTTGTATGATATGCATTCTCTTTGTTTATTTTAACGAATATATAAACACAGATTAATTTGAAACCAAGCGATCTTCAATCATCACCATTTACATTGTCCATGAACTGTTGTAAACAAACTTTCAACTCCTCATTATTGTCCAGTACCGAAACATTTACACTAGGCACTCGCACTACTGGTCACCGCATCTACTTCGTCGTCTTTCCTCTTCATCGTCATTCTACAAAAGAAACACAAAACAAATTAGGTCATTTAATGAAATTCACGATCAAATCTAGCTCGTTTACTGTGGGCAACGGTGTTTTGAATATGAAATGACGTTTGAGAGAACGCTTTCGTTAGAGTAACCATTATAAGTATCACACAGCAGCACTCAAATTTTTAACTTAAAAACTTATTTATTAGATTTATTATTATGTACTACATATTTTTGTTAAATTTATCTAATTTATTACGTAATTTGTTTGCGTTTTAAAATGTTTAAGACATTTTTTGATGCTTTGAGCAGTAACAAATAAATTAATTTGAGGTTAATTTACGAACTTGTCAAACATTTCTCCTCCATATTTTATAGCAGAATACTTTTTAGATATTTTCGTAAATTAACCAAAATAATTAAACAATAATATTTTGTGTTCATCGCCAAAATGATATTAAATTGTTTACTAATTTTTAGGATATAAAATAATTGTCAATTATTAAAAATAAAGATTTTTAGTTATTTATTTAAATAATTTAAGGTTAGTTTTTGTTGATTTCAAAATTTCCCCAATTTTTTCTACCATAAAATAAAAATGTTGTGTCTCAGTCGCTCTAATGTAAATTTTAGTTCTTGTCTTTGTCCGATGTTCAGCAAAATTTTTCTGTTTTCTCCATGGAATAGCGCCATTATATACTGCACTTAGCACATGAAATAAAATAAGAAAAATTCGGCACTGGTTAAAACATATGTTTATTAAAAGCATTAACCCACGTCAATAACCAAAATGGTTTTCTTATTTTTATCTGATTTATAACTTAAATTAAGGATAATTTTACCACAAATCACTTTCTTTTCAACATAATTTACATTTTATTTTTTTATAAACACTTACTGATGGTACGAAATTTCATCTTGTAATTTTTGAGGCGTAATTAGCAGTTTTTCACGAGACACTTCATTTTATTAAATGTTTGTAATTTTTATTACTAAAATGATACACTACACACAATCCACTAACTATTTTAATAATATTTTAATTATTTTAATTAATATTTTCACGATTTTTTAAGAGCACAAAATTAAACGCGTAATTTAAAACAAAAACAAAAACTGGTTTGAGGGGGTTGAATCTTTGACATATGAGACCGCCATATGCATTTTTTATATAACCATCCTGCTCTGGCTTGTGACACATGAAACAGCAAATCGTATATGGGAAAAGATTTACATTCATTCTATAGTATATAATTCTATGATAAAAACCCAGTATGGTTTGCGACGCCATTAAGTACAACATAAAGGTTCTATTCCACTAGAAAAATTCTTCAAATTTTACTGATAGTAAACAAAGAAGAAAAGAGAAAAGAGTCCAAAACTCTATGTAACAGACAAAGACAACGTTTTTTTTTAAATTGTTTTTATAGCAAAATTTTAAGGAGAAATATTGACAGCACACAAAAACATTACCAATAACAAAATTAATATTGCTATTAATTCGGTTAGTTTTACATCTCAAAATTAATAAAAAATTAAATATTATTAATGCCCATATCAGAATTATATTTTTTAGTATATTTGCCGTAAAAATTAAACAAAATCTCTACCAAAAAACGTCATGTGTTTTTTTATTTTTACTTTTTTATAGCAAATTTTTAAGGAGAAACTTTGACCATAAAATTATTTTAGTATGTGAAAAATATTTCTCATCATACACAAGTTTTATGTATGTGTGGTAGTGAAACTCCTATAAAAAGTTCTCGATTTGATAATTTTTATAATTTTTATAGGAGGCTACACTACTACAGACACAAATAATTTTGTACTGAGAAGATTTTTTGTTTCATTCCCCCATCTACTAAATATATATTTTTTGCTTTCTTTAATTTTACTCACAGTACATTTTTTCTAGTGGAATTCCCCCTTAATTTTTGTGCAGTGAAAATTGTATTGTTATTTTAAAATATAGTGAATAATGAAAATTTTTCAATAGTGTTATTACTTTTTAAAATGAATCGTTCCAAAAGTGAATAAAAATTTCTGTTGATAAAATTTGTTTTGCAATACTAAATACTAAATTTCAAATAATTTTTTTTTTAAATTATCTAGCATATTTTTGTGTTTTATTTACATTACAAAATATAATGGCGCCATAATATTTAATGTACAAGCCCCGCCTCTTTTAAAGCACGTGCGCACTCACACATGCACAAGCTTTTGTTTACTCAAATTCATCATTTGTCCGACTTTTAGCGACAACGTTCATAGAAAATATTTAAATATTTCGGACACTTTTACTGACAAAAGTCGGTGATGATGTCATCAAAATGTCAGGAAAATGCAGACATTTTCGGAAATAAAAATACTTGGGATTTAAGTGGGAACCAGTCGGGAATAAATACTCTGTTTACACCACAGCTACTTTAGTAGAATAGTACTTTTTTACTAATAAAGTATAATATCTCCTCAGTTTACATCACAAGTGGTGTAAACCCATACCATAATACTTTATTATTTTATTACTATGGAAAATTTTCATTAAAATATCAAAGATGTTTTTTATTTTGCCTTTGCATGACACTGTAAATAAACTAAACAAAATTAAAATATTATTGTATTAAAATAGCGTTTACACCACGATTATCCACCATATCTTTTTAATATATATTATACTTTAATATCAAATAAGTAGGTGATAAAGTAATAAAGTATTATACATCGGGTTTACACCAACATACTTTTTTGCTACCTACTTTTATTCTACTAGTGTAAACATAGTAATAAACTTAACTTTAAAAAAATAAACAAATAAGAATGCGATAAATGGCATATTTTAGTGTTATTACCAGACAAACTTAATTTTTTACTTAAGAAATTCATCGGAACTTCGTTAAATTTTAGCTGTCACTTAAAAAAATAAGCGTGCGCGTTTTCTCAAATGGCGGAAATTATTTTAGTTGTATAATTAATTAATAAATTAATATATAAAGTTATTTGAATAATTTTATATGCATCTTTCACTTATATATGATGAAATTGTTGAATTTGTGAAACCTAACCTAAAAATTGATTTGTGCAAGTTGTTTAAAAACTTAAAATTATATATTAGTCGTGGCTGTTCTGTTATTAAATGTTTGTTATAATAAATTAATCAAAATACATAGAAATCTTTCAAGTTTTATTCATGAAAGCTGTAAATTAACATCGTACTGATTTTGTTATTCCTTAAGAATTATAGGTTGTGCATAGCTGGAATTGTCATAAAAAGTAAGACAATTGGTGTCGTCAAAATTCTTATTTTTCTTTCAAGTTATTATTTTTGACTGGTAAATTCAGCATCGTCCATGCAAGTGGGTATACATTTTTTATATATGCACAGCCATTTATTATCTTATTTCCATGCAGAGTTGAAAGTAAGCTGAAGCATCGAGGAATAAATATATAAGAGAAATCAAATAGTGCAAATTTTATAAGCCAACTTCTCCGAGGTTTATCTTATTTTATAGTTTTGATATATTTATATACACAAATTTAATTTTTTGCTATATTTAATCCATATATACGTATCTTATAACATATCGGCATAGTTATTTTATAGTTCATTGTTCTTGTTAGGCTTGTACAGATTGCCAATAGTAAAATATATATACCTGAAGTTAGCGTTCATGGAAACAGAGTAGAGTTGAGTTTTCGTTAAATTAATCTGAACTCGACGAACTATAGGGATTGAGAAGAGTTGAATTCAAAATGGCGGCAATGATAAATTGTCATACCTAATATCAAAGAAATTTATATTATTATTTGAAAGAAAGAAATATTTTAAAATAATTTTAGGTGCATATAAGTGTACATATAGGATTATTAGGCACAAATAAAATTAAATTTATCAAGCAGGTATCATAATTTCAACTCAACCATAGTCTACTTATTGGAAACGATCAACGCCCTTTTGGAATTAACGAACACCTAATTTCAACTCAACCTAACTCCAACCTGGTTCATGTAAACATGGTATTAATAACATCTTCTAAACGTGTCGTTAAAAATAAATACCGGAAGTCTCCTCCATATCAAATTTAGTTTATTTGTTCTTTCTAAATGGTTGATTGCCGTGTATAGACGATAATCATGAAGGTTTGTGATAAATCTTAAAAAATAATGTGATTTGAAATAAAATTTAACAATTTTATATTCGTAAATGTTACATACATAGTAGTTCTATATTATTTAAGTTATATTTCTGGTGGATGATATATACAATTTCGTTTTAATGTGAAACGTCAAAACCAAAATAAATGAATTATGTGAAATGTCAGTGATGCAGGAATCAAAAAATTTTATGAGATTTTATTTTATTTGTTCTAGTTGAATGTATCATATCCCGCTACGGGGTGCCAAAAGTTGTTCGAAGAGAACGATGAACACAAATTGAGAGTGTTCTACGAGAAACGTATGGGCACTGAAATTGAAGCCGATATCTTAGGAGATGAATGGAAAGGTTATGTTTTACGCATTGCTGGTGGAAACGATAAACAAGGTTTCCCAATGAAACAAGGTGTCCTTTCAAATGGTAAGTTGATAATTTTTGGTATATTTGTTGGTAATTTTTTACATAATTCTGAAATTATAGTTAAAATTAAATATTTTTATTTACAGGTCGCGTTCGTTTACTATTGAAAAAGGGACATTCCTGTTATCGCCCCCGCCGTACCGGTGAACGTAAACGTAAATCCGTTCGTGGATGCATTGTTGATGCTAATATGTCGGTTTTAGCTTTAATTGTTGTTAAAAAAGGTGAAAAGGATATTGCTGGATTAACCGATAGCAATGTTCCTCGTCGTCTAGGACCGAAACGAGCAAGCAAAATTCGCAAATTGTACAATTTAACTAAAGAAGATGATGTACGACAATATGTAGTCCGTCGTCCACTTCCAGATAAGGAAGGTAAGAAGAAAGGTCGCACTAAAGCTCCAAAAATTCAACGTTTAATCACTCCAAATGTATTACAAGTAAGTTTCTAGCGTAATAAATTGTATGAATTTCAGTAATCCTTAAATTTTATTTTTACAGCGTAAGAGACATCGTTTGGCTCTCCGCAAGAAACGTAAAGCAAATTGTAAGGAACAAGCAGCTGAATACGCAAAATTATTAGCTCAACGCAAGAAGGAATCTAAAGTAAAACGGGAAGAAGCTAAACGTCGTCGATCAGCTTCCATGAGAGATTCCAAGAGTTCTGACAAAAGTGAAAATAAAAAATAAAAACTTTTGATAACCTGATTTAAATAAAATCTTAAAACGCTAAAGAAAATGTTTCATTTGTCGATTAATGTAAAATTCAATGGATTTAATTTAATTACTGGAAATTTTGGATTATGGCTGTGGTCATTTTTAAATGGTGAATAAAATTTGACATTTGTACTATAAACCAATTTTTATAGCAAATAAAGAAATATTTTGGTTTACTGTACAACGATGATTATTCACCAAAAATGAGCTGTCATCAAATGTCAAAGAACATGAATTAATACGAATCAACATTTTTATGTGATTTTTTTGTATATATTTAATATTATAAATATATATTGATAAAGCATTGTGGTTAAAAATATAGCAAAATTAATTAAATCTATAAGTAATTCGTGAATAGTATAATAGAAAAAATGTCTGGTTTTGATGAAAATCCATTTGGCGAACCAATGGTAGATAACCCATTTGCGGTAAGTAGAATTTGAGGCAATTCTACAAAAAGGGATGATAATTATAATATTTGAAAATATAGGATCCAGCTATACAACAAGTTGCTAGGAATACAAATAACACCCAAAGAGGCTTAGAAGATTATAATCCATTTGAAAATGATAATCAAGTGAAACAAGTGCGTCAGGATCAACCAGCTATTGTCCAGCCATCTGTACAATCAGTACCAGCATATAATCGTGGTGGACAGCAATATCAAACAAATAATCCCGTAAATCCGGCACAAGTAACAACAGCAGAGTTACAGGTAAGTTTAGTTATTGAAACTATCGTAAATGGTGGCATTTTTAAATCTAGTGAAAATAGTTTGGTTAGAAAAATTTTACTTTGTTAACAGGGTGTAACGTACAATTTTTTAGTATTCATGAATTATCAAATTTTCTTATCAGCTGGTTTCTGTTTTTTCTTTTCTTTTAATTTGTTGCAAATATATTTAAATAATTATACGAAAAAAAACAAAATTGCATGTGTCATACAAAATAAAATTAATTTCAAATCGTGGTTGTTCAATCGTTCAATCACAAAGAAGCACCTGTCCTTTAATTAAAGAAGCCACCTCCTGCCCACATATAAAGTGGAAATTTGTCATCTGTCAAGAATCAAATTTGAATATCTAACTTTTATTAATCATTGCTGATAATGAAGCCTAGCTGTAATTTAAATTTGAAGATCTCATAACATAAATTTAGGAATATTTCTGCCCATTGGCTTAGAAATGAGCGTAAATTAGTTTTAGTTTCAATCCCATGTTTCTCAAATTCTTAAGTGAAATTTAATTTTCTGACTGTAGGCCTCAGCAGATGGAAGAAGTGGTGTACGTCACATAAAAAGATAAATGGTTCCTTTAACCTGATTCCGCGCATCTCGGGTATGCGTCATGGATCCATTCATAATGCCTAATACTGTGGGCAAAAAATAGTAAGACTGTTCATAATTTTAAAATTCTTTATTTACTTCTCCAAATCTGTTTCGTCCCCCTCAAAGTAATCCTCCCGGCCTCAATACACTTGTGCCAACATTTTTTCCAATCCTCGAGACAGTTGTTAAAGTCAATTTCCGGAACAGTCTCCAATGCGCGTAGCGATTCACGTTTAATGTCTTCAATTGACTCAAAACGGTTTCCCCGGAGCGGTCGTTTGAGTTTGCTGAACAGCCAGGTCACACGGAGTTAAATCAGGCGAATACGGTGGTTGCGGAACGATATGGGTGGAATTTTTAACGAAAAATCACGTGAAACCAATGCAGTATGAGAAGGTGCATTATCGTGGTGCAAAAATCAAGAGTTGTCGATCCATAATTTCGGCCTCTTTTTACGAATAGGTTCGCGCAAACGACGCATAACACTCAAATAGTATTCCTTGTGGACAGTTTGGCCGGTCGGAAGGAATTCGGAGTGCACCACATCTCGATAATCGAAGAAAACTGTCAACATCACCTTGATTTTTGACTTGCTTTGACGTGGTTTTTTCGGCTTCGGCTCACCTTTGGCACGATATTCGGCCAATTGATCGTCTGTTTCCGGGTCGTAAGCATAGATCCAAGACTCATGGCCAGTTATAATACGTTTCATGACATCCTGGTAGTCGTAAACCAATCGTGCTTTCACTTTTCTTAGGCCCCAATGATCTTTCAAAATGGTTTTCACTGATCCTTCCCATTCTCGAGCACCGATTCCTTGATTTTATTAACGTGTTGATCATCAGTTGATGTTGATGGCCGTCCTAGACGTGGTTCGTCGTCAACACGTTCTTGACCCTTTTTGAACAATTTGTACCAATCAAAAACACTTGCTCGCGACATATAATTATCACCCAAGGCCTTTTACAACATTCTGAACGTTTCGGCACCACAAAATTGATTCCGCACACAAAATTTAATGGAACTTCTTTGTTGAATAATTTCACTCATTAAAAATCGCCGAATGCACTTTGGCACAGTACTGGCATTTGGCACAGACGTCACTGACAGTCATACCAACATAGAAGAAAAAATATTTCGCCGAATGGTTTTCCACGCGAAATTTAAATTAAAATGTCTTACTACTTTTTGCCCACAGTAGTATAATTTATTCAATTATTACATATTTTGATAAATGTATTTCGGCTCTTTAGAAAATTAACTCGCTATGGTGTTCATATCTACTTCCCGCGGCGGTCAGGTATTCTTTTAGCTTTCAAATTCCCTAAATGGTTTTGCACGGTGGTCCTCTAAATTTCTGTTGATCGTCCGCCCCCTTAGTTTCAACATCTTATTGTTCGCAGAGCTAGTTAGACGTTATCGCGCCAACGTAGTTTAGGTGTCCCCCTGCGACGTACGCCGACTGATTGTTGATGGGACATTTTTCTTATTAACCTTCAAGGAGACGTTTGATTTCATGATTCATTCGAATCCGATATTTGTCCCCAAACTTAACAGGGTACCTTTCAAAGGTAGATAATATTCTATTCTACAATCGTTAGTGGTCAAGGTCAACTTTCTCTTTCGAAAGTAAGCACGGAAATAATAAATGCTTTGTAAAGAGCGAGCATACACTTCTGTGAGAGATATTTTGATTCCAACTACCTTGACTGCGCGTAGAATACTCGATGTTCGGCTGTTATGCGGACATTGGTGTAAAAGGCCGACAATCTATGATAATCAACTACATATATTGCTTGAATTTAGAACCATAAAACATAAATTATAAATCGCATGATGAACAATCTGCGATAATTATATCACCAACCTAGAACTATCACTGTTATCTACATTATAATATAAATTAACAATTCAATGTAATTTGGATGGAAAGATGTTAACAATAATAAATATTGGATTGATTGAGGTGAATGATTGATTGTGAGTGCACGACAAAGCTTACTGGAAAGATCTCCCGAAAGGCCTGGCCTCATCGTGCACCATTTTTACATTTAACAAAATCAAATTAGTGGGAAATAAAAGTTAGTTATGACAGACTTGGCTCGGTTACTGACAACTAATAAAGCCAATAGTTAGTTGTTTTTTTACACAAGACAACACAATTTAATTTTAGTTTAATCATAAATAGAAATAAAACAATTTCTTGTATTTTGTGTAAATATAAAGATTAAATAGCTATTCAGGATCTATAAGATAATTTTACAGTAATGAATGATTGGCATAGTTCTAGGTAGAATGATCGACCTAATAATAAATAACCGCACAATTCTAGAGTTAATAAACCTAAATAATTAAAAATACATATTTTAATATATAGCCCAACCTTTTAATTAAATAACCATTCAAACCATGAAATCTTAAAAAGAAAATAGTTAAAATTAATCTATGATAATCAACTACATATATTGCTTGAATTTAGAACCATAAAACATAAATTATAAATCGCATGATGAACAATCTGCGATAATTATATCACCAACCTAGAACTATCACTGTTATCTTCATGTTAAAGATTTATTAATTTATATTCTCCCGAATCAACTAAAAAAGGATTACATTAAAGAATGTTATCGACTTAGAAGCAACAAAAATTTGTACTTTCAAATAATATAATCGTTTATAATAAAATAATAAAATATTATTATAATAAAATAATTCGAAACACAATTTGTATTAATCTGCAATTTACTGCCATCTGACGGCTTACTAACTGAAAATTAATATAATAATGCCGTCGATTCAGTAAACATGTTTTATTTATCTTTTCTTATATATTTCGGTTCAGACTTTGAACTGAACATCTATAGTTGCCTTGCAAACATTAGAAGAATAGAAGAAAAAAAAATAGAAGATGCACGCGGAATTGACATCAATGCCTCAATCTTCTCCAGAACACAGAATAAGTTAAAATTATCATACATGAATATTCTTGTCATCGCACTATTCCAATCAACCGTGCACCGGTACACAACTACTTACAGAGAATTAATGTCCATTTAATCACACTTTTCTTTTGTGAAAATTCATCTCCCATTTAATTTGATTAATGAATTTCACCAAATATTAAAATTAATCCTAAATTTAAAATTTTCATTATGATTTCTCCTCGCAAATTTAAATTTTCTTAAATAAATAAATAATGTTTATATTGATCAAATTTTAAAAAAGAGAAAATAGGGGGGCTCTCAGTAGAAAAAGGCTAGGTACCATATCTGTATAATCTTGTTTTGTTTTGTATTAATCTTGCTTCTGGATCCTGAAAGGCAGCTTCTAAAAATTCGTTAAAGATCGCAGGCGAATGCTCGGAGAACAAAATTTAACGAATTTCTATTAACGGAATTTTATCATGTATTTTACTGTACAGGTTATCAATTAATGAAGTTAAATGATCAAGTTTTAGTAAATTTTGAACTATGTCGTAGATGCCGAACTCTTTTTATTTTAACAAAACGTCCTCTTATACTAGCGCTTATGTGTAGATATCTCTGAAAAATTGAGATTCTTAATAACTTTCGGATTGTACCAAAGGAGCTCATCGTTTTTTATGGTAATGACATGCACCAATCCGGATAGGCCTAGATCTCCTGATTTTATATATTCTAGCGTCTATCTGTAGAAAACTGAGATTTTTGTGACATGAGCAAAAGTAAGACAAGTTAAATGAATTGAAATAGTGCGGTGACAAGATTATTCTAGCTCGATCATATAATCGATTCAATTTCATTTGCAATGGGAATTACTTTAGTAAAAACTGGTTGTATATACTGGTGCATGGCTAACTGCAAAATAGTGTGGAGACGAGAATACATTTGGCCAATCATATCGATGATCACGTGTTAAATTTAAACTAACTTAATAATGATTTATTTTAATTTAAGTTTTGATTTACGCAAGTGTAAAAGGGGAATGTTGCTCCTCAAAATACTCTTCTACAGCAGACTTTGCTTCACTGCCATTAGCAAATTTTAGTTAAAAGATATATTTAAGTCAATATATATATTTATTATATTTAATTTTGAAATGCTAATTCGTTTGCCTTCCAATATAAGATCGTCTGTTAAATTTACCATTTCGTGAGTAAAGCGTCTATCGGTCACGAGGTCTTCGTCCAATGAGACTCCTCTACCTACCACCTATTCACGGTCCATTTTTCTTTCGTCTTCCAATATCCTTAGAAGTATTATTTTCTTTACAAGGAGTTTTATCACACCACGTTGTTCAAAATTTTCCATTTAACTTAAATAAATTTTCAAAACGCGCGTTCATTATACCACTCACATAAATTAATAGAGGAATAAGAAAAACTCTAGCATCAATTTTTAATATCATTATTTCATGTAGATTTATCGAGCTTATTGAACCCCTCGTAATCACTGTAAATTAAATTTTTTGAGTGAACGGTAATACTAATTATTACAGTTCTTCGTAAACAATAACAAATACTTGAAACATAAAATTCAAAGCCTGTTTATTTTTGTGTTACAACTAGCCTTTGTAACTTTTGGAAATTCTAGCGAAGGACTAACAACTAGAAAAGCTGGTGTAAAAAATAGTAATTTTATAATTCAAAAATAGGTTTGAAAAACGAGAAATAAAATTGGTTGTTATTCATATTTAAAATTGTGTATGTTTTCTTCTGTTCATGTCTTTTACAAATTTGTTGTGGCCCTATAAATAGTTAGTTTTCCATGTCATTCAATGCTTCAATAATAATATTAGTTAACCAAACAATACATTATGAATTACACGAATAAAATGTCGACAGATAGAATCTCACCCAACCATTTTCATTAGTATTAATTTAACGAAACTCAGCCTTATTCTTCTCTTTGAAGCTGAGTATACATGGTAAATTTTTCCGGACGATAGTTTATTATCATTAAGTTAGCAACGAAAGTAATAATTAATAATATTAATCGTAAACATTAGGTGGTCGAAAAAGCTTACGCCATTTTTGCACAAATTTCAAACGAAATTCTTTATAACTGAAAAACAATCGGATTGAGTTCGCGATAGCTTTTTTCAAATTTGTCCAATTTAAAACTAAAAATTTAATTATTTTTCAATTAAAACCCTTAGATTTAATAGTAATCCATGTATAGCCAAAAAAATCCATCATAAAAGCTGTATAGTTTTCTTGCAATATTGATGTTCTGTATAGTTCTGAACTGCTCCATTATTATACAGAACTATAGGGTTTTCCAATAGGAATGATATGATTTTTAAGTGACGTTTGGGCCATTTGTAATATGTCATGATCTATCATTTTTTGTTTCATTGTATTCAGTAATGTTTACAATTTCATCATGATGAGATATACGCAAGAACAACGTTTACAAATTGTAATTACAAACGATAACGATTTTTTTAAGAAAACCATCTTCTTCGATGAGGCTCAGTTTCATCTGAGTGGTGCGGTAAATAAACAAAACTGTCGATTCTGGTGCGATGAAAATCCACAAATTATTCATGAAAAACCATTACATTCACCTAAATTGGCAGTTTGGTGTGGTTTTTGGTCTGGTGGAATCATCGGTCCGTATTTTTTTCGAAATGAAGTTGGTAACACCGTTACTGTCAATGGAGATCGGTATAGATTGATGATAACCAACTTTTTATGGCCGAAATTGGAAGAAGTTGATCTTGAAAACATTTGGTCCCAACAAGACAGAGCTACGTGCCACACAGCAAGTGCAACAATTGAATTATTGCGAGAAAAGTTTGGATCATATCACTCTTATTGGAAAACCCTATATATAGAACAACGATATTACATGAAAATTATACAACTTTTATGATGGATTTTTTTGGTTATGGATTACTATTAAATCTAAGTGTTTTAATTGAAAAATAATTAAATTTTTAACTTTAAATTAGACAAATTTGACAAAAGCTATCGCGAACTTAATCCGATTGTTTTACAAAAAAACGCAGCTTGTGTTTTAGTTGGAAACTGATTGCTTTTTTCAGGTAAAATAATCGGAAAAAAAATTTGCGAATACATTTTTGCGATTTATTTTTTTATTATGTTAATGAAAAGTTCTAGTTGATTTCTGAAATCTAAGTGGATTAATCGACGTAATTTACTTGTTTAAAATTGAAAACTGGTATTGCTTTAGGGGTTGAAGGATCCAAATAGAATTTCAGACTGTATATAAGAATGTTAATAAAATTAGTAAACATTTTCTAATTGGACCTTACTGAACTAATTTGCAAGGCAGTTGATAAAGTTGAAAACGTAATAATTGTTTTCGTGCCACCTTGATATTTTAGGTGAGAATACATATACTAGACATGTATATGTATAATTTAATTTAAGCTAAGGGATTTTAGTGTTTTTGTTATGATCAGCATGAAGGAAGTTATCAATCACTCATCATTTTCACTATAGATATGTTTTTCGGATAATTTTATGTGTACGAGTAACTGTCCGCTCAACTGATTAGATTGAGTTTGTGTGCCTCACTGAACCCTTGGGAGCTCAATATGAATGAAAGTGTACCAATGTTTATTAAAATTAATTACAGTAATTTGAATAGTTATTTATCTAAATCGGTCAGGCAATAAATAAAAGGTCAGCTATACTTCGGCTAATGAGAAGATTTTTCAAGAAATATTTTTTTTGTAACGGGGGCATTAAAAATTAAAACGATTTTAACAAATATTAATCTATGATTTTAATTATCAATAATCTAAAATCATACTATAATACCAGTAGTGTAGGGAGTTTCTTAGGGCTCTTGGCTTGACGCATTTAAAAGATTTAAATTAAATTTTTAATTTTATTTTGACATGATTCAATGAAAAAAAATGTGACTTGTAAACGCATATCAAAGTTAGGTTCAAACTGAGTATACTGATTAGTATAGAACGATAGTAGGTTTGTATTACATTTTTTTTGTTATTTTTAATGAGAGTATCAGATTTTATGGATATTCGGATATCCAAGTATCCGACTACTCGGCTAACCTAACCTGTATGAAGACCCTGAGCAGAAGGTTATTGTAATTTTATTTACTTAGTTCACCGGATGTATATTGATATTATGAGCTATTGTGCATACAGTATTAATAACTGTGTTAATATGTCAAAGATAATTACAAATTTTTCCTTCAACAATTACCAGTTTGCAGTGATGTCATTAAGTGATAATTGCTTACGGTGTACGAATTAATTTTATTTACATGACTCCAGGAAATTCACGTGGTACTGGGAATACAATAGAAGTTTACAATCGCACTTTATTTGATTATCTAGAAGCAGAAAATACTGAAAACTATTTTTTATTTTGTAATTTTCAATTTTTAACTGCTGCTTTGGTTGTTATTTAGGCCTGCGAGACATTTATTCATTAATTTCGAGTTTTACAACTGCAATACAAAAATTTGCAAATGCAATACAAAGATGCAGGTAGTTATTATTAGCGTACCATATTAGTATGATTACGTCACTTTATTACGTTAAATTGCCACAGGACCATCCACATTTTAGTTACACAGTTTCAATTCGATTAACAAGTTAATGTTATTTTAACTAAGTAGTAGTTCTGGGCAGTCGGAGAATCCACAAATAATTCATCAATCACCATTACATCCATTGAAAGTAATAGTAAGGTGTGTAATTTGGGCTGGAGGTCATTAGAACATATTTTTACTAAAATCCGAATGGTTCAGCTGTTACAGTCACTGGCGAACATAATCGTGACATGATGAGGAACTTTTTAGATCCGAATTGTATACCAATGGTTTGGTGAACATGTGGTTCCAGCAGAATAGAGCCACTTGCCATACTGCTAGATGAACCATGGAATTATTACGAGAAATGTTTACGCAACAGTTAATTTCGAAAACAAGAGATGTGGATTGGCCTCCACGGTTACCCGATTTAACTGCTCCCGACTTCTTTTTATGGGTTTATCTTAAAAGTAAGGTTTATACAAATAAACCAGATAATATTGAACAACTTAAACGAAATAATAGAGAAAAAATTAACATGATACAGGGTGAAATGTGTGAAAAAAGAAAAATGTAATCAAAAAAGCCCGCTTATATATATAAGGCCAATAGAGACGGACATTTGGCAGACATTGCTTTTCATACATAATTTCAAACAATACATAAAGGATCTGTAAACATTAAATCTACTTTTTTTTATTTAAAAAATTTTATAGGTTAAAAAATTAGTAAACCTTTCGGGTGGACACCCGGCATAAACAAAACTAAACGTCAAAGTGAAAACATAAAAAATCATAGATTATATTTTACTGTATCTAATTATGTTTTATTGATTGATTGATTGGACTGTGGGCCCAAGTACTGGACTAGTTTGCCGATCCTATTCCTACAGTTTACACATAACACGAGGAAAAGATATGAAAGGTATTTTTTTTAGACGGAACGATCCGGTTGCAGAAATCTGCCGATCGTACGGCACAAGACAACACAATTCTATTCACTAAAAGGAAGCAAAAGGTTTAATAGGTTTAATGGTTAACAATGGAATTGGTCTTCAACAATTCCTTCTTTAAATCATTTAACCTAAGAAAAAATTATTGTTATTTCACATACATCTGGAGATTTCCTGAAATTTAATTCTAAACTAACACCTCCGCTTCCTAAACATGACCGCTTTCGTTTTGGGTTAATCATTAGTTGATTTGCGTTTTAGTGGTACATTTCTTCGATTAATATTTACATGTTTGTATATTGTATATCAAATAAATTGATAAGATAATTTAAAAACAATTTAAATTTGTTACTAAACAATAACCACAAACCGTAGAGGTATTTTCATATGCGATTAAATATCTATAAGTATTATCTATCAATTTATTGAAGTATACTAGTAGTTACGTATTTGTATGAATGTTTAAAAATAGGTTTCATTAAGGTATTTATTCTTACAATAACTTCGGTATTTTTCTTCTATAGAAATTTCCGAATGAATTAGATTTATAAAACCGATTTTTACATCAAGTTTTTTATTATTATCTATTATTCAATATTGACGTTAGAAACTTCAACCAAACGTCATAATATAATTAAATATTATCGATTGGGTAATAACTTTTAAATTATTATATTTTAATATGTGCCTATTACACAGGAATCATTCAACTTCCGCCCTCCTTAATTTACTAATAAAATTTTTGTTTGCGTGCAACTTGAGTTAATAAATATTTTGGTTTTGGATTTTGGGGGTGTGGTGATTATGCTTTAAAAAAATAAGGATTCGGGAAAGAATATAGAAAATCTAAAAATGGAGATACGTCCAAAGAAAAATTATGTTGAGGCATGCCAACAGCCTATTAAATCATTTTTATGTAGGTATTAAGTATTATAGTATTAGGGTTTAAGTATATTTCTACAACTTATATATTATTAAGATCGTCGTACTAAATATATTCCTTTGGCTTCACTGGTTGATCTGCTATACTAGGTTCAGTTTATTTAATATAAACCAATCCCGCAGTTATAAAGATTGTTGTGGCCTTGATGACTGTGTTTATTCTTTTTCATTTTCAATGACACCTCTACAGTGGTACCAGCTGTTCGTCTGCTTAGTTATTACACACTTAGTTCTATGAACATCTATCATTCTTTGACTCTCCTCATAGCACTACCTGAGATGAGCAAGTTGCAGTTTGACGGGTTGAGTGACTTCATTCGTATCTAGTGAGAAAGTCCTACCTCCCAAACATGGTGACGAGTCAGTGAATGGTTAGAAGTGCTTCTATTATTTAGAATAGATGAAAGAGCCTCTACTTTTGGTGCTTCTTATTAAATTTTTGTATGTTTTGAGGACTCCTTATAGTCGTCCCAGTCTGTATACTTTTGTTGTCTTGCTTTTTCTGAAAATACTTCTTGCATCAAGCTTGTTTGGTTACATATGGTTTTGGAACCGGTGTCGACAATGCATTATCTAGATAAGTTCTGAATAGTTTCCAGTCGATTTGCCTCCTGTTCCTATACATAGGTATTTTGGGTTATTTTGTATCCAATTTGTATTGGAAATAACATTGATCAGAGAACGAATTGCTATCGAACACTTTCCAAGGGGTCGTTCAAAAATGATGCCCGATTTTTAAATGTAAATAAAAGAAGAACAACAACATTATTCAATTTTTTTCTTATTTTAATATAAATTTGTTACGGTCCACCCTGTGTGACTGCACGTTTCGAATATCGGGTAGAACTCGCGGCTTGGGGGGTACACTTTGTCACTCAGGTTAAATGGAAGAACAAACAATACGTGCATTACTGAATTATTCAACGAGAGGAAAATTTTAAGCATAGAACTCTACAAACGTACCTGGTCCAACCTTTACTCATCACCATCACCAACTAAAAAAAAAACTCACATCATCTTAGTTAAATTTAAACCGAACATGTTATGTATTCAATGTAATTTTGAAATATACAAATATGTTTAAAGGTAATAAGACTAAAAATTTTAATACCTTATTATTCATAAGAAAACAAATGGATAAACATAATTTTAGTTTCCGCGAAATGAAATATATTTTTTGTAATAAACACTCACCACAACGTATCCAAAGAGTACTCCTGGTATCGCCGGTCCGTGTGCTACAATCGCCTATGAAATCACTTAAATCACTAAAATTTATATTAAATTCCGTTTTCTTCTTATGCTATTTTTTTTTTTAATAAATTTTGATTTTACTTTTTTTTTTGAAAATTAAACTAAACATACAAATATTTTTTTAAAATGAAAATCGGAAAATTATAATCACCATAGTATTACTAAACAAATTCTAACACTAATTAATTTTTATCCCACATTCGAATTAAATGTAGTGTAGTGTATCACTAAACCGCGTACAAACACCTGTTGCCGCTCTAAACTGCATGCATAGCTGCGATAGTGGTATATAGTAAACGTAATATGCCGGTAGTAATCCCGTTAGCAAAAGTCAAGGCTCGTTCGTTTGATTACACTGCGAAGGTATTCTCGTATTCTTGGTGATTTGCAAAATTACTATATATATTTATTTTGCTTAGAAAGTAAACGGTGAGAGGCCTTAGGTTGCCTTGAACTAAGTTTTGCTTTCTAAATTTATATGGTTTTTCAATTATTTAATTGACAATATCCACTTTATTGTATGTCTTTAACAAACAATTTTCTGGCACTTTTTAAAATCACATGCACTTCAAAATATAAATTGCTTTAATTTTTGTTTAAATAATTTTTTTGCAGCTGTTTTCACAAGGCCTCTCAATTATAAAAAAAAATATTATCGTAGCTATTCTTATTTTAAACAAAAGCGTAATTTTATTAAAAACTGCATTTCATCAATTACTAATAGTTTGTACAAAAACGATTCACGTCCTTATGCCAAAATAACAATTGCCTCAACATCCATCCACGCATTATTAGACAGTGGAGCATCTGTGAGTGTTCTAGGAAAGGGTTCGTTAAAATTTCTGTTGGAAAACAACATAAAATTTCATAAACTGAATTCATTTATCAAAACAGCCGATGGAACTCGGAATGCAATAGAAGGGTACGTTTGGTTACCAGTCACATTTGGAGACAAAACAGAGACTATAAAATTCTGCATAGTACCGAGTTTAGAATCGTCTATCTATTTAGGAATTGATTTCTGGGAGAAATTCCATATATTTCCAAAATGAATATTGACGCAATTATTGATTCAAACCTACCGAACAGTAATGCTCATAATCTAACTGAGAGAGAATCGAAAGAATTAAAACGAATAATCGAACGGTTTCCTTCGTTTGCCAAAGAAGGATTAGACAAGACTAATTTACACGAGCATGAGATAATAATACATAAAGACGTGAAGCCGATAAAACAGCGGTACTACCCAGTTTCACCCGCTGTCCAAAAAGAATTATATAGTGAAATCAATAGAATGCTGAGTTTGGGAGTAATAGAGATCAGTAAGGGCAATGGAGTTCACCAGTGACCATCGTATGTAAACTGAACGGAAAGAAGAGACTCTGTTTAGACGCACGAAAACTGAATTCTGTGACCGAAAAAGACGCGTATCCCCTCCTAATCATAGACGGACTACTGGGCAGACTAACAGAGACAAAATACATTACTGGACTGGACCTCAAAGTTGCCTTCTGGCAAATTCCGTTAGCGGAATCATCACGCGACAAGACAGCCTTTACTGTACCAGGGCGGCCGCTTTATCAATTCAAAGTGATGCCGTTTGGGCTGTGTAATGCAGTCCAATCAATTTGTCGGTTGATGCATCAGGTCATTCCAAACGAACTCCATGATAGAGTATTCGTTTATTTGGATGATCTGATGATAATCACCGCCACATTGAAGGATCATTTTGAATTGTTGGAGTTGGTCGCAGACTTACTACGAACGGCGGGACTGACAATTAACATTGAAAAAAACCACTTCGTTATGAAGGAGATACGGTATTTGGGATATCTGGTGGGCGAAATGGGATCCGACCTGATCCCGGAAAAATTGAGGCTGTTGTTAACTTGCCAGCCCCTCAGGGTGTTAAGCAAACTCGGAGACTCCTCGGTATGGCAGGATGGTACCGTAGGTTTATCCTAAATTTTTCTTCGATCACGGCACCAATCACTGACTGCCTTAAAAAGGGCAAATTTGTTTGTACAGAAAGAGCACAAGAGGCATTTGAAATTCTAAAAAACTTGTTGACTTCCGCTCCAGTTCTAATGAATCCAGAATATGATCAACCATTTTTCATACGTTGCGACGCCAGTACGGAGGGCGTTGGGGCCGTACTTTATTAGCTGGATACAGAAAAGAATGAACGACCTCTAGCATACATGTAGCAGAAGTTAAACAAGGCTCAACGTAATTATTCGGTTACGGAGCTCGAATGTTTAGCAGCAATTCTGGCGATTAAAAAGTTCCGACCTTATGTTGAGGGTCACGAATTCACGCTGAGACCACGCGAGTCTCAAATGGCTCACGTCGCCAAGGGATCTCAGCGGAAGGTTAGCGCGATGGAGCCTAAAGCTTCAAGGCCTTAAGTTTACAATCCAACATCAGAAGGGTAGTGAAAATGTGGTTCCCGATATGCTCTCTCGAGTATTCTGCGACACCAAAGAAGAGCACCTAGCAAGCATAGTAAAAATATCCGCTCGAAATTAATTTAGACCAAACGTATTCGATGAAATGGAATATAAGGAACTCCGAGAAAAAATTGAGAATGAGCCAGGCAATTTTCCCGCTTTCCGTATCGACACTGGGAAAATTTACATTCGACTTGAGCCCAAACCTAAAGAGGAAGAAACAGATATACCAACATGGAAACTCTGGATACCAACTAGTACAAGAGAATTATTGATAAAAAAGGAACATGATGAGCCATTATCATCACATGGCGGGATAGGAAAAACCCTAGAGAAGTTACGTAGATTTTATTTCTGGCCAGGCATGGCAAAACACGTAAAAGAGAATATAAGAAATTGCGAAATATGTAAAACAACGAAGGCACCAAATTGTATTATGAGACCACCGCTTGGTAAAATGTTTAAAATTGAAAGACCTTGGCAAAGGGTATACGTAGATTTGTTAGGCCCTTACCCACGTTCTACACAAGGCAATACAATGATCCTGATCATACTGGATCATTTAACCAAATTCGTAATTTTGCCTTTGAGTAAATGGACAAAAGCTCAAATAGTCAATGTGTTAAAAAATGATATATTTTGTGTTTTTGGTGTGCCACAAGCCATTCACTCTGATAATGGGGCGCAATTTAAGAGTGTGGAATATAAACAACTGTTACAGTAATACGGCGTGGTGGATTCAAAAACTGCGATCTATTCACCACAGTCGAATCTATTCGAAAGGGTTAATCGATCAATATTGGCAGCCATAAGATCATATATTAAAGAAAAACACACGCATTGGGACAAGCAACTGCATGAAATTGCGTCAGCATTAAGAAATGTGGTCCACGAAACTGTCAAAAATTCTCCACACTTTCTTTTATTTGGATACCACAAGATAAACCATGGAACGGACTATGGAATACTTCAAGAGCTTGGAGATCTGTCAGGAGGGGAAATTATGCTTCCATTACCTGCTAGACTTTCACTAATTCACGAGCAAGTGAAAAAGGATATCGAATATGCATACCTAAAGAGCTCCAAGAGGTACAATTTAAGAACAAGAATCGCTACTTTTGATGTAGGCCAAATTGTGTTCGCCCGAACCCACCCACAAAGCGATGCTGTAAGAAAAATCTGTGCTAAATTCGCTCCTCAGTTCATAAAAGGCAAAATTGTAGAAAAAGTTGGCAATGTAAATTATAAAATTGAGGATATTAATAATTGGTGTATTTCATGGCAAAGATATTAAAAGATAACATTCCTTCTTAGTGATTAACATTATTGACACAGTGTAGCAGCCTTGTTTCCAGCTTCTACAATTGTTTATTCTTGGAATAATTTGTAGAACCTGTCCTGTTACGGCCGCTTTGTTTTCGTTTCGTAGAATGGTAGGCGGGTAATAATTTCACATCAATATCAGCTTCATCACGAGTACGAATAATTTTGTGCATCACTTTAGATAATAAATACTCGTACTTTTACATTCTATTCTATATGTAATACAATCTGATTGGTATAACATAAGCAATATTTGGCAGTTTATATACTTATCCGTATATAAGCTTTATTATATACTAGTACTTGTTTAGCAATGCAATAAAATGTATGCAGTAGTAAGTCATTATAGATTCGGTCCTCTGTGTGTATTATATACTTGCTAATTTTGTGTGTACATCAATTATGTAAAACCGAAATGAAAGAAACCCGTCTTGTCATATTATGTTTTACAAATTGCAAAAACATCATTTTTATAATTCAGAGGCCTAGTGAAAACAGCTGCAAAAAAATTATTTAAACAAAAATTAAAGCAATTTATATTTTGAAGTGCATGTAATACTCCATTTTAAAAAGTGCCAGAAAATGGTTTGTTAAAGGCATACATTAAAATAAGTTTTAGATTTTAGAAAATATTTTTTGAGACATTATTATACGTATTATCGATATACATTACCAAAAAGAAACATTTCTAAATGTTTTAGTCAAAAGGTTACATTTGTAAAGGGTTATCCAATTCGAGGTTGATAAAGTAGAAATCTGTATACCGACATCTGTCAAAGATAAACGTCAAGTACGCTGTCATTTATTTAGTTGACATTCTGCCATTTAAGAATATGGAGCATTTAACATACGCAAATTGAGTGTTGGAAAAACAGGCCGTCGATGCTGATTTTTCGAACAAAATTTTCTTCAGTGATGAAGCTCATTTTTCGCTTGGTGGATACGTTAATAAGCAAAACTGTAGAATTTGGGGCTCAGAAAATCCACAATTGATTGTAGAGAAGCCATTACACCCGGAAAAAGTCACTGTTTGGTGCGCATTGTGGTCTGGTGGTGTGATTGGGCCGTATTTTTTTTGAGAACAACCATGGACGAACCGTTACCGTCAATTCTGAGCGCTATGGCCGCATGTTAACCGATTATTTTTTTACGAAAATCGAAGATTATGATCTTGACGATATGTGGTTCCAGCAGGATGGAGCAACCAGTCATACGTAACACGAGCAAATCGAGATCTTTTGCAAGAGAAATTTCCTGGACGTTTGATTTCGCGATTGGCTGATGTCAATTGGCCTCCAAGATCCTGTGATTTAACGCCTTTGGATTTCTTTTTGTGGGGCTACGCGAAAGATCGTGTTTACGCAAACAAGCCTCAAACTCTTGACGAATTGAAAACTAATATTCGTAAGGCAATGGCCGAGATACCGCCCGAAATGTGCCGAAAAGTCATTGAAAATTACCGCAAAAGAATCAAGGCCTGTAAGAAGTCCCGTGGAGGACATTTGAATGATATCTTGTTTAACTAAAAATGGCAAGGATCAATCTGTAAAATGAAATAAAAATTACAATACATTCCGAATATTTTGTGTGTTTTTTTTAAGTTTACTTTATCAAGCTTGAATTGGATTTTATTAATGTTTAAAAAAATTATGTAATTGAATTTATTTAAAAGTAATTCCTGAGTAATTACTTTAGATAATTTCAAATAGATTGGCAAATTTATTCCATTATTTTTGTTGTGTGAGTCATTCATGTATCCTTAAAAAAATATTGTCAATTGCATAATTGAAAAACCATATAAATTTAGAAAGCAAAACTTAGTTCAAGGCAACCTAAGGCCTCTCACCGTTTACTTTCTACTTCTACGAGAATACCTTCGCAGTGTAATCAAACGAACGAGCCTTGACTTTTGCTAACGGGATTACTACCGGCATATTACGTTTACTATATACCACTATCGCAGCTATGCATGCAGTTTAGAGCGGCAACAGGTGTTTGTACGCGGTTTAGTGATACACTACACTACATTTAATTCGAATGTGGGATAAAAATTAATTAGTGTTAGAATTTGTTTAGTAATACTATGGTGATTATAATTTTCCGATTTTCATTTAAAAAAAAAATATTTGTATGTTTAGTTTAATTTTCAAAAAAAAAAAGCAAAATCAAAATTTATGAAAAAAAAAAATAGCATAAGAAGAAAACGGAATTTAATATAAATTTTAGTGATTTAAGTGATTTCATAGGCGATTGTAGCACACGGACCGGCGATACCAGGAGTACTCTTTGGATACGTTGTGGTGAGTGTTTATTACAAAAAATATATTTCATTTCGCAGAAACTAAAATTATGTTTATCCATTTGTTTTCTTATGAATAATAAGATATTAAAATTTTTAGTCTTATTACCTTTAAACATATTTGTATATTTCAAAATTACATTGAATACATAACATGTTCGGTTTAAATTTAACTAAGATGATGTGAGTTTTTTTTTTAGTTGGTGATGGTGATGAGTAAAGGTTGGACCAGGTACGTTTGTAGAGTTCTATGCTTAAAATTTTCCTCTCGTTGAATAATTCAGTAATGCACGTATTGTTTGTTCTTCCATTTAACCTGAGTGACAAAGTGTACCCCCCAAGCCGCGAGTTCTACCCGATATTCGAAACGTGCAGTCACACAGGGTGAACCGTAACAAAATCAAATTTCCGCCGCGGGTTTGCTTTTTGGCATGTATTCGGGAGGTCCAATTTTCGATGACTTTGTCGCATAAATCTGGCTGAATTTGGTGGATGGTGTGCGTTATGTTGACTTTGAGGGCATCAATTGTTTGCGGTTTATTCGCATAGACCTGCGATTTAAGATAGCCCCAAATAAAGAAGTCTAAAGGCGTTAAAACGCACGGTCTCGACGGTCAGTTCACGTCTCCGCGCGAGATAACCATGTCTACATATTGCTTGTGCAGAATGTCCATTGTGACATGCGCTGGGTGGTACGTAGCGCCGTTCTGTTGCAACCCATAAAGTTGACGGCTATGGCAATGCCAATTTCTCACGCACAGCAGCGATGTTTTCAGCAGTTTCGGTGACGTACGAGTGTCGGCTGACTATTTATCGAACCGGTTGATTCGAATTTGGCCACCAAACATCGAAAAATCGGCTCGGCACGATGGTTTTATTATTATTATTATATTTATTTCATATATATTTACGGAACTTATTGAGCCCCGCTCGCATTTAACTTTGAAAACCCAGATGGTTATATGATAAATTTTATAGAAGTGGTAAATATTAGGTAGATAAATATTTTTTGATTTTTTATTGTGTGAGTATATAACTTTTAACACCACAACATATTTCAGTTTTAAAATAACATAAAAATCTTATTATTTATAATTAAATATATAAGTCACGGTAAATGTAACGGATATGTCACACATCCCAAATAAATTGTAACAATTTCTAGCGTCAATCGTTAACGTTAATATTATTAACTTCAATAATATTTGAAAGTTTATATATGACCATTTCTTTTATTATAAAGAAAAATATGACAAAAAAATTTATTCCTCGACAAAACGTATTACATAGATTCCGTTCCTTACTAAAGTAAACTGGAGCTTAGCCATTCCAATGGATGGGTCACATATGTTATATTTAAAACAAGACACAATTATACACAGTTTTAAACAATTGTATTTTTTTTATTTGCAGCGTCGGCAAGAAGAATTAGAACGGAAAGCACAAGAATTAGATAGAAGAGAAGAAGCTTTGCGCAGTGCAGGTACCGAGAGACGCAACAATTGGCCACCATTACCAGAAAAATGTTGCGTCCAACCATGCTTCTATCAAGACATAAATGTAGATATACCAACTGAATTTCAAAAAATTGTCCGTCAACTATATTATCTCTGGGGATTTTATGCGTTAACCATGTGCATAAATGTAATTGGCGCAATGCTCTTAATGTTTGCCGATGGCCAATTTAGTATGTTTGGCTTGGCCGTATTCTATTGTTTCCTATTTACGCCGGCATCATTTTTATGTTGGTACCGTCCTGGATACAAAGCCTTTCGCTCTGATTCTAGCGCTAATTTTATGATTTTCTTTTTTGTATTCTTTTTTCAAATGCTTGTAACAATATTTCAAACAATTGGTTTACCATCGACGGGTACATGCGGTTTTATTGTCGCATTAGAACAATTCCATGGTTCGGTTGGACACATATTTATCGGAATATTTTGCTTATTAATTGCAATATGCTTTGGTATTTGCGCGGCCGGTGATGTTATGCTGTTAACAAAAGTTCATTCAATTTACCGTAGTAGTGGCGCAAGTTTTGCAAAAGCACAAGCCGAATTTACCAATGAATTTGTTCGTAATCCGCATGTACAACAAGCTGCTGCTAATGCAGCAACTGCTGCAGTTAATACGCAAATTAATACGCCGCGTTACTAGTAATTTAAATTTAACATCATAAATACATCTAAATAATTACAAAATCAGATTTATTATTTTTTGCATAATTTTCGTTTAATAATTTTTTTAAATTTATTAAATATATATAAATTCATATTTAACATAGATGAAGTTATAACATAATATATAAAAAAAATCAGTTATTAAAGAAAATCAATTTGATGCAAATTCATTTTTTTATAATTATAAATTATTTAAAGTTAACCTTAATTAATACAAAAAAAATAATAAAATTCAATATTTATTATGGAAAATTGAAATAATTTTATATTATACATATTATTATTATTATTATTAAATATATATTACCTTTAAGTATAATTTATATATTATAATAAATTTAATTTTCTTATAATTTGTTTTTATAAATTAATTAAATAATATTATTATTAAAATAAGTTTTAGATTTTAGAAAATATTTTTTGAGACATTATTATACGTATTATCGATATACATTACCAAAAAGAAACATTTCTAAATGTTTTAGTCAAAAGGTTACATTTGTATTATTGTTTAAAAAAATTATGTAATTGAATTTATTTAAAAGTAATTCCTGAGTAATTACTTTAGATAATTTCAAATAGATTGGCAAATTTATTCCATTATTTTTGTTGTGTGAGTCATTCATGTATCCTTAAAAAAATCTAAAACTTAAAAAAATATGAAATATTTGTTACATTATTTAATTATCGTGTCATTTAGGTGGCAACAAAAATAACTGAACTATAGAAAAAAATTCTGAACAAGTTTTTAGTTTTTTAACAACCTTTTGGGTAATTTTGTTAATGCAGACTAATTAGTTTACTTCCTCGCCTCATAACTTTACATTAATACATAATACATATTTGATTATTTTATAGTAAACACACCCAAATGTGATTATGTTTTTGATTAATGCATTAATTATTATTATTTTTTTTAATAAAATATCAGCTTGTTCAATGATATGTTACGTGATTTTTATTTTTATTAGTACATATTGTTGTGCAGGGGTTATGGAATGAAGTATGTGGTATACTACATTGAAGGTTATCTACACATTGAAGGAATTTAGGCCAGAATTATTATTTCAAAATTTTAGAATATAATTATGATGATTTTTATGTTAATGTTTATTTATTGAATTTATTTAAATAAGAAAAACAAGGCTTATCCGCCCGCGCTCCAATTTATTGTGCCTTGTGTGAACGTCTTTTGGGTCGTTCAAGTAAATTTTTCTATAGAAGGCCAAGACTCATTATTTTGTTTATTTAACACCTGATTTAATACCTGGTTTCTGAAAACGTTTTTTATGAGTTCATCGATTTCTAATCAATGGTTTCATTTGATAGCTATTACAAACGACGAATTTTCATGTGTTAATATTTTATTCGAACAACAATTATATTTAGTGGTAAGATAAATTATTCCGGGTATATTTACCGGAATGATATAGAAAGAATAGAGGCTTAGGCAGACTGTACCTTGCACCAGTCCCGTTATTTAACAAGTGTAAATTTGTAAAGAAAAAACAACGAATAATGAAAGGGAGAATTATCCATTTCTTATACAAAATGACATTTTAAAAACAGACATTTTGCTTCTCGAGATGTGCGCCAAAAAGATAGTTGTATCACAAATACAAATATGTATAACCAGAACAGGCACTGCGTACACCAAGAAATTATTTTCTACGTTAAATTTTTTTTAGGAAACCTAAATATGAATATTTATTATTACTGTGGCGATTTTATCATATCTAACTTTTTTTTGTTGAAATATACTGTCAAAATTTCTTTATGAGTCCGTTATGGTTTGTTTGAAATTAAAATATTCAAAAATAACGAATTTTTTATTCCCTTAAGTAAGCCAAGTAGCTGTAGTTATCATGTGGTTGTATGGTACTGAAATTGTATAAATCGAGGTATGATATAAATTAGTTGGTGGCAACCAAAATATCAAGTCACCTACAGTTCTTTAGAAGGAAAAAATACAAATGAAAGTCCTGGGGCTAGTATTTAGTATTAAAATCTGTTTGTATAATAATTATGGAACTCAATCAATTATTCTCAGTATGAACTTATTCCGCTAGGTAGAGTCAGTGACGCTGTAAACAATCGACATAAAGGAGGTTTCATTTGAAACAAATGATCGAGAAATTCTATAGAAAAACATCAATATTGATTTAAGGCTATTATACCAGGGCTAATACCTGATAGATGTCGAAAATAATAAACGGGAGTTCCAGTGGATTCTGTAAAAAATAACCCAAAATTGTGGATGATTTAGATGTTTTATGTAAAAACTTGTGTCCCAAGCCCGATTCCTTTATATGAATAACGTCACTTTGTAATTTCATAGAAACACGAACATACTAGGTGTTGCAAAATTATTATCAATACTCAATAAATAAATCTGCTGAACAATCAAGAGCAAAGCATATCAAAATGTGTTTTAGTTTGCCTTTACGGTGGTCTAATTTAAATCTACTAAATCGAACAGCAGTAACTTATAAAAGTGTAGAAGGTGGGGTAGATTCGCCAGATTCTGCTAAAATAGCAGAAAAATATGATTTGCTTTGGAATTTACAAAAGTTCGTTCTATGCTACATATACATTTTCATATTATATGATGTTAAGGCGTATAGGTCAACCATAATGGCGATCCTACGTATCTGTATCACACGTTATTGAACATTAGATAAGAATAGTTCATTTATTAATTTGTGTTAGTTGTATTGAAGTACATGATTTATAAACTCCATTATATGTATCGTCCTAAATCGAATATTACTGGAATAATAATTCAATCGGCATTCAGGAGTCATCTCATCTTATGCTGTATAAAGCCACTGCATACACACCCAACACTACACATCTATACCGAACGATACATGAAAAGTATAAGGGTTTTAATTCTCCAACGTTGTATCTTGTATCCTACGGTGATACATTAAATTATTCGTGCAATGTAGACATTTTGGTAAAATGTTTTTTAATTTTCTCTTGGATAATTTTAATTGCCTTTTTTCGCACTAAACTTCGAGTTACTAGTGTTCGAATAGTTTATTGTATCACTGGCGTCTCACATATAGGATTTAAATACGCGAAAGCGTCTAAATAGCTGAATAACCAAAAAGTAACGAAATGGCGGTATATTGCACCATTGTCGCGGTTTGCACACAATTTAGTTCTACTGCCGTGTCATAACTGTAAAAACATATTTGGGTTTATTAATTTTCGATAGTAAAACATGCATTTTATTCAGTGAAAATTACATTAAAAACATTTTCGGTGTTATCTACATTATACAGCGATTTCCAAACTATGGTTTGCGAACCCAAGGGGCAACTTAATTTTTCATTTTTTTATTTTATTAAGTTTCCTTTTCTATAAAATATTACTAGTAATATTGTTTATAGTTGAGATTTAAATTTACTCGTACTTAACTGACGATTGCAATTTTAAGAATTCGATATTCGAAGTTTAAATTTTGAACGTGTAAGTTTCATTTGTTATCTGTAAAACTATTTCGATTATACGCTATTTTCTAGTAACTCTTTTTATATATTCTTTTTACGAGTTGAAATTTTTATCATACTTTTAAAAGCGTAACTATATAACTGGCCGCGCTTCGCTTGACAGTAAATCACATTCATTTGCTAATTTGTTTTGTTATCCGTTTTATGTATCGTCTATATTCAAATATTTTATAATACACTCTATAGAAAATGAAGAATAAATCTATGTCCCAAAATGGTTCCTGGAATTAAGACGTCGCACTAGTAACTTACATAAAATATTCCTTAAATTCAAAATACGATGAGGGCGCCGCTGACTTTCGTAGTGGCACTGAAATTAATTTACCAAAGGGACCAACAATAATAACTTGTGAGTTATTTCTATACAGTGTATTACAAAATATGTGTCCGTGTCTTTATCCTCAATTATAATCCCTTGATATATTATGGCTTTCTCTTTCACCGTTAAAAATATGACCCAAGTTTAGAAATGTATTTCATCAAGTATGAGAATAATTATTATCCAAATGGCCCTGGACCTTCATCGAGTTAATTTTTAATGGTGACTCGTAGATTACATTAAGATTTTCCCTACCCCATATCTGGAAATTTGGCTTAACAACCTACTTAGGTGGAAATATGCCTCATCAGAGGAAAGATGTTATTTGAAAAATCAGCATCACCTACCAACATAGGAAACCCAAATTGAATCATTCTTTACTTTGTTGCGTTTAAGCACCTCTATAATGATTCACCGAACTATGTGACACGAACTTTTTAAAAGTTCAAAGGATCGCGATCAAACAATTGGTTAGGACCTCTCAAGAACTTTATTTGGATAAGTTGTTGGATGCTATTGTGGGTCCTACTAATTTCTACAGGAATGTCTCAGTGCTGCATCCACTCATATCAAATATAGATTTTTGAGGTCAACTAATAATATAGAGAGCTGGTTGTTTAGAAAGGCATAACTGAGGGATTTTCTTCTTCTTTAAGTCGAAACAAGTTGTTCAAATTTATAAGAGCGTCGTCATCCAACCATGTATGCCAGAAGACCAGAACAGTCATTACGTAGACTAAGAAATTTATTTACTACCTTAAATTTTGCATAAGGACTTAACCTTTAACTAACCTTAGACTTGTTCAAATTTTATTGTAAATTATTACGAATCGGTACTTTTTGCAGTACTTAGAAAATTGCACCTTACATTACCTTATAGAGTGTTGCAAAATAAGCCACCAATACTCAATGATTAACGCCGATGCCGCCGCCATTGGAGAGGTGAAATTAGGTGAAAACTGTAGTTTCAGTTGGAATATAAAACGAACATTACTGCTTTCAAACTTATAAATCTTTACTTGAATCATTACACGTTTGTGAAAGAGCTGTGACAGCTACAAAAAGATAAGTAGGAGTGTTAAGTTAAGTATAGTTGAAACTTTAAACTATTAAATATCTCATATTTTCTTACAGACCTCGCTTCATCAAATGTTGTGCAGTGTTGTGCGAATTATTAACTCGATTTGTGAATTGGTTTTACATATATATTCGATTTCCGAATAAATTATGTATGTAAAGAAGATTTACATTTCATTGTCCAATTAATAATTTTTATTATCAAACATCCGTAAAACAACCAAAGGTGAATCAACAACTAAGGTGGTGCCCGTGAAAACTACTTCGAATTAAACGCCGTTTAATCGGGTATGTAAATGTTGAACGTTTTGTTAATGTTTTTTTTATATGGTTTGAACGGCACCGTTCACATAGCCATAAATTTCAGTGGTTATAATATTATTTCAAATGATATTCAACTTGACCTAGCATTTAATTATGATAATAATTTAATATGTGTTTTATTTATTTTAATTATAATTTTCCTGGTTTTCATTTTATGTTCCTTCCTATATTTGTGATTTTATGTCTCAAGAATTTATTCAATTCAGCATATTCATCCATTCTGTTGTCCGCTAAAAATAGGTAGCCATCGAGCTAAACGATTGATTATAATCTTTACTGTCAGCAACTAACGCGTTTAAGGCAAGCAATTCAGTTAAAACGTCCAGAATTGATCCGCAGAAAGGGCGTTTTGTTCCATCATGATAATGCCAGACCACACACATCATTGATGACCCGGCAGAAACTGAGAGAGCTTGGCTGGGAAGTTTTGATGCACTTTCCTGACCTTGCACCATCGGACTACCATTTGTTCCAGTCCATGCAGAACCATCTTAATGGTTTTACATTAAATTCAAAAGAGGCCTGCGAAAATGAGTTGTCTCCATATTTCGCCTCTAAACTACAGAAGTTCTACAGTGAACTTTCTGTTCATGAGTGTTTTGAATTTTATTCTCGTACTGTCGTATTTTTTGCATTCTTCTACAATGTGTCTTGCATCTTCTCTTATATTGCATGCATCACATATGTCGTCTTCTTCTTTTTTAATTAATTTAAAATATTTTTTATCATATGTATGATTTGTCCTTAATCTTGTAATTCTCTTTATGTTACCACTATTTGGTTTCTTTTTGGAACCAAGGTGTCTGTAAAACTTTATATTTCTTCTGTGTTGTAGTCCTTTTGTTGTTGTACTGTTCAAAAATTCATTGTTCCACTTTTCGTATTGTTGATTTTTAAACATGATATTATCTTCTAATGGAGTTTTAACCTCAATTGTTCTTCTAGTGTACGTTCCTTGCATTGCCGCTTCATCTGCTTCTTCGTTACCGTAAATTCCTATATGACTTGAATCAATATTATTTTAATGTTTATATTGTACTTGGATAATAAATTATTATTTATTTTTATATTTTGTATTAGTTTTTCAAAATATTTTGTGTTTGTTTTGCTTGTGTAATTTTTTAATGATATGCATGATGACAATGAGTCTGTTATGATTGTTAATTCTTTTACTTCATTATAATTTGCTATTTTGATTGCTTCAAGGATCGCTAACATTTCAACTGTTTTTATCGGCCGATGTTCTGATATGTTGTAACTGGAGGTCTCATAATAACTATTATGTATTCCAATACGTCTTTTCTCACTTAATATAGAACCGTCTGTATATATATATGATATTGCATGACTGTTGTGTTCTTCTATGTAATCTATTGTTATCTTCCTCAATTGTTTAGGGTGTTTCAACAGGTGCGCTTAAACTTTTTTCCGATAGGGACGGCGAACGACGCCATATTTTTTATTAATCTTTTGTCATTTGGAAACTTCATTAGTATACATTTCATCATGGAACGCTACACACGTGAACAGCGATTGCAAATCGTGCAAATTTTTTATCAAAATAATCGTTTTGTTGCTGCTACTATAAGAGCATTACGGCCATTTTACGGTACATTTAACAAGCCAGCCCGTTCGACAATCGACCGTATAGTGGCAAAATTTGAGTCTACGTTTTCGCTACGTAATGTTCCGGTGCCCTCGAGAGCAAGAAGTGCTCGAAGTGTTGAAAACATCGCTCCCGCCAGGGCTTCAGTTCAAGAAGACGCAAATGTGTCGCTCACACGACGTTCGCAACAATTGGGCCTTTCTGTGACATCATTGTGGTGAATTTTACGTAAAGATCTTGGCTTACATCCGTATAAGATCAAGCTGACACAACAACTAAAGCCGTTTGACCATTTGAAGCGACGCCGATTCGTGAATTGGGCTCAAGAGCAAATCGAAAATGATGCAGATTTTCACCGAAAAATCATCTTCAGCGATGAGGCTCACTTTTGGCTAAATGGATTTGTCAACCAGCGAAATATGCGTTACTGGGCAGGAAGCAATCCACACGTGATTCATGAGGCACCGTTGCATCTCGAAAAAGTCACTGTTTGGTGCGGATTACATGCCGACGGCGTCATTGGGCCATATTATTTCATCGACGATAACGATCGCCAAGTTACTGTTAATGGAAATCGATACCGCGATATGATAAACGATTTTTTTGGCCGCAATTGAATGGAATGGACTTGGACAACATGTGGTTTCAACAGGACGGGGCCACATGCCACACAGCACACGATACAATCGCGTTATTGAAGACTAAGTTCGATGAGCGTGTTATTTCGCGAAATGGGCCCGTCCAGTGGCTGCCGCGCTCGTGTGATTTGACACCTCTAGATTATTTTCTTTGGGGTTATGTGAAGTCATTGGTCTATGCCAATAAGCCGACGACGTTGCAAGAGCTCAGAGCCAATATAGATCGTGAAATTGCTGGAATTTCGGCCGATTTATGCGAAAGAGTGGTCGAAAATTGGGTTCAAAGATTGGACTTCGTAAAACGTGCACGCGGTGGTCATGCAAAAGAAATCGAGTTTCATACTTAAATGTATATGTTCAAATTCGTTAATAAAAAAAAAGTTAGTTCAAAAGTCGAACAGTTTGTGTTTTATTCAAAAAAAAAGTTGAAGTGCTCTTATTGAAAAATCCTGTATATTGTTGCTATGTATTATCTTTTAGTAGTTGGTGTAACCCTATGTTAATTTTTATTCTTGATTCATTGATATACTTCTGTGTATTTCTTCTGGCTCTTTCGTAGGAATTTTATTCAATATATAGTTAATTTTTCAAGGGTTTTGTTCTCCTTGATTTCGCGACTCCGCGTTGTGTTGTTATATTTATATTTTGTCGGTTCTTATTTTGTAGGTTCTTAGGTGCTCCAGGATCTTCTCAACCCATTATTATTTATCTTAATTTGAAAATTTGTGAAAAAATTTATAGCATTCACCACATAAGAAAAATTATGTTTATCGCTTAATTTTATCTAAAATAATTGAATGTAAAATTACATGAATTTTCAATTCATACGTTTGTAAATATATTGAAATTTTATAATTAAAAGTATTCTTCAAAATTTTAAATAAATTAAATTTGAGCCATACAATTTTTTTGATACGATTTTCAATTTTTCAACAGCTTCTATACACTTTTGCAGCGCTAAAGACATCTGTTTTATTTTGACGGCATAAAGGATATTTTGTAAAATTTTACACTAAAACAATATTTACCATCTTTTAGAAATTCAGAATTTTGATCAAAACCACTAATTACATCTAGCGACAATAAAAGGTTATCAGTAAATGCTGCATTATGCGTATTCAGCATATATTACATCACCTGAAAAGTTCCCGATCTGACACAGATGGTGCCACAAATTTAAAATCCATATAATTTTTAAATTCTACCAACCTTTATGTACCAACGCTATGTGTCAAAATTGCATTACATTCCGACCATTAGTTTACAAGTTACAGTTGTTTAGCGACACTACTTTTGTTAATTTCAAAACAATGGAAAAAAAGAATTTCGTGTGTTGATTAAACACTGTTTTTTGATGGGAAGAAATACCGTTCAAGCAAAGCAGTGGCTTGATAAGTGTTCCGGACTCTGCACCGGGAAAATCAACCATCTTTGACTGGCATGCTGAATCACCGATGATGTGCCACGCTCTGGACGCCCAAATGAGGCTGTGTTTCCAGAAAACATAAAAAATCTACGAAATTGTTTTGAAAGACCGTAAAGTGATTTTGGTCATATTTTGCACGAACATTTGTCCATGCGAAAAATTGCTCTTTCATCAAGGCTGGCAAAATTGTACATTGAATTGCTTCTGCATCCACCGTATTCGCCAGATTTGTCCCCCCGCGATTATTACTTGTTTGCAGACCTCGAAAGAAGCTCCAGGGAAAGAGATTTGGGCCCAATGAAGAAGTGATTGCCGAAACTGAAGCTTATTTTGAAGACAAAGATAAATCGTTCTGCAAAAAAAGGCATCGAAATGTTAGAGAGGCGTTGGACTGATCATATCGCTCTAGAAGGAAATTATGTTAATGAATACAATGTATTTTTCCCAAAACAATTGTGTTTTCTTTGTTAGACCGGGCTTTTTAGGCGATGTGATGTAGGTTTTTTTAAACAGATCTTCACATATATAGATAATCCTCACTTGCTACGTTTTCGTTTTGGTTAATTATGTATATAACCGACGAACAAAATAATTCAAAATGGCCATTAAGAATATTAAATTAACGTGAAGTTGTGTTTGAGAAGCAGTGAAAAAATCAAATCGCAATTTCCCTCTACACTTTAGAGAAGCTTATCTAACTGGCCTAAACATTATGTTGAAATTTTATTGTACAATGGGACATTTATTTAGATTTTGAACCAGCTGATATGGATTTATTTTCAAGTTAAAACTATGTTTTATACAAGTATAATATACGAAATATTGATTGCGATTGAAATAATGTATAAAAAATAATATATTTTAATATCATTGTAATTAAAAATCTATATATTATAAAATTTTGTTTAATATAAGGCACATAAAATATATAAATTATAAATAAATATAAATAAAAAACTATATATATATATATATTTTTTATTATTAATAATTAAAGTATTATTAAAGTATTCTAATAATTATTTATTTATTACAAAAATTATATTATTGAACGTCCAATACAAAGAAAATATTTTAATTATTATATTATACAAAAATTAAATCACAAAATACTTTATTAATTAATTTTAAGCGTTTCGTTATAATTTTTAAAAAAATAAACAAAAATATATATGTATAATTTAATATAAAATTTAATGAATATATGATAAAAATATTTATTATATTGTATAAATAATCTGTGTTTTACAATGCTATTTATTATTAATTATTTTAAGTATTAATGCAAAATTAATAAAAAACCAAAAACAAAAAATTGTGGGTTTTTTATTTATTTTCAGACCATTATTTTTGGTCAGATCGGTTCGATTAGGAACCACAAATCGATAAATCTTTAAACAATTTAGTGAAAAATTCAATATGGCGTCTGTTTGCCGTCTTTAGTCCTGAGTAGATGATAACGAATGAACTGGCTATTATGACAAAAATGTGATTTTGCATTTTCATGCATATCGCATGAAAATATTCAAATGCACTCAGTAGCAGTCGTTTATCGCATCGTCCATTCAAAAAATCTTGGTACTGTCAAAAACGTAACTCAAATCAAGTACAAATACATGTATTTTAATACTAAATTTGTGCTGCCTTCATTAAAATAAACAAATTTAACATTTTTTCGAGGTTAAAAATATTTTCAATTTTTGGATTGACATAAAAAAAATTTCTCCAAAAAATGTCCCTAAGGGAAATGCAACAAGTGATTATCACCCTACTAAATACTATTAGTCAAAGTGACTCGCATTCGGAAAATCGCAAAAATGCGACATGCAATCGGTTTCAAAAAGGGCCCTGTTATCTGTTACAGTTAATCCTTTTCTTGCAAAATTCGTTTTTAATGTGTAGAATATGTTGTCGCCAGCATCCGACTGCCTTTAAACATGAAAATATATATAAAAAGGGTGGCGCATAAGTAACGTTATGATTTAATTAGTGAATACATTTTTTGTTTCCGTATTTTTTTTTTCAGAATGAACTTTGAAAAACTTGGGAACTTTATGATGGAAAGACTCAGCACAGAACAAAGAACCAAAGTTGTTCAATTTTATTTTGAAAATCAGCATTCGTAGTATTCAGACACCAAGATCATGTCGAAATTTGTTTCATGTTCGAAATGTCCCTAGTGCTCCAACAATTTACCGATTGGTTCAGCGTTTTCGGCAACAAGGGGCTGTCTGTGATCTTCCACGTGCTGAAAGACCTCGTGCAGTTCGAAATAATGTGAACATTACTCGGGGTTAAGCAAGTATTTAGGAAAACCGCGAAACTTCCACCTGGCGACGTTCTCAACAGTTAGTGATGTGTAGACGATCTTTGCAAATAATTTTACATACGTTACACCTTTTCTCATATAAGATTCAATTGGTTCACGAGTTAAAACCAAACCATGCACAAATACAATATTCAATATAGTTGCCGTTTTCAAGAATTGTGCCTAGAAAACAACGAGTTTATTCACAAACTCATAATGAGCGATGAGGCTCATTTTCACCTCAACGGTCACGTGAATAAACAAAATAGCAGAATATAGGGCACCCAAAATCCAAGAATAATTGTTGAAGATCAAATGTTTTCACTTAGATGCACAGTATGGTGTGTAATAACTTCAGAAACGATCATTGGACCATATTTTTTCGAAAACGATGAACAAGTTACGGTTAATATGAATGGGATTCAATACCGGGCAATGATTGAAAATTTTTTAAGGCCAGAGGTAGAGAAAAATCCAGAATTGCTGTTCCAACTAGATGGAGCCACAGCTCACACAGCTCGTCCAACTATAGCTCTCCTGCGCGAAATTTTTGATGATCGAATAATATCGCGTTTTTCTGATTTTAACTGGCCACCGCGTTCGCTCGATTTAACAGCTCCCGATTTTTTCTTTAGGGCTACCTAAAGGGTAAAGTGTATGCCAATAACCCAAGAACTATCCAACAGCTTAAGATCAATATACGAGAAGAAGTGAGGGCGCTAGGACCTGAAATCCTAAGAAAAATTATGACTGTAACGATCACGTCAGGTCGAAGCAAACAATGGGCACCATTTGAAAGATATTATCTTCAAAACATAATGTTAACGTATTTCCAAACTATAATCTAAATTTTAATAAATGCCAACGTTAAATAAAATCAGATTCAAAAAACTTATTCATTCAACATAGATATCGAATACACCACATCTTTTAAAGTGAAAAATTGCATTTATCTGACTTTTGTTAAAATTGTCTTGTATAATTAAAACATTATTCCCGCTTAAGTTTCAGAAAACCAACAAGGCATCCCTTATTGGTTGAAAATTTAATCTTTAAATTTATTTGAATCTTTTAATTCTTCGTCGTTTTTTTTGAATTTGCTAAATTTTTCAACATCAATGCAAAAATTGATAAGCTTCTATAGAACCTACCAGGTTTCCATTAAAATTCGCAAGCATCTCCCACTTAATGGAAAAAGTTTAAGTATGAAGTTCCATTCCGAATAATCAATCCGTCTGGACTGCAGAGAGACGGAATTGGGTTCAGACGGTAAATACCACGGTAAAAACTTCTCCACATTTAATAACTTATTACACTAGACCGCTACCAGATATTTAGACAAATGTCACCTATGGGCGTTATGGAGGGAAAATCAACCTTACTCAGATGTGTAATAAATTATTTTTGTGTCCGTTAGACTGGAGCCTCACACGGTAAAGACTTCGAATATGTAGTTTAAAGGTCGATTTTACCATCTTTAATAATTTATTTCACCAGACCGCCACCAGATCAAATATAACTTCACGGACTTTGTAGAGGGCAGTTCAACCTTATCCAGGTGTGTAATAAATAATTTTTGGGTCAGTTTAGACGGAATTGTCTTCAGACGGTAACAGCTTCAAATATGTAATTTAAAGGCCGATTTTATCACATTTATTACTTTTAATTTTTCTAATTTTTATTTTTTAAAAACTTGTATATTTATATTTGTTATAATTATTTTAACTTTATAATTATTTAAAAACAACATTTAATTAAAAAAAAAAAATTTAACAATAATTTTGAAAAAACTTTGGATAAGTTTGACCTACCATCTTCAGACGAAGACATTTTACCAAAATGTGGTGGCGGTCTGGTGTAATAAATTATTAAAATTGGTTAAATCGACGTTTTTGAAATAAACAATCGTTTTGAGGTGAAATTTACCCTTAGGCAACTTATAGGGGTGGTCTTGGACAAACCAATTTAATCTAATTAATTTGAAATAAATTCTAGTCCAACAACCATCTCGATATCATAGCTATATCAAAAGTTGCAATTTTGACGGTGAATTTTTAATTGTAAGCTAAACCGATAATCGTTCCTCGAAAACGGTAACTGTAATAAAATCGGGATTGGTTGTAATAAATTCTAATAAATGTGTAACAAATTATGGTACAGGTTTCATTGAGGCGGGCTAATTTGGTCGGTGCAGGTTTAAAGAATTCGATTTTTTGTAAATGCGTATGAGCATTTTTCAAAATGTTTGCAAAATACGTGTAACGCTAGGCTTTGAGGTCGGATTTCAATTACGGAAACATGTCGCACTGCGTGCCGCTCATAATGTTTACGTTTTTAGTTAGTGTTATGTCCATTTTCACAAAAATGTCGCGACAGTCAATTTCCGATGCGATACTAAAGGCTAGCCCAAAATAATCATTAGTGTTTAAGTGTTGAAGTACAAAAAGTGCATTCGGCGATTTTTACAATGAGTGAAATTATTCAACAAAGAAGTTCCATTAAATTTTGTGTGCGGAATCAATTTTGTGGTGCCGAAACGTTCAGAATGTTGCAAAAGGCCTTCGGTGATAATTGTATGTCGCGAGCAAGTGTTTTTGATTGGTACAAATTGTTCAAAGAGGGTCGAGAACGTGTTGAAGACGAACCACGTTTAGGACGGCCATCAGCATCAACTGATGATCAACACGTTAATAAAATCAAGGAATTGGTGCTAGAGAATCGACGATTAACAGTCAGAGACCTTACTGGCATCGTTCAAATATCGGAAGGATCAGTAAAAACCATTTTGAAAGATCATTTGGGCCTAAGAAAAGTGAAAGCACGATTGGTTGACGTCTGTGAAACAATGCTTTCCGACTACCAGGATGTCATGAAACGTCTTATAACTGGTGGTGAGTCTTGCATCTCTGCTTACGACCTGTAAACAGACGATCAATCGGGCGAATATCGTGCCAAAGGTGAGCCGAAGCCGAAAAATCCACGTCAATGCAAGCCAAAAATCAAGGTGATGTTGACACTTTTCTTCGATTATCGAGGTGTGGTGCACTCCTAATTCCTTCCGACCGGCCAAACTATCAACAAGGAATATTATTTGAGTGTTATGCGTCGTTTGCGCGAAGCTATTCGTAAAAAGAGGCCGGAATTATGGGTCGACAACTATTGGTTTTTGCACCACGATAATGCACCTTCTCATACTGCATTGGTTTTACTTGATTTTTTAGCCAAAAATTTCACCCATATCGTTCCGCAACCACCGTATTTGCCTGATTTAGCTCCGTGTGACTTCTGGCTGTTCAGCAAACTCAAACGACCGCTCCGGAGAAACCGTTTTGAGTCAATTGAAGACCTTAAACGTGAATCGCTATGCACATTGGAGGCTATTCCAGAAATTGAATTTAACAACTGTTTCGAGGATTCGAAAAAACGTTGACACAAGTGTATTGAGGCCGGGGGGATTATTTTGAGGGGGATGAAATAGATTTTTAGAAATAAATAAAGAATTTTAAAATTATGAACTAAGTCTTACTATTTTTTGCCCACAGTATTATAATTCTATGAAGTTACCATGGGCTATTTCCAACGGCAAATGCTATTTTAAATAAATCAGAGCGCCAGACATTTAGGATATTAGAGTATGGTTTTTGGCTAACGAAGTACGTTTTTTGTGGCGTCTACAAAATAATATGATTCGCCTGGATGGCATTGTATGAGATATATAAAATTTAACGATCCACATGCAAATTAAAAAATCCATTTCGCCCAAGAAATGGTGGTGCATCGCAGGCATTATCTCCACTTACATGTTTCCTTGGCGTTCGTATGTATTCTCTGAAATTCTCTGGGTTTTCGCGAAATAGCGTCCTTGTGGCTACAACCAATGGGCGCATTCAGGGCACCCAACAGTAGGGAACATGTTGAGTAAAATCAAAGCCAACGTTATGAAAATGCTTAGTACTATGAAATTTTGAAATCAAATTGGCGATGATTTCACTAATCATGATGCCAACAGTTGGCGGTCCTGAACAAGCCCATTGTATTGAATATACGTCTTGTAGAGGTTATTGCTCTTTAGTCAGTGTACGCCGGTAGCAATTATGCACTTCCGGAAGTGGTAGCTTCAATCTGACCACATCCATATTTATTCGCAACATAAACTCGGTTTAAAAAGCCTATTTTCATTACATTAAAACAAAAATTTGTATTAAATATATTATAATTGAAAAAAAAAATTAAAATTTAATATAAACACCGTGTTTTTAATCCATCTCGATTGGGTCATCATATGCAGGTACATCATCATCCAAATCCATTTTTGCCGCCTGTTCAATATTTTCTGGGGCCTTGCACTCCACATCCCGACATTTTGCCGCTTGTAATTCCCGCCGAATTTCGGGCGTTATCATAGGATGGTAATGTTTTCGCAGTACAGCAAACAGCGCTTCCTTTTGATCATTAGATATATCATTTTTGTACCTTTGGATAAATGTTAAGAACGATTGGTGCCAAAGGACAGGCATTTCTCTTTTATCATGCTCGAACTTCAAAAAGTGAAATACAGCTGCGTCTACAACTCGGTATGGTAAAGCGTATCGCTTATCAAGAAAAGTTCGAATAAAAATGGAATTTGCACCGGAATACTCCATTTCACAAATTTTGAGAAGACATGCTGACGAATGCAATACTGGTATTTGATTTCTAGCAATTACACTGCCAAAGATGATAGCCTCGCGAAGAGTACAGTCTCCAGCCTCAAGTAAAGGTAAAATAATACCTTTCATAAAAGCCGCGGGTTTAAATAACGCTTTCTTTAATGCAGAATATAAATGTGGGTTTAATTTCTTGTACTCAGCTAAATCATCTCGTATTCTAGGCAACAGGACCAAATTGTAGAAACGTTGGGCCATATGTTGTGCTAGTACTGAGCAAAATATTCTAGTGCCACGATAAACGGCTGCTGCACTCCAATTATGTGGCTCGGTTATATATAAAACTTGTTCCCAATTACGTAGTTTAGGTATAATCTTAAACGCTTTAGGTACCTTTCCGCTTCGATATTTTTTCATTACATCTCGAACACCTTCATACATTCCACGTACTCGTGGATCAATATCTTCTATTTTTAAACTGCCAACATCGGAAAATTGAGTGTTTATCTCATCCTTTTTCATTGCAATTTTTTCGGCAATTATATCAGCTAGAGTTTTTGTTTTTGGGCCGTCTTTATGTTGAAATATTTCGAACGCCTTCTCATCCTCGGCATCAATTTTGATATCCTCAAAAAAATCTTTTTCGGTTACATCTGTCTTGAATTCTGCTTCATCACCAGACTCATCATCTGAATCTTTCTTGCCTAATTTATTTCTTCGATATGGTTGAGGTATATCAAACAGGCCTTTGGCCGATGCTTCAGCGGGAGTTGGTCCAAAATCATTGAGATCTATTTCGGCTTGTTGTTTCCGGGCCTCGCTTAAAATTTTGCCGGACGTTTTTGAATCAATATACTAGAACGAAATGTGAAAAGTTATATATATTTGAAACCCTGTAAATAATATTTACTTCTTCCTCCTCGGCCCTCAATCGGAATTTATTAGATTGTTTAGATTTCGCCACTTTACCATCAAGAATTTGCTGCTCTAAACCCATTTTATGAGGATTTCCAGTATTTAACATATTTTTCTTTTTAGCTTTTCCCATTTTTGTTACTATATTCAAAATAAATAAATGTTTGTTTCAAACAAATTTGATAAAACTCGTCACGTTAATGTTTATCACGTTTTTGAAAAATAATATTATCAACTTAACCTCAACTACCTAGGTTTGACTTGACAATGACATTTGTTTCACCACTCGTTTCACCTCGATGAGTGCGCTTTATAATTTTGTATTCTACACCCTACAAACAACACGACGAATAGTCTAGTGGGATATTTTCAGTTAGACTAAAGGTGCACATTATTAAAAATGAAATTTTAGAGTATCGAAACGTTATACCGTTGAACCAGTCAGTCCGTAATAGCTTAAGTGTACTCAATTTTGAACATTTGCATAACAGTTACAAACCAGTGAGATTGTAGGATTCGTTTATTGAGCGTTGACAAAATGATTTCAAAAGTTTGTTTGTAAGAAAACACCATTGTACCATCGGAAATAGTTCAAATACAGTCAAGTCGCGGTCCGTGAAATAATGAAAATGAAAAGCTTTTTTCATTAGTAATCTAGTAGTTTGAATTATTCCACTGTAGTAGTAGTATTCTAATAGTAGCAGTAGTAGTAGTATTCTAATCTAGTAGTTTTACTGTAGTAAAATTATTCCACTGTAGTAGTAGTATTCTAATAGTAGTAGTATTCTAATCTAGTAGTTTTACTGTTCTAATCTAGTAGTTTATTCCACTGTAGTAGTATTCTAATCTAGTAGTTAGATGTGTGAAATCAAAATTTGTTATGGGCAATTCGAAGCTACTCGATTTCCAATGAAAAAAAATTTCATTTTCATATTTTCAAGGAACGCGACTTGACCCTCCGGCAAACTTAAGCTCTTACGAATTCCGACTGGTTCAGCCTTATGCACCACCCACACCAAGCGGCCAAAAAATATGTCCATCGCCCTCGAACTTACCCTAAAAATATTGATACTTCCATATTTTTCTCATTTACGTTGGATTCAAATTATTTACCATTAATAAATTAAAAATCCAGAATTAATTAAAACAACAAGATCGCCGCTCTTGGTTTGAACGGATATGCGTTTATTGGTGGTTATTTGGAATTTGACGTACCGCGCTTGGCGTTTCTAGTCCTTAAGAGATTTGTATCACATATACGTAAAATATTTGCATATAAAAGTCTAACGATGCTCTCATCGCTAATATATCGCACTCGCTCCCACAGGTGTATATTCATACCTGCGGAGCGTGTGCAATATATTAGTGCCGCACTAATTTACACAAGACTAGGTACATACCTGCCGAAATAAAAATTGTTGTACTCGCTCCCGCAATCAAAACCAATCAAATTTCGTGAAATGTTTTATGCCCCGCCTACTAGCTCCACACTCGGGTTGAAATATTTTTAACTTTGTTGTTGTTTTAATACATTCTGTGCGATACTGCAGAATTTGTGCTGCACCCGCAAGTATGTCCGCACAATAAACGCACAGTCAAAACAAATCAGTCAAGACACGATTACTTTATTTACAGAAGAGTACTTTTTACGTATTCTTCCAAATAAATGGAAAAAATAATAAAATAAGGAAATAAAATCATCGCAAAAATTATATTTATTTTATTAAAATAATTTAAGGGATATAAAATACATTGCCAAACATAAAATGTTACGATTTTTCACTTTTTTTAAAATTGTTTTTAGGTTATGTTTGTATAGAAGTCAAAAATTTTGTACCTACAAAACTCAAATTTACGTGGGGTTCTTTCGTTCAAACATATTTGATGGAAATCAAAAATATTTGATCTAAATCAATTTTTTACGTCCTATGCATAGAAATAGATTATATATAGAATGAATGTAATGAGCGGTCAAGTGAGTCAAATTCGGAGGGTAAAAGAGAAAGCATATAAATTAACAGGGCCGTGTTTAGCATTTTTTCAACCGAATGTAATGAAGTTAGGAAGTTAAAATTAAAAAGTTATTTAAATTTAATTACATTTTTACTTCTTTAATAAAAGTACATTAATTATTTTTATTTAAATATAAAATTATGTATATAATAAATAGTATTTAAACTTTTGACGCATAGATGGAAAATTTGTAAGAATCCCAACAATCAGTTTCGAACGGATGAGATTATTGATTTGAAAAAATCAGTCTTCTCATCAGGACGCGACGACTGATATTGTATTACTTTCATTGGAATATTGTCTATATATATATATATAGGACAATAGCATGTATTTGTAGTATTAGCGAATTACTGCTAGTCTAACGAAATCGATTCTTTCATATTTTTCATCTATGTTTCATTCTCACAATTAACTTTTCGTGTTTTTTACGAATTTATTTTATATTTTTTACTTTTGTTTTCTATAAATTTATCCGCGGTCCAGCGATAACGGACGAAAAAGTATGGGGTGGTTGGGAAGTTGATTGACGCAACTAGTGTTTGCGCTAAAATGGAATAATTTCCTATGGTTGTGTATTTTTCGAGAGTACTGAAGATAGACCAATGTACAGAACAATCACAATAAAACCCATTACAATAGAAAACAAAAGTAAAAGATTATATAATAAATAGTAATTATAAAACCACTACGCTTATTTATTTGACATTCTTTTAAAATGTAATAAAGAAACAAACTGGTTTCTTTTTGTTAATTTATATGCCCATTGGTTACAAAAATAATTCAACCGGATGTCATAATATTTTTCGATGATAGAATGAGCTAACAAATTAAAGTGTTTTTGAGAATGACTATATTGATCTTCATCATTGAAAATATTTACACTTATTAGGTTGTGAAGAACGTCATAACAAATTTGTTTAAACAAATTAGAACTTGATTGTAGTTGCGTTATATTTTTGTAGTCCGCAATAGCCAATTTCCGTTTTAATATTGCTTCGGAATATTTACAAATTACTAATACTGACGGCGAAGGAGTTAAAAGACCACCCCTGTTTTTTAAATTGATTAGCGATTTGTAAGGCCTATAAAACCCCCTATGTATTCAATAACATTAATTGAAAATTCACTTAGTATAGTTGGGTATCCAAAAAAATCTACGTCATACATATTAGATTCGTCTACTTTAGAAATTTCTTGGCCAATTGAAATATCATCTGGTAAACTAAAAACAAATGTTTACATTATAATTTCTGTAAAAAATTGTATTTACAGTACATATTCCAAAATAAAAATAAAAACCAAAACTGTTTTCTTATTTTTTTCTGATTTATAACTTAAATTAAGGATAATTTTACTACAAATCATTTTCTTTTTAACATAATTTACATTTTATTTTATATAAACACTTACTGATGTTACGAAATTCCTTGCTGTAATTTTTATGCGTATTTTTGCAGATTTCTACAAGACACTTCATTTTATTAAATGCTTCTAATTTTTATTACTAATATGATGCACTACACACAATCCACGTGCGTCACTTTAAACAAAAACAAGAACTGGTTTGAGGGGTTTTTATTTTGAGATATGAGACCGTCATATGCATTTTTTACATAACCATCCTGCCTGAAGCCCGGTCCATACGTCGGATGGAAATCCGGGATTTTTTCATCTCGCCGTTTTATCCAATCAAATGAGAGAAATAGTACAAAATACACGCCCCTTTTCGTCCCACGAAGTTGAAAAATTTCAACTTTTGAGCAAAAAATTCTGCAGGCATACAACCTAAAAAACCAAAACTGTAATTTTGAGCAATATTTTGTAGACCATTTTACATTTTTGCTCAAGTTTTTGTGTGTTGTAAAAGGACATTTGTATTTTGTTTGTGTTGTAAAACGTGCCTGCCGTATTAAATTTATTTTAATAAAATATTATATAAAAATATTATTAAATAAAATATTAATAAAGTAAATTATTTGGAATTATTTGAGACGGTATGTGCATATTATATTAAATAATAAAAATGTATTACATTAATTAATACCAACATTTAATTTTTTCAGAAATGGGGACACGAGAGAGCCAAGTGCAAGTAAAATAATATAAAAAAATTTGACAGCTACGTCACAAAAATAATAGACCAAATATAGAGCAAAAAATCTCTATGTTACTAACTTCTCGTTTGAGATGTAAAAAATCCCGGATTTCCATCCGACGTATGTACCGTGCTTGCTTGCTTCACGAAATAGCAAATTTTATATGCGAAAAAAGTTTACATTTATTCAGTATATAATTCTATGGTTTATTTTTTGAAAGATTTGATATTTTTTCGATTTGATCTAGTCTTTCCAACCTTAATTTCATATTTATATTAGTAATAAAGAAAAGTTTAATGGCCTGTTTAAGCCCAAGGTCTCCTAATTTATGAATTTAACATATGGCTTCTCAGATATATGTAATGCCTACCTCCTAGGGGGCCGTATGGTCCCAGTTGGGAAACACTCACTACCACCTCCAAACATATTGTCAATTGTCATTACACACTGACAATAAAAACAACAAAACAAATGTTTACGTTCTTTGGCAACTATAAAAACTTGATTTACTTTTTGGTACGATATAACTCTACGCCCAAGTATAACAAAACTGAAAAGTTGAACCGGTAAGGCACTGTTTTCCGGTTTTTGGTATAAAAACTCGGAAATGATGATTTTTTGTTATTATTGTTTATTAATAAACACATATCGATTCTTCTTGTTGAGTTGAGGTGAGACGCGATTACGGTTGTTTGTGTGTACGTTCTATGTATATAAAATTTTCATTAAAGTTTATATTTTTAACGCTTTGGATCTAAATCTGTGAGGTAAATATTAAAGATTTATATTTTAAATTATTAAAAGTTTTAATTTTTTTTGTTAAATGTGAGGTTATGCGTTCCCATTATTTGTTTACATAGGCTGCCAGCGAATATCAGGGTAATCGTTTACCATTTTTAATTAATTATGTACACTTAAACAAAGTTTAGCTTTACTAACTTACAACCTACAATTTCAATTTATTTTTTATTTCAACAACTAGAAAATGTCGAAACGGACCCAACAAAGGCGAATACAATTGGAACAGCAAAGAAAACTTCAAAAGTCAAAGCCGACACTCAACCCGAATTTTTGAATCCTTTAATGTTTATTGAGGAGCATCCAGAATCAACCGAAAATCAATTTTCCATCTCTTTAGGGAAGAATTTCGATTAATTAAATTTAATTAGTCTGTAATTTACAACTGTGATTGTAGTAATTTAAGATATTTCCGATTTTTCATAATTTATGTTTAATATTTTAATATGGAACTGTGTGTGTTTCACATAGTGCATTTGCAAATCAAATATAATAAATAATTATTTGTTATAAATGAAACATTTACTGAAATGAATTATTTTTTTGTTTTTATTTAAAAACTAAAAATTTAAAATATGCCGCAAAAATCGAAAATTAGCTCCACCCACTTTTTTACCGGAAAAGTATTAAATAACCTAACTTTTTCTTTTCATCATTTCCGAGTTTTGGCGACAACATTCATAGTAAAGATAAAATCGGACATTCGTGCTGAAAAAGTCGGTGATGATTTCAGCTAGATGTCAGAAAAATTCAAAAATTTTCGGATATAAAAATACTTGGGCGTTAATAATTGCACTATGGTCAAAAAGAACAATATTTATTGTAATGTGTGTACATAAAAACAAAAACTAGAGCCAAAGGTGATAAATTTATTAAGACTAGTTTTCAATTAATTATTTAAACTTCCTAGTTGGCTTTAATACGACTGACTAACAAATAATGAAATTGTAATAAAATGGCTTGTATGCAGCTTTTAAGAGGTCAATGAGGAAACTGAATTTTCCTGTACTTATTTTTGTTCGTCTGTTTGGATTTATTACTGATTCTGTACCGGTCATTCGCGGTTGTTCTTTTAACTATATACGTATATCGTAATGAAACGTTAATAAAATCCCATATAAGTAATTGCGTTTCTTTATTTATTTTAACTTCACGCTATAGAATGCAACACAAAACCGATCAGTTTTTCTTATTATTGCTAGTTAAGCTGAAGTTGGGCGAAACCATGCACTCCGTTAATGCTTTTCATTAAGGTTTAGAGTCGTAATGTCCCCGTACTAAGTATTCTGGTAGCTGTTTTAAACTATTTCAATGTTTGTTATTAATGTTGCAGCATACATTCTTCTGTGAAATTTAAAATACATTAGGTAGTCAATTTATACAAAACTGCAAATTTTTAATATTTTTATTACATACCTATTTTACATACATATTTTATGGGCTTTAATTTTTTAACTTAATTTTTTTTGCATTTGATTCGGTCGAAATCCTTGCAATACCTCGGTCAAGAGGCGTATCCGTCGCCCATGATTCGCGATATTTGGATAACAAGTACGATAATTGAGACCATTTCGATATTATCATATTACACGGGAACACATCTTCAAATTCCGCGGCGAATATTTGTTTGTTGTTAATAATGACCTTAATGTGAAGAGTACTGTTAACACATATGCGCGCCGAAATATCGCATCCGACCTCATCTGAGTTTTTAATTTTATAAAAAACCACTTTTTCCGAATTTTGGTATATCAAATAATTAGTGGTGTTTAATCGTTCCCTGAATTTCTCGAAAAAAACTTCAAAATTTCCGATATAATCTGGCGCGGTTTGATGGATAGTTAAATTATAGTTCGGTTCTAGATTATTAGACAAAATAATTGGTGGCGGTAAGAAAAGAGATGGCACCGCATTATCTTTTAATCGATGAACTTTATATTTTTCATTAGGAGTGATGGCAAAGTCCTCATTTCTAAAATGTCTGTTACATACTCGTGAAAATTTAGTAGGCTTCCAATCTTTGCGACCAATAGCTTCGACCCACTTTGACTTCATGTCTTCAAAATAAGGAAATGAAAATGTTGCGACTTTATAATCCTCAGTTTCTTTAGGAGAACACTTTGGCACTGCACAATGACGAGTGCGCATCATTATCTGTTGCTAAAATAAAATAAAAATATTTAGTTAATGTAAAAATTGGTTCAAACCAATTATATTCTGCTTTGGATACTCTCAAAGGATCCTCAAAACAAAAACACTAATTTAACACTATATAAAATGACAAAAGGAAAATTCAATTAAGGCAAGGCTGCAAACATTTTTACGTAAAGGTCTAAAGCTACCAAAACGAATTCTAATTTTACTGATTGTTAGTATCAGGAAGCGGTTATTTTATATTACAAAATACAACAATTACAACATGCTTTAATTATCTAATCAATGGCATTCAACTATATAACGTTCTGTATTGAAACAGATTGGCATTCCCGATAAAAAATAATTCAACCGTTTATAAATTTAGTACGGTTACTATAAATTTAGTAACCCTAAAAAGTTATAAGCCTTTAAACAGAAGGTATAGGTGGAACGGGATACTTTTAATAGTGGTAAAACTCGTTTATAGATGAGTTTGTAATTGCAGCTTGTGACTGAAGATTGATCACTTTCCACCGTCACGCGGTTTAACAAACCCGCGAAATAATCTAAATGATTTCAATTTCGTTGACTACCTACTCTACAACGGTTTAAATAATTTTTTAATTAAACATGAAATGAAGTCTAAATTTGATACATATTTCATTTATTATAGTTTATTAGAAACCAGTGACTATCAACAATAAAGTTCTTCTACACATAATAATTAGTTTGCACAGAAAATAAATAATATATTACTTAGGAATTTAATATTATCCAACGCAACGAAAATGTAATTCCAAAACAAACTGAATATTTTTATTCCAAAATATTAAATTTAAAAAAATTATTGACACAATCACAACAAAACTAACAAACATAAACAATAAACGTCAAAGAATCGGTTGCGTTCAATAAAAAGAGTACAATATACCCGAGTAACCAAAATTTTTAAGCATTTATGTCGTTTTAGTTCAAGTTTAATTCAAGAGAGGCATTATGATCGATTTTATTTGAGGAAGTGTATAAAGAAAATTAAAAGGAAATTGAATATAAAAATAAAAAGCAACCCCAAAGAATTACTTTGAAAGTAGCCACAACAATTTGCAAAATTTTGGGTATTATTAAATTTCATATTTGTTATACTGGCGAATGTAGATACCATTTAATATTTTATATAAGTATTACATTATATAAACAATAATACCAATTGCTGGTTAGATGAATTAGCTTAAACTTTTTAAACGGTTTCTTAGAATGAAACTAGAATAAAATTAATATGTAGTTTAAAACAGTGTTAAACAAGATATTCTTCTTATGGGAGTATCATACACACTGCCATCGACAACTTTAGCAAGTAGGTAAACACAAAATACGAAAAATACTTAAAAATGCCTAACTTAATTTTTATAAACAAATTTCACTCAATTATTTGGCCTTGATTTAAATACGGAAGACACACTTGCCACGTCGTGATTCGTTCCTCGTTTCCTTCGGTACAAACCAATTTTGCAACGAGGAAATTTGTAATTCCTTTTTCTTTTTTGTAATTTTGTTTATTTGTTGTTTTTGGGTTTTAGGTTAATTTTGCTTCGAGTGGAAAAATATTTTATTGCAACCAAGGTTACTCAGCAGTTTACGCAGTAATTTTTTACTATACGAATAAATCAAAAAACAAATAATTTTACACACACACACATAAACAAAGAAACGCACAAACAAATCAAATGTGGACGTCAATTGATTCTTGTGTGATATCAGCAGTGTACTACCCTCCAAAACACGCTATAAAAAACTGCAGTTTATTGATTATTTTGGTGAGCTGGGTAATAAATTTCTCACGGAGGGTGATTACAACACCAAACATACTCAATGGGGTTCAAGACTAACAACTCCTAAAGGCAAACAACTTTATGAAGCTATAGAGGAACAGTCCCTGGATTTTTCATCTGCCGATCATCCTACTTACTGGCACACGGATAAAAAGAAAGTACCTGATCTAATTGATTTCTGCGTAACCAAAGGCATTGCGCGTACGTATGTTAAGGCCACCGATTGCTATGATCTGTCGTCTGATCATTCACCGATAATAGTAACAATGAGTACTGTTGTATTAAAATCAGAAACAGCGAAACGTCTGACAAACAAACGAACGGATTGGAATCAATATAGACTAGTCGAACAAAATTGTCATCTTGATATCCCGCTAAAACACCCGCATATATTGATGTGGCTGCAGAAAAGCTAAAAGAGGCACTGGAAATATCAGATGAAAAGGATTCATCAATCATCAACAACTCTGAAAAAACTAATAAATAATCACATAATATCCAGTCACTAACCCATGAAAAGCAGAAAATTCGACGGCAATGGCTACAAATAAAATCACCATTTTTCACCAAAGACTGATTATTCTTTGTGGGAGGGAGGCAACAAAAAACTTAAAAAGGCCTACAAAGTGGAACCCACCGCTTAGACTACCAACTGGAAATTAGGCGAGAAGCGATGAAGAAAAAGCCAATGCTTTCGCACATCTAAAGACGGCGTTTTCGCCACACGAAGGAACTAATAATATCGTGCTGCCTCACCAGATGGATGATGATTCATCCTTTATACCTATAAAGTTTGAATGGAAGAAAGTTAAAAACACAATCGAAACTTACATTAGCCCGAAAAAGGCGTCAAGATATAACCTTATTACTGGAAAAATGATAAGGGAATTACCAGACAAATGCATAAAACTAATAACCTACATTTTTAATGCAATCATGCGAACTAGCCATATTCCTCAAATGTGGAATATATCTTTGATCACAATAATACATAAGCCTGGGAAAAACAAAACTCAAATCTCGTCTTATCGTCCAATAAGCATGCTTCCCACAATCTCAAAGCTGTTTGAAAAAATGTTAATAACAAAACTGAAACCAGTATTAGAAGAAATGCAAATCATTCCAGACCATCAATTTGGGTAGAGCAAGTGCATTGTCTCCGACAATGTAATAATATCAACATTTTGCTGATGATACAGCCATCCTGGTGTCACACGAAATCCCGCAGACAGCCTCAAGAGAAGTGCAAAGTCCTCTGAGCAAAATTGAGGATTGGCTCAAGATCTAGCGAATAAAAGTAAACGAAAGAAAAATCAATTCATGTCACATTCACGCTGAACAAACTCTCCTGCTCACTAGTACAATTAAACGGTGTATATATATTCCTCAACAAACCAAGGTCAAATACCTAGGCTTACACCTGGATAGACGACTGCTAACGTGGAAAGAACATATTGAAGCAAAGCACAACTAAATAAAAATAACATTTTCCAAAATGTATTGGCTAATAGGAAGAAAATCAAAGTTATCATTAGACAATAAGGTCTTACTATACAAAGCGTTATTCAAGCCAATTTGGACATATGGTATTCAGTTATGGGGATCCACCAGTGCATCAAATAGAGAACTCCTGCAATGTATCCTCCGATGTATCGCTAATGCTCCATGGTATATCCGAAATACTAACATACACGACGAAGTTGGTATTAAAACCGTTAAAGAAATAATCAAGGAATTCAGTTCGAAATACTACTATTTCGCAAAAGGAAACAACCTACTTCCAGAACAACAACCAGCTAAACTAAAACAGAAAGCGCACCTCGACTAATTAACGTTGCTATGGAATATCAAATTAATTCGCTATAAGATCGAATATGCAATCGGTTATAGTAGCCTAGTATATAAACTCGTTTCTTTAAATAGTGGCGTTTGGAAAATTATTGTTGCAGGTTCTGAAATCTTGAGAGCTCAAAGCTCAAAAACAAAAGTTAAGCTAACATACAAAAGTTAATTCCGAGAAACTAGAATGGTTTACCTATGAGGATAATAATGATCGTCCAATCAAAATTATGACTAGAGGTTTCACAACTGCGCAAAGGAGGAAATTTTTGAGGATATCAAGCAAACAGGTTACCAAATGAAATTACTGTGAATATTGTTAAGAAAGAAAAATTCGAAACCAAAGTTGGAGTCAAGATCAAGAAAAGAGGGCTTCCGCTATTCATGCTGACATTTAATAAGATGAAGTGGAAAGTGGAAGATCAAGATGACACTTAACATGAGAGTTAAATAGCGGTCTCGTATCAGACCAAACCAGATTAAAGCAAAAAATGTCATGGTTTTGTGAGGTCCTGTTCTGTTACACCTTGTTTTGAAATGTGTCGTAGCGAGCAGCTCCAGCAATGAAAATAATTTGTTTTTGTAAGTAAATACGTTTAGTTATTGCAGTATGTTAACGAGTAGAGATTCCTCTTTATTGAAGGTAAGTATAAAGCCACGATTGAAGATTAATTTTAAATTAAGGGAGAATTTTCCTTCACTTAATAGTTGCAGATAATATTTTAATATAATTATCGATCGGTACAATGGTTGCTGCAATGCAAATTATGTGATAATGTTAACTATTAATTTTTTAAAATGTTCTTTAGTGTACCATTGTCTATTTTGTGATATCCTGTGCCGTATCATATCCTTCAACTTATTTTGTATTGTTTTGTAACGTCCTGTATTAATCGTGTAATGTTATAAGTACCTTTAGTGTATTATGTACTGTTTTTTGAAGTCATGTTTTGTGACATCTTGTTCATGCACATCCTGCCCCCGATACTCTAGTCCATTGGGCTATAGGATGCAATTTTGTTGGGTGGGTTTCCTAATTTATGATTAACTAGTGCACCGGTGAGTATCAACGAAGACGTTCGTTTTTTCAGTGCTTCTTACCTAACTTCCATGTTTGTTTTTTTCTTATAGAGGTTCGTTATTCGATTATTTTTGGTTCGTTTTCATAATTTAATACTTGTACGAAAATGTTCGCTGTTTATTTTGTCCCTTGTTATATATTTTGTTTCCTTTTGTAAAGAATGTCGTTGAAGTGACCTCCTCTGCTAGCTCGGCAGGCTGTCAATCTAGTGATATTTGCTCGATGATGTAGTCTTTGATGCGTTGAAAGCACATATTCTGCAGATCAATATCTTCCAGTTAACTCCACAAAAATTTTCTATCTGTCGATATTGAGCTCCATTCACAGTAATTGCTTTACCATTTTGATTTTCGAAAAAATAACTTTTTTCGCAGTATTTTTTTTTTGTTTCATTGTCTTTTCAAACAATTCTCTAAAATTTTCTTCAGCCCAAACGCGGCATTTTTGTGCCGCCAATTTCAAAATGAGCCTCATCGGTGAATACAACTTGCTTGAAAAAAATCGCATTTTCTTCTTGTTTTGCTATCGCCCAATTAACGAATTTCCTACGTATTGCGTGGTCACTTGGTTTTAATTCTTGTGTTAACTGTATTTTGTAAGTCTTTACACGAAGATCTTTGTGTAAAATATTGAACAAAGTTGTTGGTTTTAGGTTTAATTGATGTGAGCTACAACGAATTAATGTCCTTGGCTCTTCAGCAACACTTGTGCTAACAGCTGCAATATTTTCACTTGAACGACCACTACAATGATAAAGCGAGTACTCGTTTAATTCACCTTTTTTTGGCATGATGTGTCAATACTCGTGTGAAAGGCACATTAAATAACGAACCTATCCAAACGTGTACAGAGCACAACACATCAAGCAACAAACATGTGCATTTAAATGAGTAATTACATTATTTTCTAGATTGTGTGTAGCTTGTGATAGCATTGAACGTAACGTCTGTAAATTACACATTACTTACTTTACATATTGCACATGTATTTTTGTTAAAAATAATAAATTTTTTAGATAAAATTATAATTACTCGTGTAATTCACTTTTTTGCTGTCATGAGCTGTTGTGCTCAATACAAGTGCGGGAAGGCACATTTACTTGTCTGTTGCCTTCTCATTTCGTATCTAATGCAGTTCTTTGGCAACTGGCGAGCAGTGAGATGAGTTTCTCCATTACCATACTTTGGTGGATTAGCTCTGAAATTTATAAATCCTTTTATTAGATGACAAGGAAGATGAACAAAGACTTTCGTCCTTCCTTAGAGTCAAAAATAACTAGCATGCAAAACAATAAGCAAATTTAATGCTTTGATATACTTTTCATGGCAATGTGACTTCTGGTGTTTACATTCATCCACACGGTGGTATGGTAAATCATTCCATTAACTTTTTTGACCTTCCATAAATTTTATAGGATCTTACTGGAACGGTCAGTTGGTGGTACAATGTTGGTTTCCTGCTCTGAGGAATTGGTTCAAATTTTCGATTCTAGTTGTCGATCTATAATCCCATTTTTTAATTCCTATAAACACATAAATATTTGTAATTTTTAAACTGAATATTGGTATTTAGTAGAATATAAGCGGTTCAACTGTAATTGTCTGTAAAAATACACAAAAATATTAATTCTATTTATCAACACAATTTAAATAGTACTCCTGATTTCGCATTTCCTGGTGTATTAATTTTTATTTAATAAAATCAATTTTGCGTTTGTTGTTTGAATTTGTATAAAATACGAGTAACAAAAAATTGTTCGAGCATGAAAACTCAGTGTTTTATAAACTGTGCTGCGTGAGCCTTCGGTGTGGCTTCGGAACTTTCCTAGGTATGTAGCTGATTTTCGGCTTACCCAGAACCATTGAAGCAATCAAGATGAGTTTGAAACATCTACAACATATTACAACAATCCGCACTAACAGCAACGGCTAGAAGTTCATTACCGTTAAATTAGCAACGATAGATATTTTTATTTGAGTTGAAGTTATTTCAGCTCGTACAACTATTTTAACGGTGTTACATCCTGCTGCTCGAATTTATTTAACCATTTAGCAATTAAAATGTTACATTTTTCATGTAATTAAAATTTGTAAAACTAAAGTGGCTAACTTAATGATAATGATTTCTAGAACACCAAGTTGATCATGTACAGGGTTTGTAAAATAATTTTAGTTGTTGCAGGTTGGTCGTTTATAAATTTACCAATTATTGAACATTTTGTTGAGACTACTATGCAATAAGTGAACTCGTGAGGATACTCATTTAATAAAAAATTCTCCACAAATAAGTAATAGTTTCGGAAGGGGTTTTAGTGTCTCCTTAATTGGTGTGTTGCTATATAAAAAGTTTGAGAATCACTGACCTTAATGAACAGTGATATCATCCCGCATGCAAAATATAAAATAACACAAAACTCATAGTTTTATTCTATTTAAACAATTTTTGGACACATTTTTGATGTAACCTGGATAATAACTCACTGCCGAGCTGTACACAAATAACAATACAAGAAAATAGCTTAATTCATAAGATAACCAATAAGAAAGCTATTACTCAATTCATGGTATCCTGTGTACATGTATATTGATTTTTCAAATTTTCCTTATCAAGTACTAAAAAATGTTAAATTGCATCGAGTTGAGGAAATAAAAATAATTCAACTGAATAGAACTTTGAATAAAGGCATAAAAATCAAAATAATTCTTTGTAATAAAATACAGATATCAAGAACTACAAAGTTTTTGGTACCAGTACAAATTTGTTTGTCAAACGCTTCATGCAAACCATGAATTGAAAAAATAGGTTATGCTGACTAAAATACTATTCATGTGTAATGGACGTCTACAACGGAAGAACTTAGTTCGAAATTATTTTGTTTCGTACAAATACAGAATTACAGTCATGTTTAATTTCCACGAGGCTACTGGCCTCATATAAATAGATCGGACGATAATTTGTTTTGGGAATTTATTAAGTGCATAGGTGCAATTTTGCCTTTTACATTAAACAAGCCATTCGCTGTTTAAGATTGCTGCAAACAACACTGGGTAGTAATAGTAGGTCCAATTAAACCAGGCAGGCTTTTTTAAGTTTTCTGGTAGGCTATCAAACCACAGATTTTATTTAAAACTTTGTCATTTCTTCCTTGTCTTAATAAATAAATAAATAAAAAGAAAGAGATAGAAATTCAGGGAGTTTTTTGTGCACGGTTTTTGAATGTTGCAAAACATCACAATTTATATACCATGTTGTTTTCACCACAGTTACAAGTATATTATTATTATAAAATTATCAATCGATTAACTGATTGATTGGACTATAGAACCAAGTACTGCACAAGTGTCCCGTCCCGTATAAAGCCGGGCTTTCTTGTCAGTCACAGTCTGTTTACATATAACAAGAGGTAAGGAAAGGAAAGGTATTTGTTTAGGTCAGAACGATCCGGTTGCAGACGCCTAGGGATCGTACGACACAAGAGAACACATTTCTAATCTATTAGGAGACAGAATAAAGATTGAATGATTATTACTAATGGTATTGGTCTAGTAAATAAAAAAAAATTATTTCAATTGCATCGGAAGATTTCCTTAATATTAATGCTAAATTAATAATTTTCGACTCCCCGAACTACTGAAATTAAATCAAATTAAAGGAATACTTGTGATACTTAAATTTGCAAACATATCCACTATGTAGTTCCAATTCACACAGAACGAGCTTTCTAGTAAAATGAATGAATGAAATTGATATACATGATTTTGTTGGAAAGATCCCCAACACCAATTATCGTTACATAATAATTTAATGACGAGCTTTTTGTTAACTGCAACGACAAACTCATAATTTATTGATTGTTTCTGAATGTACGACCAAGGTTTTACACAGGATCTCCCGGATGCCACCGGGCCCACCGTACACTCTTTTTACACATAATAAAACCGAGGGATTGGAGGAGATTTTCTGATATCAGGAATCGAGTCCGATGGGTCCTAATTTATGGTGGTTCTTGTGCTTGGGACCTACTTTTAACATTTTATTTGGCTCGTGGTTCAACTTTGATGAAATTTGGCGGGAAAGGGTTGTTGAATGCAAGGAAACGATTACAAGGACCATTTAGGAGTCCTCCGGATGGGCCGGCATGTTGCACCATATTGCATAATCTCGCATTTTTTGAGGCATGTTGTGTGATGTTCCACTAAGTTATCTCATGTTTACTTGGGGCCTTCTTTTAACATTTTATTTGGCTTGGGCGAATTTGATAAAATTTGGCGGAACAAAGGTCTCGAATTCAAGGAAACGATTACAAGGAGATCTGATTTCTGGATAATTCATTTATTAGTCCGGATAGGCCGTTGATGTTAAAACAAGTTGTAATGTTGCACAATGTTACATTATATTCCATCATGTTGCTTGATGTTCCATATTGTTAAGAGATATTATGTGACGTCCTATTGTGTTTCGTCATATTAAAAGATGTTGGATGTTGCGTCATGTTGCACCATGTTGATAAGAATTTTCTAATGTTATGAATGGATTGAGATGGGTTTTAATTTTGAGAAATTCATTTATACTTTTTCGGATCGAACGATTTTTATAAAAAGAGTTTTCGAGTGCCAAGGCATCGATTACGATGAGTCCTAATTCATGAAAAGTTGTTTAGGGGTTTCTCAGTGAGATCCGGGTCCCTATTTAACATAAACGGCTCGAACGACTTTAGAAATTTTTTTTTCATAAAACGACTGCGGATCATGATTTTGCAAAATTTTTTTAGAGGTGCTCCGGTTTTACCATTATGTTGCGCTTTGTTCCAAAATAGAGCTACGTCATTTCTCAATGGAAGGGGACGAAACTTAGCTGAATGATGAAAATGAGAATTGGATGGAACGAAAACTTTTCTCAAATGAATAGTATGGAACTCGGTTGGTACTATGAAAATATCCAATTTGAATGAAGCAAAACCGCAGGTGCTTTAAATTGAATAGAACTAAGCTGTTGCTTAACTAAGTGTAGCGTAATTATGACTCTATTACAAAGTATTGATTATTATTATTAATAAGTAATGATTACTATTGAATATGAACATGAACATTTTTGACCTCGATATTTCTGTAGATTTACCATACGAACATCTACGTTCGAAAAAACTATTTTAACCGAAATTTGCAAATATTTTGAAAAGTATATAGCTTTTACGAAAAACCTAGTAAGAACAAAAATATTGTGAATTAAATTTGGATAAAAAGTAGTTCACGTTTATTTTCTGATAGTTAAGCGGAAATGACGTTTGTAAAAATTTTGTAAAACGTTTTTCGGTTTTTGCAAATACTATATTAATTAATATATTGTGTATATTACAGGATTTACGAAAAACTATTAAAGCTATAAAGATTTTAATTAAAATTTTATTTTATTTTACAATTGGGAGATTACAAATTATCAGATTACGAAACACAACGTATGACATATTGATCTTTGGAATCGACTAACCGGAAGATGTTTATGGTTATATAGTATGCTTGTGGTATAACTAAAGGTAACAAAGAAAACAACACGATACTCGTATCAAAAATAACGAAGTCGTAAATGATGGATAAAATATGAGTTCATGAGAATTAAATTCCACACGAAAGTCGGGTGTTGGCCACAACATATACGCCCTCTCCAGTTTTTATTAACTGCCGCTTAATACCCATACGTGAAGCCACCGAGCGCTTTAGATCCGGTAAACTACTACTTCGAACAAGGAGTGACAACTACATAGTGTACAGCCAGCACTGGTCCCCAGCCTTTTAGTTCCGAAGAGCATATTTCAAATTACCAATGATGTGACGGGCACCATTTATTTTTTCCAGGTAAATTTATTTTTTCACCAGTAATGTCCACAATAACATATTTCATTTAACATTAATTTTATTCATTATATACATATTATGTATATCTATAACAAACTAAAAACTCATTACCAAACAAGTTTTATTAAAAGTTTGATTCAAAGTCAATGTGATCTTTGGCACTGAGTATCAGTGGCCAATACCTCATAATTAGAGTTGTAGGCTGATATTCCTGCCCGCAGACAATAATCAAGATGCTCGTCGGTAATTCGAGATCTGCATTTTGATTTTATTATATTCATAGTTGAAAACAACGATTCGCATAAATATGTGGAACCGAAAAACGATTTTATCTTTTATGCTGCATTTTTTAATAATGGATACATTTTTTTGTCAACCAAGTTCCAAACGTTTCCATCTGTTACATAGGATTTCAGCACAATGTCATTTTTAAGATACAAAATCTCAAGTTCCATCCAGTTGCTCTGCTCTTTTTTCAATAAGCATTCGAATTGATGTCGCTAATACTGTTACATTTTCTTGTTAGTAAATGGATTTACAAAAAATGTGACGATTGGTTCTATAATAGAAAACTGTTTTGTGAGTATTTCAAGGCGGATAATAAATAGTGAGGGGTCAAAGTCTCTACAGCTCACCATTTATAGATATCCATAAATGTAGCTTCGATTTAAATGAATTTACAGAGCCTATCATCGTAGCCATATGTTTCCTTTTCCCTGCAGTTCCAAGTTTAAACCCTTCAATTTTTCCATGATATCCGCGAGAAACCCCAAATTCATTAACCAGGAAGAATCACTCAATTGATGAAAGTGTTGATTTTTAGATTCAACGAATTTTTTGATCTCTTCAATCAAGCTTAAAAATCTTCTAAGCACTTTACCTTTACTGAGCCATGGTACCTCTGAATGCAAGATAAGATCGGAATGTTCATCTTCAGTACCTTCTAGTAAGGCCCTGGACAGTTGGTGCTGTAAAGGTGGTGCTCGAATAGAGTTAACATTTTTCATTACTATCTTCATAAAGTGAGCAAATGAAAGTATTTTACTGCATAAAACTTCCTAATGGACAATACAATGGTCTGCCATAAATCAAAGAATGGAGGAAACAGCTGAGGAAGAGAACTCTCGAAACTAGTCCAAAATAAAAAATAAAAATAAATAAAAATTATCACATAAGCAAAAAGGTGTTCTCACTTTATATTTAAATTTACAATTATGCCATAAAGTTTGGAGAGCATTCATCTTTTTTACACAGGGCAACAAATCCGTTGATACTGTCCTCATTGCTGGTGCCCCGTCAGTGGTGATTGCAGATAGCTTGTTGAGAGGCATATTTATTGATTTTGCATACGTCATGAATATGTTGAAGATATCCTGATATGATGTTCGTCCTTTTATTGACTATATTTTCAACAGGTCTTCTTTTACACTGAAGTCATTAAAAACCATTCTTACCATAACTGCCAACCGAGCGATATTTCATTTGTTCATAATTTTAAAATTCTATATTTATTTCTCCAAATCTATTTCTTCCCTCTCAAAGTAATCCTCCCCGGTCTCAATACACTTGTGCCAACGTTTTTTCCAATCCTCAAAACAGTTGTTAAAGTCAATTTCCGGAATAGCGTCCAATGCGCGTAGTGATTCACGTTTAATGTCTTCAATTGACTCAAAACGGTTTCCCCGGAGCGGTCGTTTGAGTTTGCTGAACAGCCAGAAGTCACACGGAGCTAAATTAGGTGAATACGATGGTTGCGAAACGATATGGGTGGAATTTTTGGCTTAAAAATCAAAAACCAAGAGTTGTCGACCCATAATTCCGGCCTCTTTTTACGAATAGCTTCGCGCAAACGACGCATAACACTCAAATAGTATTCCTTGTTGACAGTTTGGCCGGTCGGAAGGAATTCGGAGTGCACCACACCTATCGAAGAATCCGATAATCGAAGAAAACTGTCAACATCACCTTGATTTTTGACTTGCTTTGACGTGGTTTTTTCGCTTCGGCTCACCTTTGGCACGATATTCGGCCGATTGATCGTCTGTTTCCGGGTCGTAAGCATAGATCCAAGACTCATCGCCAGTTATAATACGTTTCATGATATCCTGGTAGTCGGAAAGCATTGTTTCACAGACGTCAACGCGACGCTGTTTTTCCAAAAAATTGAGTGATTTGAGGAACCAATCGTGCTTTTACTTTTCTTAAGCCCAAATGATCTTTCAAAATGGGTTTCACTGATCCTTCCGATATTTTTCAAGATGCCAGTAAGGTCTCTGACTATTAATCATCGATTCTCGAGCACCAATTCCTTGATTTTATTAACGTGTTGATCATCAGTTGATGTTGATGGCCGTCCTAGACGTGGTTCGTCGTCAACACGTTCTCGACCCTCTTTGAAAACTTTGTACCAATCAAAAACACTTGCTCGCGACATACAATTATCACCGAAGGACTTTTGCAACATTCTGAACGTTTCGGCATCACAAAATTGATTCCGCACACAAAATTGAATGGAACTTCTTTGTTGAATAATTTCACTCATTGCAAAATTCACCGAATGCACTTTTTGTACTTCAGAGAGACAAGCGTATACTAAACACTAATGATTATTTTGATGTGACATTTGGCACAGATGTCACTGACAGTCATACCAACATAGAAAACCAACGATAAAAAATATTTCGACGAATGGTTTTTCGCGCAAAATTTAAATTAAAATGTCTTACTACTTTTTGCCCACAGTATTTCTAAGTCATTTTTAGTTGAGTTTGCATATCGGTTGAAATTGCATGTATTCTTGCTGACATAATTTCATGCTTGTTGGAAAATCTCTCAAATAAGCACTTAGCTCCAGCAAGAAATGCAATTTTATGATTCTTGATCTCGTGTGTATGTTAAATTCCAGTTTTTTTTCTGTTTTATGAGTACGACTAATACATAGAGCAACCGAGTTGTTTTATGAAAAAAAAATGGAATGGGTGTAGTATTCATGGTAGCACACACAAAACAGCTAGCGAGCGTTAAGGCGCCCGCGGGCATATTGTTGGGGACCACGTGTGTATAGCATAGAAAACGATGGTACATAAAAAAAAAAAAATGTGTTTACTAGTTTGACGATATGTGAATTTATCATAAATGTTATTTAATTGTTTTGTATTCAGAATTAAAGAAAGAACTGATATTTGTTTCGACTTTGTAGAATGTATAATATAAGCCAGAAACAGAACAAAAGCGACAACGAAGAGCGTCGACGAATCAATAAAAATATCGCCGCGATATCGCTGTAGCTGACAGAATAAGAGCGTCAACGTATGGCGATAAAAAATAACCACAAACGACATAATCACGACATATTTTATCTAAGTGAAAATGGATTCTAAAAGTTAGCATACTCGTATAATAAAAATTTCAAAATTATAATTTTTTTTTATCTTTTATGTTTTTGGCACATGACGTTAGGGTGTTACCAACTTACATATACGAGTATAAAAAAACAGTTGGCAACATTGTTGCGCCGCCGATGATAATTGAAATAGACTCTAAATTTATTTCAACGAAAAAATCGTCGTCGCCAGCGTCGATGTTTGTGTTTGTATTGCATGTTTTTGGTGTTTTGTAATATGACTGGCGATTTCGCTCGCCGCCTTCGGTCCTGTTCTGTTTTGAGCTATAACTCTTGATTTTTTCACTATTAAAAATTAACGTACCAATTTGCTGTTTATATGTTTATATTATGACCCAAAATACTTCCATTTCAATCAACATTGATCAAGCGAAGCTCGAAGCCCCAGGGTCTTATTATAAATCCGCGAATGTCCGAATCATATTTTTTAAAGAGTTTTCGAATGCTATATGTTCAACAATCGGGATATTCTCAAAAGTGTAAGAACGACTTTCTGACAAGTGTTTTCGAAATTGAGGTGTATACCAGGAGAGTTTTTCCTAAACTGTAATGAAACGAAAATTGCCAAAATTGGCAAACCGGTCTAGAATTACGGTAGATATTTAAGACAAAAGTAATAACATTTATTATCAGACCCGTCGAAATGTATCTCAACTGTAAAATTGATTGCAGGCCTAGAAATAGTACTATTGTAATAATATTAATTAAAACAGTTTCCTTTCTTAATTTCGAAACTTTATTGTATTTGTGCATTGTACATTCAATTATGGGAATTTAAACTTTATCGTTCTGTTAGATGTGTAATAAATTCGTACCGTAACCAATATTCTCGTTATATATATTTATTATTCACCATAATGATAATGAATATAAAAGATTCATTATTCTTATTTACAACATGCAAATTAACAAATCTGACAAAAAATAATAATTAGAATTCAGTACATTAAAATTATTTTGTTTTGTAATTGTTACCTTATGTCTGTGATACAACTTTATATTGTTTATGTTTATAAGAAAATTTAAGATAAATCTTAAAGCTTGCTGTGCACGCACACAACAACACTTTATTTTAATAAAGTTCATCATGGGTGCTTAAATATTTACTTCTTAATCTTAAAGTTTTCTACATTATTAATAAACAGTTTCTTTTATAGACTTAAAAATACAATAATAAAATAAAAGTTTTAATTAAAGCTTCTTCCTATTATGAGAAACGATATTTTTTTGTTTTACTATGCAGACAACAAAAAGTTTTCTCGAACTTTTCAGAATCGATAAAAAATGCTTCGATAGTTTTTTATATAAATTAATGTTGCCATTTTCAATCAAAGTTTTGTAAACAATTTTTTTCATATAGTTATTCGTTAATTCAAAAGTTTATATTTTAATTGGTGGTTAATTAAGTGAATTATCAACCGTTTTTCAGAAGCTCGGTAATTGTGGATGGGAACAAATATTTCAATAGATTAAGCAGGTTATAAAGTTAAGCAGTTTCTCGGGACTATGCATATTTTTAACTACACCCGAACTGAAAATTGAGACCTGTCCTTCCCTGTTACCTGTGCTATTAGAAATTTCTGGCCTCCTTCCTGATGAATACTTACCATAATAAGCATTTTAAAATAATGATAAAGCATTTCCATTATATCCGTGCTATAAAGAATGGAGAGCGTGTAATGGATTTATCAATAATTATACGAACGTTGCTAAATCAGGTAGTATATGAGTTCTCTAAACCTGCACCGACTAAACTAGCCCGCCTCAATGAAACCTGTACTATGATTTGTTACACATTTATTACAATTTATTACAACAAATCCCGATTTTATTACAGTTACCGTTTTCGAGGAACGAGTGGTCGGTTTAGCTTACAATTAAACTTGCACCGCCAAAATTGTAACTTTTGATGTAGCTGTGATATCGGGATGATTCTTGAACCATAATTTATTACAAGTTAATTACATTGAATAAGTTAGTTCAAGTCCACCCCTATAACTAGTCTAAGGATAAATTTCACCCCAAAACGATTATATATTTCAAAAACGTCAATTTAACCGATTTTAATACATTTTTTTACACCAGACTGCCACCAGATTTTAGGAAAAATGTTGCAAGAAGTCTTGTCGAGCTGATATTGAGTCAAATGTTACTCTTTGGACATTCTGGTGGCCAAGTCAACCCTACCTAGATGTCTAAATAAATTATTTTTATGTTAGGATACGCGGAATTGGCTCCCAACGGTAGAGGCTTCAAATAGGTAATTTAAAGGTCGATTTTACCACATTTAATAATTTATCACACCAGACGGCCACCTGATATGGGGTCTAATGTTACTCTTTGAATATTATGGTGGGTAGGTCAACATTACTCAGGTGTGTAGTAAATTATTTGTGTGTCAGTCAGGATACGCGGAATTCGCTCCCAACGGTAGAGGCTTCAAATAGGTAATTTAAAAGTCGATTTTACCACCTTTAATAATTTATTACACCAAACCGCCACCAGATATTGAGTCAAATGTTACTTCTTGGACAATGTGGTGGCCAAGTTAACCTTATCCAGATGTGTAATAAATTATTAAAGGTGGTAGAATCGACCTTTAAATTACCTATTTGAAGCCTCTACCGTTGGGAGTCAATTCCGCGTATCGTGACACAAAAATAATTGATTACGCACCTGGATAGGGCTTAACTACTCTCGACAAGACTTCTTGCAACATTTTTCCTAAAATCTGGTGGCAGTCTGGTGTAAAAAAATGTATTAAAATCGGTTAAATTGACGTTTTTGAAATATATAATCGTTTTGGGGTGAAATTTACCCTTAGGCAAGTTTTAGGGGTGGTATTGAACTAACTTATTCAATGTAATTAACTTGTAATAAATTATGGTTCAGGAACCATCTTGTTTACAAAGCTACATCAAAAGTTACAATTTTGGCGGTGCAGGTTTAATTGTAAGCTAAACCGACCACTCGTTCCTCGAAAACGGTAACTGTAATAAAATCGGGATTTGCTGTAATAAATTGTAATAAATGTGTAACAAAACTATAAAGGTTTCATTGAGGCGGGCTAATTTGGTCGGTGCAGGTTTAGAGCACTTAGTATATGGGAATACTACCCGGACATACATAGGATATCTGGATTATCATTGAATTTGTAAAAATTTGTTTATTTCATGTGAAAATCAAACAAGTTTTAAGCATTTTTCATGATATGGAAATTTAGTAGGCAATATATGTATATGGAGACAATTTTTTCTAAGAATATCTTTAAGTATATCCTCGTTTTTAGGATAGGGTTATAAAATGGGACACCCTACAGTTAGAAATATATTTATGAATCTTGTGATGTAATGTGGGATATTTTATTTCCTATATGTTGTGCTAACCCTGATGAGACAACATATAGTATTTGAACGTAAATGGAATCTCCCCAAATATCTTGTAGCGCTGGATGAACTTATTACTTTCTGCAAGTGATGCAAATTATAAATTTATTATGTTTGATGTTAGTCCGGCCGTCCTTTTACACTTACAGATTGGAGAACAACTTTTTACTATCGGAATTCTCGAGGAGGAGTGGTTATTGAGAATGCTTCTGGTATCCTGGAATCGGAATCGGAACATTCCGATTCCAGGATTCCAGAAGCATTCTCAATAACCACTCCTCCCTAGGTTTTATGTAATTTATTGTACTTGTACTTCATAAATAAATTAATTCTAGTTCTGGTTATAATTATAATTTTGCTACATACTCGTAATAATATCGTCGATATCTTTATCGGTTAAATCATTTGCAAAAATAAGCGAAATAATAGGAAGTGTCAATCCGACCAAGAAACCGTTCCTACTCTATTTAGTCGGCTGCCATAAATATTTTTAAGGACGTCCTAGTCTCCAAAACATCGGTTTCAGTGTCAGCTGAATTCAACTTTGTTCGAGCTCGTTTATTTTGGGGTGTCGTTGCTAATGCTGATTCAACAAATGATTCGCTGTAATTTTCAAATTTTCTTTTAATTGGCGTTAATTTCGTTAATCTCGGCAGTTGGTGTTGCAATTTTGGATTTTGATGAAACATTGTAATTACAGTCCGGCAATGTAGAATTTTAACATCATAATCGCATTCGTATTGCTCCCACTCCGGTTGATATATTAATCCAGTTCTCGATAGTTGTGTCTACTTTATTTAAACGTCACGTACAAACTTGTCTAGCAGACTTTTCACCGTTTCCCGTAAACTGACATTTGGCGGTAAAATCGCGTAAATATAAGGTGCGCGTTCCTTTATTCAGTGTACTTAGAATATTAATGGCCTCATTGCTTTAAACATTTTGACATAACGTCATTTTATGTAGACGATTCCGATCTTTGGCTATAGATGGCAGTATAGTCAAATAGACCAAATTTTTTGTTTGCATTTTTTTATTTTTGTTTTCAAGAAACGTCATTCGTGGTGAAGAAAGCAGAAAATTCTAAAACAAATAACTATTAAAAATTATTATACGAGCCATTGATAATAATTAATTTATTACATTATTTTTAGATTATGTATTCAACATTTCATTCAACATCTGTGTAGGTGAAACAAAAAATTATATCCACTCTCTTATACATTTCGAACCATACTATTTTTGCTTTTAATATTTTCCGTGGTTGTGTTTTTTTTGTATTTTTTACGAATATATCTCCCATATTTATTTCAGAAACGAAACTGACGACATAATTTTAATGACGTATCAAGCAGTACTGCCTGGTGTTCTAGGTGCATTATTTTGATCTTCATTGTTTATATTGTATGGACTGTTATAGTTGAGTGGTGAGGATGAACATTGTATACACGTCAAAAGAAAAAATAAATAAATGAAGTAACCCATGGTTTATGCAATACACCTAGAGCAGTGGTTCCCAAAGTATGGGTCGGGACCCACTGGTGGGTCATTCTTCAATGACTTCAAAAGTCTGCTTTCCCCCCACTTTCCCACTTTACTCAATAACACTGACGGGGATACTTTGAAGAAATATGAAAGCAGCCTTCCAGAAGATTCCAATCACGGGAATCATTCGGAGGATAAAACCAGACATCGCATGGTTGGCCAAACAGGAGATCAGCATGCCACGGAAAAGTTTCTTAAACTCTAAGTGCCTCAGCAAATAGGCGGCTGATTGCGACAATGCGACTAATTGCAGGCATTGTGGGGAACGACATCATTCTCTCAAGGAGTGCATTTATTTTCAGAACCTGTCCATCAAACGAACAATCGATTTTGTGAATCGCGCCAAAATTTACACGAACCGTCTCGCCCATAGTCCAAAAATACCGTGCAGCGAGAAACCCGGTTGCACCAACTGAAGTAATCGACATCATCTCTTGTTGCATGAGCCAGATCCAAGGTCAGCAAAAACGGTCTGTCAGCACGTTGGATTTCAATCAATCAACACTGTTAGCAACGGCTGTTGCAAAAATCAACTCTATCTGCGGAACGCCGTCCAATGTACGAACGTTAATAGATCAGGGATCCCAGGTTTCTTTAATTACGGAGGATGTAGTTCAACAGCTAGGTCTACTAATGCTTTAGGATCTCTGGATTTGGAGCTAATACAGCTAACAAGGCAAATGCAAGTTTCCAGATTTGCCTTCAACCTCATTTTGATCCTCGTACAGATTGAAGGTCGACGCATATGGGTTACCAAGGATCACCACAAATATCCCGGAACAACCGATCGCCAGAAAGTCTGACGATAAATGGAGTACATTACGTTTAGCGGATCCTAATTTTGATCACCCGGCATCAATTAACCTACTGTTAAGGGCATATGTTTACAGCGACTTCATAGGAAACCGAATAATTAGAGGCAGACCAATCTCTATAAGCACAAGCTTGGGATGGATAATCTCTGGCCCTTCACAAACCACAATCCAACAGCAGATCGTAGCAGCTCATACGATTAATAAGACAGAAGAAAACATGGAGAAATTCTGGGACTTAGAAGAGGTTCCGAAAGGCACTAAAAGCTGGTCAGCAGAGGAATCTTCATGCGAAACACCGTTCAAACAAACCACCAAGCGAGGTAAAAATGGCCGATATAGGGTACAATTACTATTCAAAGAGAGCCATTTGGATCTGCTCGGAAGTTCTCGACAACGAGTACTAGTTACAACAGTTTCTACACCTGGAAACAAAATTCGGTAAAGATCCAGAATTAAGATCACTATACATAAATTTTATGCGAGAATACATCCAGATGGGTCACATGAAACAGGTTGACTGGTGCTCAACCTATTTCATGTGGCCCATCTGGATGTATCTAGTGGTTAAGAAAACAGCAGACGCTACGAAAATTCGCGTAATGTTTGATGCTTCGATGAGAATGATCTATGGGCGGTCCTTCTTAGATGGAGAAAACGTCAGAAAATGTTCTCTGCAGACATCAAAAAGATGTACCATCAAATACTGATTCAAGAGGAGCATCAGAAATATCAACGAATTTTATGGAGAGAAAGCAAACGTCACAGCAAGTACCTCAAGGCAAACCATATCCTAAAGTACGATTTCTATGTTGACGACGTTTTGACTGGCGCAGATACAATGGAAGAAGCAGTACAAGTGAAAGCACAACTTATCGAGCTACTTCATCAAGGGGGACTTGAATTGAGTAAGTGGTCCAGCAATCATCCTGTCCTATTAAAGGGATTACCCAAGGATGAGATCTTAAGAGGCAACCTTACCATCGCGGATGAACAATCAATCCATCAAAACCTTAGGGATAGGCTATTACAATATATACTCGTATTCCAAGTACAGTTAGCACCCAATGACAAGAAAATAACGAAACGCTCATTCTTATCGGAAATGTTGAAAATCTTCGGTTGTACAATTTTTCATTTTTAAGTGTAATTGTAATCTATCAATTGACCTAGAAATCCCCATACAATTTAAATCACGACTGAAACATACAAGAAGTGCAAAAGGTACTCGAGTAGCTCGGTTAAACTAAAGATTAGTATGTCAAATACTAAAAAAATTGAAAAAGACCATTGCTGCACCAACCACTAATGCTGATTGAACAGTGAAAAGCAGACAAAACGGAAGAAAACATTAGCCAGTGTACCATTACGATTAGAAAAAGTTTAATATGCTTCATAAACTCAGGAAAATAAACTTCCCGATTAGTTATGGATGCTGTGTAAAATCGGTCCTTCTATTTACGTTCTGTGCATCATGTAGTCAAAAATAATTGTTCTTCTTTCAGCGGGCCAATTCTGAAAATGTATTTTTAAACAGCGGCCCCTCTGACTTTAACACTGTTAGTGCATATTTAAATAAACTAGTAATAATACCAGAATTTCTGAAAATTATAATTTTATTGATCGCAATTCTCATTTGATTATTAATTGCAATACACGAGAGAAATGTGAACTGTATAATTATTATATTGTAAAATCTCAATAGAAACCAACCATAATTTTCCACATAATAAAATCCAAGGTAAAATTGCATTATATCTCGTACAGTATTGCCAATCGATTTGAAATGGAAACGACAAAAATATGTAATTGAAATGAAAAATCATTTCCAGCCATTCTCATCAACGAAAGAAAAATGCCATAACAAAATGAAAATAAAATTAAAATTCCAAACTATGCTAGAGAAATTTATTGTGTAGCTAACTATATGAGAATTGTTTTGCGTTCCAAATGCAGCAACGAAAAATAGAGCACAACAACAGTGAACTGCAAACTAGAATAGATACATAACCTGATAAACTTGAAAATTGAATTTTCACAATGAAAATTTCTATGATTTATTTATTTTTTGCTCATCACATTATATTAACATTGTTATGTTTCCTGTACAAAATTTAACAAATCAGCGGTGTGCAACCAACCTCAACGGACTAAAGTCGTTCATGAATAAGAGTTTTAAACGAACTGTGGAAATAGGCAAACAGGAACGAATTACTCATACTCAATCGAATTTCACTGCACACGTTTTAATTTTTCATGGTACGCATCTTTAAAGAAGGGTGAGAACCCGTGTACTTAAAATCCTTAACTATTATTGTTCTGTTAGTTTTTTCATGGTCAATAAAATAAATGCAATTTCATTTCCTCTAAAGTTTAACTTTAGTTTATTTTTTTCGATGTAATTGGTTTGAATTTCACCAACTTTCGGAAAATGCAATCGCTAGAAAACTTTATTGGCTAATAGATGTATAGTGACAAATCGAGTCATAATAGCATGTGGTAAATGGAGAATTTTGTGTTATTAATTTAAATATCAAAGATTTGTAAATTTGTCATGATTTACTACTGTCATAATTTCTAAATTTCGAGCTCTCGCATGTTACAAGAAAAAATGCCTGCTTCATTATCTCTCCATCAAGTAAAGTTGATGGAATTCTAGATGATGCAACAACGAGTGCAATTTCATTCTGCTGTCTAATTTCGATTAGCATCATATTAAGAACAAATATTTTTCCAGTGCCGCTGGGTGCATCAATCATCTATGCAATCTGTTCTGGGGCCGAAGCACTCCCAACTCTTTCGCGGTTTTGTTTTCCCCGTCCTACCTTACGCAGTTATGCCAAATCGAAGACGTACGGCTATAGGTCTGATTTACGTTACCATCTGCGCATTGCACAGCTCTATGCCAGCCTATAGTACTGGACATGGAAGGTGGGTCGGCCCATGATTTTTGCACGCCGATACGGGGTCGCAGTTGTGTTCCTTTTTATCGCAGATCGTAATCTGTTGAAGACTGAGAGACTCGTTTGAGTCTTAGCGAAAACTCGTAACTGTTCAACGTCGTAATGTTTCAAATGGATACTTCCTTCAAGTAATATGAGTGCTTCATTAAAAATGACTGCTGAAAACTGTATTTCTACATCAGGATTTGTTCTACTTGCTTGTGGATAGGTCAAATAGTAGGTCAAATCTTTACTAAGGTGTTCTTTTTGTTTATGGTAACCACAAAATTCAAACTCGTGTAATTTTACATTTGTTCAATATCAAACTGGATCGTGACCCCATATACTCGTATTACTATGAAATAATTTTGTATGCACAGCATTACTTCTGTTTATAAATATTGTTTTGTGTGCTGAAGGTCTGACGTACTCCACCATCGTTAGGTCTCAATTCTTGAAAATATGGTGGTCTATCCACTTCATGAAGTAGTATTCTCAAATTATAACATTCAATATTGTTGGATGAACATTATAAATTCAGGAATAATTGTACCCTGCTTTCTTATCGTTAATTGCTTTCTTCTGGGCAACTGCTTTCTCGATGTGTTCCAAGTGTAGTATTTTGAAAATTCATAATATAGCAACGTTTTTGCTAATCTCTTTCTTACAATTGAAAAAAGGCAATTATTGTCCCTGTAGAACATTTTATTCTATAAAGTAGACTCGTTGTCCATTTTCTAAGTTTACGCTAAGATTTGCAACTGTTGGATATCGCTCGTGAATGTTACACTTCAGAACTCACGAATAAAAGAAGCTCCGAAAACTGGCATAGCGCATTGCCTTTGTTGGCATATTTACATAATATGTATTAACTAACTTAAGGAGAAGGTTGTTGAAAAGTCCCCGTATTCTCGTTGCCGTGTAAACTTGTCCTCCGGAGACGTAAGCTAAAAGAGGTTCAGGTGGACCAGCAGAGGTGGCAAATTGACCTTTACATGAAACTTTAAAGTATGGCAATGCCACCAAAAGTTATCCGTTGGACCAATTTAAACTTTGAAATGCATGCAATAATCATTTTCTTTATCGTAATTGAATGCTCTCTCTTTTCTTCTCTCCCTTTCTACCTTTCAGTTTCGACATCTTATTATACGTAGGTCTTAGCGTCGGGGTCTTTCTCTGTGACGGACACCGGCTGGTTGTTGTTGGAACATTTTATTAATTACATTTTGTTATGGGGACCTTGCAACGTTGCCCAGCCATCTAACTCGATTGGATTTGACGAATCCGATGATTTTGCTACCTCCGACAAGTTCCTTTATCTCGTGCTTCATACGAATACGATATTCGTTTTGCGCAACTTTAGTTAGACTAAAGGTGGAACGAACGACCTTCCTTTTGAAAGCAGATAACAATCTGCAATCGTTCGAAGTCAGGGTGCAGCTCTCGCGTCCGAAAGCAAGCACAGGTCTTATGCAATAACTTTGAATGGGCGTAGAAATTCGTTGTCTGGCAACGATTCGGGCTTTTATTTCTGTTTGCATATAATTTGGTGATTTAATTACTAACCGGGGTATTCAAAGTTTTCAACGCTATCAAAATTATGGTCGCCAATTCCGAAATTTGCAATGAAGAGGGGCTCCTGGGTGCTCCAGGAGTCACCAGGCGTAGCGATTGAGCGGTATGGAATTATCTTCGGCCAAGAAGAACATCAACTGCATATCCAAGAATTTGGCCTGATTTATTAAATATACAGCGTGAAGTTTCAATGTTGCTTTTCCTTACCATGAATTCAAGCATCAAATAGATCAGCACAGGCGCGGGTGCATCTCCCTGTCGAATACGAGATGTTATTTCAAAGGAGTCTGTTACAGTTCCTTCGATTACGATTTTATCATATGCCTGTCGGAAGTCTACATATATATAGTTGATGTATGGTTATATTGTACTCCCAACATTTTTCCAAAATCATTTTTATGGTGAAACACTCGTCAGAAGTCGATCGGTTGGGACAAAAACCTCGTCAGCCACCACTTTGTAGACAGTATTCAATAGAGCTATGCCACGTAGTTTACCCTATTAAGGCGGCCATCTTTTTTTGCAGAGGGCAAATAAGCGCTATCTTCCAATTCTTTGGCAGCTCTTCTTGGTCTCAAATAGTAACTGTTGCGATCATTTTCGGAAATTGTTTGCAATGTTTTGGTTTCTCCTCCTTTAAGAGCTACTATTGATTCTGGAACACGACTCACTTCATCCCATGCATTTCTGCTGGCACCTGTTTCAAATTGGAATTTAAAAATCCCAAAATGAATTGTTTCATCGAATGTCGGTAGCTTGAATTTATTCGAGTCTACTACCTTGACTACCTGTGACGTTGTTCCATTTGCTTTCAGGCAAGGAAGATCTTTTTCGAGACGTTGAACCTGAAATTTCAACTTCTGTTCAACATCCTAAACATTCGACTGCACCTGTTGAACTTCTTTTTGTGCTTTTCCACTTCGACGTGTACCTCTAAACACTTTTCGTCTATTTTCTTCTCGAATGTTTTACTGCTTATTTTGATTTCTTGTTTCCAATCCAATTGCTGTTTTTGATCCAAATTTTTGGTTTTGTTGATCAACTTTTTGGTTTTGTTCATCAATTTTGTAATTCATTCGTCACATGAAAAGTTCTAGATGGTCTAGGAACTACCTCCACCAACTCATGTGTATCATCAAGTTTTTCCTCTATTACGTTTTTACAACCACCCGTCGGTAAATTACGCCGGTTTAATTATAATTTTAATTCCGTAACCGTTAAAACCTTAACAGCCGTCTTCGAATATTCACAATCTCGCCGTTAGCACTAATTGTTACGAATTTGCCCTGTCAAATCCGGTATTACTGAATTGTGAACATCGTTCTAGACTTTGACGGTTACAACAACAATTCTCGTAATTCACACCGCTTCCGGAATATTCCTGATAATACTGAAAGTAATCTTAAAATAATTTTCCAAATCTTTCCTTACAAAACACAACAATAAATAATTTTCACTATATTTTATTATTAATTCATTTCCCACGATTTATAATAAATAACACAATTTTATTTGACTAAAACCACTAATATTATTTCACACTGTTTACGTTCGCTTTTAATCTTTAGCCTATACCGAATCTCCCGAATGATTTACTAAGACTCACCCATTGTGTTTGTTGCACTCGTATTTACACACCGATCCAATATTCTAGATTCGCCTAGGTTTATTCTAGATCTGTTCCAGACTATTATAATCTGCTACACAACAAACTGGTATAAACTCCTCTAGTGCTACTACTAAACTCCAGATGTCACCAATCTCACAAAAAATGTTTGTAAAGTTCTGAGCAATTTTTGTTGAATAAAAGTCTCGCTAATGCTGAATTAATTGCCCGTCAACCCAATAGGCGATATCATAACAATATGTTCCCAATGAATGATCTGCGTATTCTTATCTGTAAGTAGTTTTTAAGAAAAAACTACCAGATAAAATTCCAACTCTGAAAATAAAATAACTGTAGTGGTCTGTTAATATCATAATTTCAGTCATTATAAATTGTAGTGTCAACACCGTTGACAAAGTATACATTAGTAGTCCCTCGGATGACTTCTTTCTCGTGAATTGGCCAGTAAACAGAATTGATTTTTAATTACTCTAATTACCACCGGTAATTAATACTTATTTTCACATTTATGATAAAGGGTTGTCCAATTGGGACGCAGGAAAATAAACGCAAACTAAAACTACAAATATTTATTTTTGAATCAAGTTGGATGCTTTATTTTGAAGGGTTATCGATGCCATTATGTATGAAAAATGATATTACTCAAATGTTCACCACGGCTGGATTTACAGACGTCGATCCGATGGTCAAAATTTTTGTTGACATTTTCCGATAGGGACGTTTCTATGGCATTTATTTCGGCAAAGATGTTAATTTTGATGTTATTGTTTAAGTTAAAGTTTAAGTTATTGTTTAAGTTAAGATGTTATCGTTTATGTCTTAGATGGTGGCTGGACTATCAACGTACACATTACTTTTCAAAAATCTCCATAAAAAGTTTTCTAATGGCGTTAAATCGCATGACCTTGCAGGCCAATTCACATTTCCGAGATGCGAAATTAAGCGATTTTCGAAGAACCTTTGCAATTCGTCGATATTCTCACGCGCAGTATGGCAAGTTGCACCGTCTTGTTGAAGATAAACATCAAACAAGTCGATTCCATCGACAAAAAATAGTTCGATATCATTGCATGGTATCGCGTAGAGTTGATGATAACCGCGTTTCCGTTCTCATTTAAAAAAAATAAGGTCCGATGATGGCTTTTGACCACAAACAGTCACTTTTTGAGGTTACAACGGCTGCTCTTGATATTCACATGAATTCTCGTTGGTCCAAATGTGACAGTTTTGCTTGTTTACCGTCCCATTCAACGTGAAATGTGCCTCATTTCATTTGGGCGGTTATGGCGACCAACATATTCACGAATTGTGCGAAATGTTTTATTTGTTTTTGCATCATTTTTTAGTGCTCTTGAATAACTTTAACACGGTCTTCAATCGAATACGAAATGACGTAAAATGACAGAATAAAAACATAACGTTTGTTAAAGGGAACATCATTAAATGATATTTATTCGTTTACAAAATTTGGCATGTAAAAATTATAAATATTTTGCATTATGTAATTATTAATGCTACATATTTTCTTGTATATGTTTAGACACGCGGGATTTACAAAATTTTCCACTTGACTCAAAACCTTACCTTTTAACCTTTACCTTCGTAAAATGGATTAAATATCTATAGTATTTTTGTATTAGAGCTGCTGAACATCCTGATTTCTAGATGAAACCCAAAGTATTGCTTTATTGTTCTTCTTTCCTTCTACAAAAATTGTCTCATAATCGAATTACGAGTGATTTTTCTTGAATTTTGTCAAAATAACTAAAAATTGCTCGGAAGTATCAAAGTACTTTACATACAGCCAAAGTTGCGAAAAAAGTGCTGTAACATTGACAATATCATCTGCGGCCATTGCGTCTTTCTCGGTTTGCTTTTCCCGTCCTTACTTTTGCTCCAGTGTCGGCCAATTCGAGGTCATACGGTTATAGGTCCGATTTTATTATTTACCATATGCACATTGCATAGCTCCATGCCAGCCTATACTGGCAAAGAAGATGGGCCCATAAGTTTTGCACTCCGACAGGGATCATCGATGTGTTTCATTTCATCACAGATCGTAATCTGTTGATGAAGGTTCCCTTTGCATGCTGCTCCTATCGGGATTCGAAGCCGGTACCTCCCGATCCAAACGCCAAAGCTTTAACCAGCTCTCGTCCCTTGTTTTACTAATAGCAAACTCACAAATTCTTTGATTCATTTTTTATACAAATACATAATCGCCGATCCTACCAAAACTCATGAAACCTTTTTGACAGCAAACAACGGACTAAATATCCAATATGGTTAACACTGTACAGATACTTTTCAGACATATTGACTAACACAACAATGAGAAAATCGTGCGAAATGGACTACTAAAATGCCCTGCTTATAGAATGTCTAATCGGACTTCGAAAGGTGACGATATTGATTAGATTCTGATTGATATTAGATTAACTTGAGGTAAAGTGTTTGCTTTGGTTATTAATTTGAAAAATGAAGATGACCAATTTGAATGCCTTTTCTATTTATCAGCATTTTACGGTCACGGGGCGTCGAATTGGTACAGTAAGATCGGTGTTCATCTGCCAAACTTTTGAAATGAGAGCCTGTTTATCAATTAAGCATGGCTAATGCCGGGCTTTTCTAATAGATGCCTTTTATATATAGCTAGTTATAAATGTCGATAATGCAGATGTAGATGGGCGTACTGCATTGCATATATGCCGATAATGCAGAATAAAGTCATCCGAAATATATTGATAAAGAAGCATCATTTCAATAAACCGGCCAAAACGTTGGTAATACAGATTTGGCTCAATAACCGAATGGGCCAAACAAAAAATGATAATGCAGTTTAAAAACATGATTATAAGTATCAAGCGAATGGTGGTCGGCGATTTATCGTCGTAGAGGAAGGACGTGTTTTTGTCTCTCCTTTAAATAAATAAATAATTTATTTTAAATGTATTTTAATTAACTAATAAATAAGTAATATTGATATAGTTGATTGATTGATTTTGAATGTACGACCAAGTTCTTAGGCTTGAGTTCCCGGATGACGCCGGGCCCACCGTACACCCTTTTTTACACATAACAAAACCGAAGGATTGGATAGGTTAGTTAAGTGGGACAGAATCGGCCCGGTTACAGACACCTAGGTATAGCCGATAGTTAGTAACACAAAGACAACACAATTCTAATCTACTAGATGAAGGATAAAGGCTTAATAGGTTAATGTATAACGATGGTAATGGTCTTCAACAATTGCTTCTTTAAAACGGCAACCTACGAAAAAATATTATTATTTCACATGCATCTGGAATTTTCCTGAAATTTAATTCTATTAATACTTTTCGGCTTCCTAACCAAAATTGGTTGACTCGACCCGTTACAGACACCTATGTAAAGTCGTTAGTAATAAAATGACAACACAATTCTAAACTACACAATCAGCAATTACAATGAAGCATTAATTCACAAGCATCTGTAAATTTCCTGAAATTTAATTCTAAATTCATATTTTCCGGCTACCTAAATAATTGAAACATTTATTAATTTAATCATTCTGCAACTCCGCAACTTACAGTAGAATTTCCTGAAACCAAAGTTATTTGAACTATATTCAAAATAACTCTAAAATTCATTAGTATTTAACCGTTGAATTGGGCGAACACGAAATAGCAAAAAAAAAAACAGATTAACTAGATTAACTACCGGATTGCATTCAAATATCCCTTAAAATATCCATCCATTAAAATATCCTAAATAATTTAGAAATCGCAAAAATTTCGTATGTTTACTAAAATTTTTTTATAAAACTGATGAATTTTTCCCGACGCCCAACCTTTTTCACAAGGAAACAAATACTTTTACCACTACTTTTGCACTAGTTCTGGAACTTCTTCTACGTTTGCTGGGGATATATCACATACAATTAAACTCAGACATGACACATGCGACTCGTCTATGACTTGTCACCTCGTATTAGACTTGTCATAAACGATTCATCTCAGACTGGTAACAAACGTAAATTAGTAATTAATGTGTCGTCAATGGCTTTCCTGCTGGAAGGTAATATTTAAGTAAAGGCAACTAGATAAAATTTGAAAAAATTATTCTAAAATGAATGATAAATACGTTTATTTTATAATTTTTATAATTAAATATAAATCGTACCAGTATCTTAAAAGAGGGATAATATGTACTCGTATATTAAATATATTTGAATGAGATTTCCTGAGAACCGAATAATTTTAATATAATAGCTCGGCACTGTTATTTCTAGCTTTTCAGTTACATAGATATAACGAAGTTGCCGATAAACAATTCTTTATGTTAAGATTGTTAAAATCCCAAATCCAATGCAAATAATATTTCGTTTTATAAAGCAAAAATATCGCTAATAAGCTGTGAGAAAATACTAGTAACCCATTGAGTGTCACAAAAAGGCAATTTTTCGGTAAATAATAGGATTCGTTACCAACTCCAACATAGTTGCAATTAATCTTGCAAAAATGATGGATTATGAAGGAAATACAATATAGAAAACAGCTAATCATAAATTACCTACACTATATTCTCAATGCACGGAAGAAATACGGAAACGGAAAATTCTATCGCTAATCAAACCAAAATAAAAATATAACAATTTATTACACAAACGCTGAATAATAGGATGAAGGAACATCACCAAAATAGCTCTCTCCGAAAATCTCCGAAATCAAAGCGTGGAAGAAACCACCTCTACAAACAATCGTAGTAAAATGTACCAAGAGAATTATGCAATGTCCATCCAGGAGCTAAAATTACCTCGAAACGATCCCAACAGACGGCATGAACCTTCCCACCATGAAACCACTACCATCCACCAAGCGACCTCCTGCCAACACCACCATTCAACAAAAACCACGCTTCACAAAGCCGTGACGAATCCATGACAGATCACAAACGAACCATGGCAACCCTACAGCCCAAAAACTTCAGCGTACGACCGATCATACCAAAACTCCCAAAATGATTCAGCCCCCGCCAAATCGACGGCAAACTCCAACAAAAACACCCGAAGCATTCAGCAAAGAAACCAATTTGGACATACAACCCCAACATTCAGGCAATGATTCAATACAAAACTGCAAATCCGCCCTCATACACTAACAAATTAGAACTACCTCAAGTCCTAAAAAAAACAACTCAAAACAGTCAAAAATACCTTATAAATACAGGTAACGACAGAACACACATGAACACAACTCTCCGCAAGTTGAGAAACACAACGTTCAACGAACAACCACCACAAACCGCAGACACCGAGCCATTACTCACCATGAACGAAACCCATTCAAATCACTCCAAATATCAAAAAAGATTCACTGCAATACAGCTGCAGCACATCCTCGCCGCACATCCTGTGTAAACCAATCACACACATACACAACTCGTCAAAATCTAATCCAGTTTTCGCACCACAGAGAAAAAGTATAACCCCCTCCCAATCGCCAAAAATATACATTCCTTTATATGTACAATATTCATTTTGCGCGATCTCGACCTACGACAACATCCACCCCTTGCCGATGACGCCAACCCAGGTCGACAAAGAGAGGTCAACGTCAGCCGCCTCTCCACAACGACGGCAAAAAATCTCACAAAGTTAACAAAAGTCTAAATTATTATACATATAACAAATCAACAAATTATGAACAATTAAAGTCTAATCGACTTTCCCAATTCACAAATTGAATCATCCACATTCAAGAACATTTAGTGCAAATCCAAAGAAATTCGCCCATTTAGACAACGTAATACGAAGTCTTAGTGTAATCCACTACAAAAATATAAATACAACCGTGAGAGAGCAGAGAATATTATACGATCATTTTGTTTATATTTTGCGCATCCCATATACCATATTTTCACTTATATGTATATCCTTAAATAAAAAAATTAAAAGAAATAAGGATTTCAGTACAACATGCAATAAAGACTTGATATCCAAATTTTAAATTAGCTTTTTGGTCGTGATTTGTTCAACTTTTCCAAGAAAATACCATCTACTCATATAACGAAATTCAACAAAATCACTGTGTACATAAAAAACTATAAACAATACGTATGCGAGAGAAAAACAAAATTATAAAAATTAGAGACCACGACAGTATTTTTCATAGAAACAGATTACATAGAATGAATGCTAGCAACTGTCGTCACAAACTGTTTCATACCACAACAACACAAATAACTCATCCATACGATTCATTGATTATTATGTAGTAAAATATAATGTATAATGTAAAATAAAGTAATAAAAATAACACTTATCTTAAGCATTCTTTGTAAACAAAAAAGTCCTACAAATTGAATATTAACATACAATGCGTACGATGCATTCAAACAACGGTGTCGAAAAACATATAAACGAAATTGTTATATACATATCCTACACCATTGCAAGCGCACCGCACACAAATTAATATATTAACACAATACGTATAACTTTTCACTTTACTTATTACACACAAATTATTATTAATATTATTATTTATTTATTTCATAAGACATATATTAATAAATAATATTATGATTAATATTATAATTAATCAATTATTAACACATATTTAAACTATTTATTTATTTATTTAAAGGAGAGACAAAAATCACGTCTTTCCTTTACGACGTTCAATCGCCGACCAAATAAGTAATATTGATATAGTGTCGATAAATTAAATAAATAATAATTTCAATAATAATTTGCGTGAATTTAATAAGTGAAGTGAATAGTTGTACGTATTGCATATTTATATTACATAACAATTTTCGTTTATATATACTTTGATACCGTTGCATTCAATGCAACATACGCAGTGTATGTAAATCTTCAATATGTAGGACTTTTTTGATTCCAATGGATGCCTAAGATAAGTGTTTTTCATTTTGTTCATTGTTTTAATAAATATTTTTCCGAAATAAATTTTACTACTGTACTTTATAACACATAAAGGTGTAGAATACTAGTATTCTCATGCAGTGGGTTATTCGAGTGTTTACGCGAGAAAGGGTTTTCAATTATGTTATTCTGTTTTGCTACACTCGTTAACAATTTTTGTTGTTGTTTTTGCTAAGTAGAGTAAGCATGTTTTGGGACGACCTACCTTTTCTTTTTTATACATATTTACTCGTATATTATTCTAAGGTTTTTAATGTGTGTATGTGTGATGATGGCTTAGGAATGAATATATAATACACGATAAACCAGGGCCTATGTGTGTATATGGCCGTCTCGCAATATATAGACTTTGTATGTGTATCCGTAAAACGTAAACTTGAGAAGAAACGTTCATACAAATGCTATGGAATTTTCTTTTTGGAGAGTTTTTTCACTTTATTTCGCTTGTATCTTGTAGATGCGGCGGAGAAATGAATTTTCATTCGCCTGAGCATGAACTTTGTTTATTTATCTTTGGTTTTGGAGAATTGTTTTTTTAATTTTAGGCTAGTTTTTGTTTAAAAAGTTTACCATTTTACGCGGTGGTGTCTTTGATTTGATGATCGTCGTATAAAATGTATAGATCGTGGTTCCCGTATGATTGAATAGTGGTTGGCCACTCTACGTGTATACATACAAATTTTGCTCTGTATATTGTACGATGATCGTCGGATTAGGGACGTCCTAGCGGAGAGTGCTGAAGTTCTGAATGGGGAATGACTTGAAAGTGAAAGGTATAGTTTATCGGGATTGAGGATGGATGGGCAGAGTTTATGTGCACGCCGCATGTACGAGATATGGATGGGTAGGGTCGGGGAAGATCTTAACAAAAGGGAAATTCCATGGCATTTGTATGAAGATGTTTTCTCGTAATTAGGTTATTTGGGCCTGCATCCATGCGGACCGTGTTTTTTGTTCGCCTTCTACTCGGCCATATTTTGATTTCCGAGATTAACTAATTTTAGTAATATTCCTGTATCCAATTATTCAGCTTCTGAGTAATAATTTATTATATTTTAGTTTGGTTTGAAGCTGTACTACTTTTTAATTAAAAATAAAATTTTAATTTAAAAGTCAATCAATGCGGTTGCAATTAGTTGTAATTAGTAACAATATTTCATTTAATTCTTTTAACTAATTGATAACTACTGTTCAAATTATTGATTTAGAATCGTCCGAGATGTTCAATATTAATACTATGCTTCATAGTTAGTTTCCCGATTGGACAGTTAATAATACTGAGTTTATTATTAGAAACAAATAAATTATAATTTGCACATAACCATTTTAATTTCGGGTAGAGTTGATTTAGATAAATATTTTGTAATTAAGGGTTTTCTTCTTTATAAGCTCTTTCAATCGGTCGCCAGGAATATAATATAATTCCATTATTAACCAAATTACAAATTTTTAATTATAGGTCGAATTCTAATTTCATTTTAATTCTAATTTTTCTTATTTTAATTTAATTGTATATTTAGGATTTAATTTGATTTACGTCAATTGGTTTAATAAAATTATTTTAATAGATCAAACGAATATGATTATATGGAAAATCGAAGTATCGTCGGAGGGAAATTTTATAAAGTTACATAACAACAGTGTTACCCCTGTTTAAATAAAATTTTAATTCTAATTAATATTCTAAGCTTGCAAATTTTGGAGGAGATGAAGTTTTATTTCAGGAAATTTACCAATTAAAATTTTTTTAGGATTTTGATTGCTGATTATTTATATCCCGAAAACAAAAATTATTGTACCGTCTTGTGCTTTACTAACTATTGACTACTTAGGTGTCTATAACCGGGTCAAGTCTATCATATCTAATAATCTTTCCTATCCCTCCATCTTGTTATATGTAAAAGGAGTGTATACGGTAGGCCCTGCGTATCTGGGATCCCTGCTTATTCTTGGTCATACATTCTAATCAATCAATCAATCAAATGGTTTCTTGTATATCTTTAGAGAAACTATGAGAAGTTAAATTAATTTGTAACTCACAGTCGATTTATGGTAAAAACTTTTCTGTGATCAAATTGTTTCACTTTATTTTTTGAAGAACTTGGATTATTTTTATTATACCCTCCATAGGGAGGGTATGCAGGGATTGCGGGATCCGCCGTTTAAAAAGTTTTTTGCATAATTATGATTTAAGAGTGACTGATGAGAGTTATATATTATAAATCAAAATTAAACTGATCTACGAGTACAGAGGGCATACTCATTTAATTCTTAGCTGTGGCACCATTAATTCTGCACTGTCGCACCATTTACCATACTACACTAGATGTCGGTATAAAGAGACAAATTGTCACTCGTTCTTCTACACCGCCAATTAAGTAAAATAATTATTTTTATTAATTTGGCTAGAAATAAAATATTATTGAGTTACCCACATTTCCACTAATTATTTTTAAATTTATTTCCTTTTGGGAACAATTTCAATTAATCGTGCTAACTTTTTGCTTTCAAATTTTAAATTAATAAAATAACGAGAATTAAAATTAATAATTTTCATTTTAGCTAATTACATTACATTAACAAAAACAAATGAATTTTATCTTATAAAAGATATACATATACCAAAAATATTTATTGATTTTCTATTTTCTCCAGGAAAATTATGTCTTGGAAATTGACGGAAATACTCTTGTTCTTGGTTGATTATACAACTAAATACATATACCACCAAACACAAAAAGTAGGAGAGGAAACACTTTGGTTAGATGGATTGATGGGATACAAATAAATTTATTATTCGCATTAAACACGATCCCGAGTTTGAGAATTTGGTATATTATACCATAGACTGGTAATACGTTTATCGAAAACTAACAATATTACAAGAAGAAGATTGATAATAAGATTAATTACGGAATTAATTTAAGTCGGTAAAAGCTTATAATGTTGAATGTAAAATGGAGGAAGACAATTTTTTATGTGTAAAGAAACTTTAATTAAAAAACTTTTTATAATCGACTCATTTTCGTTAAATAATAAGGTGATATAATGTTCTTTAAGCACGATTGTATATAAACACGTTTGATGTTTCGTTATAGGAAGTCATTTAAATATTTTATGGAATTTGGCTGTCTAAATGACAGTTGGTGGCAAATTTGTAGATACAGATAAATATATTTTTAGGGTAGCCTGAAAAATGGTATTAGAACACTTGAAATGCAGCTTTGCGCCATCCCCTAAAAATTTATTAGAAAGACAAATTTTAAGTAAACTAATTTATTCAATTATTTTTGCTTATACTCGACCCAATAGCCCAGTTAAATGAAATGAAAAAACAGGCAGAATATAAATTGCCGCCTCTTTTATATAAAATAATATATAATTGTAATTCTTTGTTACTAAAATGTAGATTGGTTTCAATTGAACAAACTTGAGTTCAATCATTATTGCCGTACTATTGTTCAATATATGGTATATTATTTGGATCTGAGAAATACTGGAAAATTATACCACTTAACCCCAAATAAAATTTGCATTAATAGTTTATTGTTATAGTTGTAAAAATGATTTTGATCTAAATCGGTAGTACTACAATTTGACAACTCTCGAGTTTCCTGATGAGTTTCCTGTATGTGAAGCTGGTCCTTTGCTAATTTCAATACCATCCCGAAAAATATCATAATTGTATGGAAAACGCATATCTAATCCCGAAATAATTTTTTCATCTATGTATCTACGAAATTTGTATTAATTAATATGAGAAAGCTAAAATTATCCCGAAAAGTTACTAAATTGGTAATGCGATATTATACAGATAACAATTGTAATATTTAAAAAAATTGTTTTACATTGTAAATCATGGCGAAAAATCGTTAGTTGTATTTAGCGATTACATATCAGCACGTTAACAAAAACTATAAAAACATCCATCGGGAATTTGGACCTAAAAGTTAACATACTTTATGTCCAAAATAAACGCAGTCCATTTCCAAATATTCAATATTAGAGCCTTATCTTTATCCATGTGTTACTATGGTTGTATTGAACTTTTCCAGCTTATATGAAAAATCGGTTAAATTAAAAATTAAATTGCTGGAATCCAGCATATATCCCCCCTCGAGATTATTTGCTCAAAAGTTAGGTCCGTATCTAAGATCATATAACGCTAATAAATAGTTCAAGTCTGAACGGTAAATATAAAGGTAATTATCTAGGGGGTATCACCTATCCAAACACATGGATAAAGATAAGGCTCTAATATTGAATATTTCGAAATGGACTGCGTTTTTTTTTTGGACACAGAGGATGCTAACTTTTAGGCCCAAATTCCCGATGGATGTTTATATGATTTTATAAACGTGCTGATATGTATATATTCGCTAAATGCAACTAATACGATTCTGCCAGGATTTATAATGTAACAAAATTCGTTCATAAATATTACAATTATTATCTGTATAATATCGCATTACCAATTTAGTAACTTTTCGGGATAATTTTAGCTTTCTCATATTAATTAATACAAATTTCGTAGATACATACTCGTAGATGCAAAAATTATTTCGGGATTAGATATGCGTTTTCCATACAATTATGATATTTTTTCGGAATGGATTGAAATTAGCAAAGAAACACACCAAAAATGAAAAGGTGTTTTTCGGGCTGGTTTTTCGGACCAACTTCACTTACATATAAGAATAGTATAAATATATATTTTTCGTGTTTAATATTCTGTAAAAAAATCGTGCTAACTTTTTAAATAATACGCGAGAAATTAATTTTTTCGTGCTAACTTGTACTAAAATTACATCATTCTAGACCCAAACCATTAGTGTTGCCATAGTGTTTTACGTGATAACTTTTCGGGCCAGCTTCACAGACATAGCCGGAGCCATATCAGCCGGAACTAAACAAATATGGCACAAGTAGCATGATGCATTGAGCATCATTGTGCAATATATGTTTTTTCATCCGGAACCTTATAATTCCAGCCAGAACCTGATAAAGCCACCTAGAACCATATAACAGCTAAACTAACTATGGAAAAAGTAGCACAATGCATTGTGAATCATTATGCACTATATCATTTTTCAGCCGGAACCTTATAAATTTTTTTGGAAAAAACCTCTACAGCCAAACTAACTATGGCACAAGCAGCACGATGCATTGTGCATCATTGTGCACTTTTCAGCCGGAACTTTATACATCCAAAAACATACGGCTTTTCGGAAAAAAACCTTACAAATTCAGCCGGAACCATACCCTCTACAGCCAATATAACTATGGCACAAGTAGCACGATGCATTGAGCATCATTGTGCAATATATGTTTTTTCAGCCGGAACCTTATAATTCTATTCAGAACCTGATAAAGCCACCTAGAACCGTATAACAGCTAAATTAACTATCTAAAATGTAGCACAATGCATTGTGAATCATTGTGCACTATATAATTTTTCAGTCGGAACCTTATAAATCCAGAAACATACGATTTTTCGGAAAAAACTTTACAAATTCTAGTAGTATATAATTTTTCAGCCGGAACCTTATAAATCCAGAAACATACGGGTTTTCGGAGAAAAACCTTACAAATTCAGCCGGAACCATTCCCTCTACAGCCAAAATAACTATGACACAAGTAGCACGATGCATTTTGAACTATATCATTTTTCAGCCGGAACCTTATAAATCCAGAAACATACGGGTTTTCGGAGAAAAACCTTACAAATTCAGCCGGAACATACAATCTACAGCCAAACTAACTATGGCACAAGTAGCACGATGCATTGTGCATCACTGTGCACTATGCGCTTTTTCAGCCGGAACCTTATAATTTCAGAACCTGATAAAGCCACCTAGAACCATATAACAGCGAAATAAACTATGAAACAAGTAGCACGATGCATTGTGCATCACTGTGTACTATATGTATAATTTTTCAGCCGGAAGCTTATAAGTCCAGAAACATACGGTTTTTCGGGGAAAGAAACCTTACAAATTCAGCCAAAATGATACCCTCTACAGCCAAATCAACTATAGCACAAGTAGCACGATGCATTGTGCATCATTGTGCACTATGCGCTTTTTCAACCGGAACCTTATAATTCCAGCCGGAATCTGATAAAGCCACCTAGAACCATACCATAGCCAAATTAACTATGGAACAAGTAAAACGATGCGTTGTGCATCATTATATACTATATAATTGTTCAGCCGGAACCTTATAAATCCAGAAACATACGGGTTTTCGGAGAAAAACCTTACAAATTCAGCCGGAACATACAATCTACAGCCAAACTAACTATGGCACAAGTAGCACGATGCATTGTGCATCACTGTGCACTATGCGCTTTTTCAGCCGGAACCTTATAATTTCAGAACCTGATAAAGCCACCTAGAACCATATAACAGCGAAATAAACTATGAAACAAGTAGCACGATGCATTGTGCATCACTGTGTACTATATGTATAATTTTTCAGCCGGAAGCTTATAAGTCCAGAAACATACGGTTTTTCGGGGAAAGAAACCTTACAAATTCAGCCAAAATGATACCCTCTACAGCCAAATCAACTATAGCAAAAGTAGCACGATGCATTATGCATCATTGCACAGTATGCGCTTTTTCAACCGGAACCTTATAATTCCAGCCAGAATCTGATAAAGCCACCTAGAACCATACCATAGCCAAATTAACTATGGAGCAAGTAGCACGATGCGTTGTGCATCATTGTGTACTATATAATTTTTCAGCCGGAACCTTATAAATCCATAACCATACGGTTTTTCGGAAAAAAAACCTTACAAATTCAGCCGGAACCATTCCCTCTACAGCCAAACTAACTATGGCACAACTAGCACGATGCATTGTGAATCATTGTGCAATTTTTGATTTTTTTTTATGATTGTAAACAAAATGTTACAAAAATAATTTTGGCGCTTGCACCATGGTCGTAGTACAAGAGCGCGGAGTACATCATTGTGGCTTATGTTTCTGCTGTGGTGTATTGATCCGTTTTTGTTTTCGACATTTGAATGGATGTGGTGCTGCTTTTGGTTGAAGCAGTGGGGAGAAAAGTGCATTTTGGTTGAGTGGAACTACCTTTCTTTGGTAAAGATGCTCACTATAATGAGGATGATATGGCAAATGCATATGTACTTCCAGCCTTTCTTTTGATCATTTCTGATCATTCTAGATGGTGATTGAAGTGTTGTTAGATTAATAAAGTTTCATCAATATACGGATATTGGTGTGAAGGAGTCAGATTATTTAATTATTATCTCATTCATTCTAGATTCTTCTAGAAATATAAATTAATAATTTGTTAATTTGAATTTTAGGTTTTAGTGTAAAATTAAAATTCTTAAATTTCTTATTATTTTTATTTTAAACGTGATAATAATAGCTTAACGAATTTTGGAACTCTCGTTTAGGACATGTACGAGTATAGGTAGGCGGCTGTGGTCGAATTGGAATTGTTGGTTTAACTTTAAAATTATAATTTTTCGGAAGTATTTAATCTAGATTTACAAATGTTATTTTAGAAAGCAGTTCTATTTTTTAGTTAACAGTTATTGATTTTGTTTGCATGACTTCTAGATTCAAGGAATTTCATTTGGACAAATGGCGACCCTCATCAAACTCCCATTGCATTAGAGTATTAATTAGTTTTAGTATAATTAATTTTATGTTCGAAATTTTAATTTTAAATGCATACAATAAAACTTTTTATGGGAGCAAACAAGTTAGGAATCATAATGGCTATTGGGTTTGCTAATAACTTTGCTATTTCAGCGAATATTTGAATTTTTGGAATTACAGATAGCTTGGAAGCTATACGGAATAAATTTGAAATGCAGTCAAATATTGCTGTACTGAGATAGTTTTTCGGGGATCATGCACTTTTTAATTAAATTATTTTCTAGGTTATTCGGAAGACTGTAAATTGGTAAAGGTTTTGGTTAGCTTGTTCTAAGTTGGATAAATAATTATCACTGCATATCGATTATATGGTTTATAATTTATTTAATGCTGTTGTAAATAGGTTGTATATTACCTATCGTAGATTAATTTTTAATGTCTTATTTTAATATTTTCTGAGTCATTTATTTTATAATTAAAACATTGAACAATTAATTGGATTAATTGATTATCATGGATCCTACAGATGTGCTAGCTACTTATTATTAATTCTGTCATCTTAGAGATTCCTGATTACTTTAATAGTTTTATTTAATTTTGGTTTAATTTGTTAAGGTATTGGGGATTCTAAAGCTGTGAAAAACATTCGTTATTAATACATTACCTTACAGATTCCAGAATAGTTGTTTTTGGAACCAGTTTTCGTTTGGTTATTTTCTATTTCTATAAATAAACATATTTTTTATTAGATTAGGGATGGCAAGGACAAGTGACTTTCATAAATATTTTTTATAAATAAATCCACCAAATCAACAGACTTAGAAAATAGGAAGGCCATGTGTGCCTTTCCTGCTTTGATACTGCAGTGTTTGGATTCGATTTATTTTATTTAAATTTTATTTGTTTTAAGAGAGCCAAACTAATTTAGTTAATACTAATCATTACATTACATTTATTTTATTCAAGTATAATTTTATTATATCGTATATTGTCCTAAGTAATCAATTAACTATGGTTTCAGGAAATTTTATTGTAAGTTGTGAAGTTGCAGGAGGAGAGAATTAAATTAATAAATTTTTATATGAATTAGGTAGCACGAACATATTAATTTAGTATTCGATTTCAGGAAACCTGCAGATACTTGTGAAATAATATTTCTTTGTATTTTTAATTGATTAGAATTATATTGTCATTGTGTTACTAACTGTCGACTTTATCTAGGTGTCTGTAATCGGGCCGATTCAATCAATCAATTTTGTTTAGAAAGCCGGAAATTATTAATGCAGAATTAAATTTCAGGAAATTTCCAGATGTACGTGAAATAATAATATTTTTCGCAGGTTGCTGATTTAGAGAATTGTTGAAGACCAATACCATCATTATCCATTAAACCTATTAAGCCTTTATCCTTCCTCTAGTAGATTAGAAGTAGATTAGAATTGTGTTGTGCCGTACGATCGCTAGGTGTCTGAAACCGGGTCATTCTGTCCCAAAAAAAAACCCATCCTATCCTTCCTATTGTTATGTGTAAACAGGCTGTAGGAATAGGCCCGGCGTTTTCCGGGACACTTGTCCATTACTTGGTCCTACAGTCCCATCAATCAATCAATTCGTGGTACTTATAGGAACTGGGATTGTTGGTATAGATACCGACATGACATAACTCCTAAAAGATCCTAAGTAAAATATGTGTGTGTTTAGTGTTTATACATAAAAAAAGAAAACATTTAGGCGAATATATATAATATCATGTTTTAAGGCTGTACAAAGTATCGATCGTAGTTTTTAGTATCGATATTTAAATGCCCCTAAATGTACGTCCTGGTTCGTTTCTTTAAAAGTTTGAGAACCTTATGAGTGGTTGATGAAGTGGTTGTTAATTTGTCAAGGATATAACAAGGTTGTTGACATTTCAGAAACTTAAAAATGTACAAACATACTTTGAATTCGTAAAACTGCTCCAAAGAGCAGCCCGGTAATGATTTAGTGAGTTGGGAAATGTGGTCATATATTTCGCGTAAACTGTTTAGACAGCAGAAATTGTCTGTATAAATAAGACCTTTTAGTTAAAAATAAAGCAGAATGAATTAAAATTCTAACACAAGTGCTTGTTCTTATAATAGACCCCATCTGTGGTAATCTATTAATAAACAAATCTATTAAAACCTTTAGACATAGTTCCTACGAAAATAACCACAAGCTGTCTCATCGTACAGGAGCAATAATTCAATGTTTTACAATGTTTAACAATACAAAATTTAAATACGAGTAGTGTACTATTTGCAGGATATACAAATCATATGGCCTAGGTTGTAAGGTACTACTAAAATAAGACAATTTTAAAAATATCAATTACATTGGGGATATTTAAATAACATTATTTAAAAAAAATGTATTGTACAAAGCGTTTAAGCAGTTGTGTACAATATAATGCACATAATTTTTTCTATAACCAATTTTCATTCATTTTGACTTTAGAAATGGCACGAAAACATTAATCGAAGAAGCAATATTGGAATTGCTTTATGATTCCGATTTCGGCAATAATTCGGACGATGAAATGAAAAAATATTGAAGATGAGGATGTGAATGCAGACGTTCCAAAACCCATAGATTATTATGACATAATAGAGATTGACGTGCCCATACAACATCAATTCGTTGTTTAATTATTTCGCAAACAATTTTTTTTTTCTATTCCGCCCTGTTCTATTCTCACCCTCTTAATAATATGACTAATACTTCGGGTAATTAGATGTACTTCAATATACCTTGAATTTTGTTACTCAGCCGATGACTAATCGCTTATCTGCTATTCCACCCCCTTTTTTCATTAGCAATTTTTCCGTGTAAACAACAGATGGGTGGAATGATCAATAGATTAATTTTTATTGCCTATTTTTTGTCCCTCCTTCTTTTATTTTCTTTTGCTTATTTCTACTATATATAACTAAATTTTTATTTTTACAAATCAGTAGATACTCCTGATGATGACCTAACAAGTCGAAATCGATCAAGTAATTTATCAAACTTTTTGAACAAATTTTTTTAATTAAAATATTCAAAATTTTTTTTCCACAATAATTAAACAAGTGATATAATGTCTTTATTATGTGTTAGTGTGTTTCGCCAACTGCATACGGCACATAGTGTTAAAAGTATATAGTGATGTACAATTAGTCAATCGATCCATAGTTGTTACTTCGGCTGAAGTCCGAACGTAACTATTGCGGATGACGTGTTAATAGAGAATCTACAATTTACACCTAAATGTAACATTCCACTGGCGTATTTCATGAGGTACATTCCGAATAGCATATTTGAAAAATATGCATTTCATACCAATCAATATGCTCAGTAAAATGATTGCAGTACATTCAAACCAACATGTCCTATTGAAATTAAAAACTTTTTGGTTTACACATATTGATGGGCTGCTTGAAATTCCTAAGACTGCGGATGTATTGGTCGCCGATTCTAAATATAGAAGTATTTCGGAATACCATGAGTCATAAGCGCTTTTGTCAGTTGCGAGAGAACTTACACATAGTTAATAATTTGGACCGCCCTGACGATTGCACCGATATGTTTTATAAAACAAGGCCATTGATCGAAGCAATTCGTTCGCATTGCTTAACTACACCAGTCGAATAAAGTATTTCAATCAATGAGCAAATAATTCCTTTCAAGGGGCGCTTAGCAATTAAGCAATACATGAAAGGTAAGCCGGATCTGTGGATCATCAAGGTTTTTGTTTTGTGTGGCAATAATGGAATACCGTACGACTTTTTTTTGTACCAGGGTAAAACTACAGGTTTATCATCAATAAACCTCAACCGTTTTGAATTTGGAGCTAGTGTTGTATTGCGATTGGTAGAAAGATTGGATCGAGTAGAGCATAAGTAATATTTTGACAATTATTTTAGTACGCACCAGTTATTTCAAATTTTAAAATATAAAGGAATTACTGCAGCTGGTACCATATGTGTTAATATATCTGTCAATCCACCAACCACGACTGATAAAGAAATTAAAAAATATATCGGCGCTTTTCAGATTCGGAAAAATTACTGTAGTTAAATGGAATTATAATAAGTGAATAAACCTTGGATCAAACTTTGTAGGTGTTGGGAGTACTGGTTCGGTTCATAGGTGGGAAAAGGAATTAAATAAATATGTCGAAGTTAAGAGACCAGAAGTAGTGCGATTATTCAATTCGATTATAGGCGGTGTAGATTTGTTGGAGCAGGTAATTAGCTACTACCGTATTTTCTTACATTCTAAAAAATGGACTTCACGAGTAACCTCACACTTCGTTGATTTCGCGGTTTGCTTTAGTTGGCTAGAATATAAACGAGATTGTGATTTACACAATATACGGAAAAACTACGTTATGGACCTACTGAAGTTTCGGATGGAGTTTGGAAATTGTTTGGCTATTGTGTCCATACAAGCAATGTGACGAAGCGACGCCCCAGTTCCTCAAATGAAAATAATGTATTGTCTCCTGAAAGTTATACTTCATCAACCAAATCTAGATGTGAAAAGAAGCCATTCAAGGATATTCAATATGACAAAATTGGCCATATGCTCGCACATGACCAGGAATCTGAGCCAACTAGGTGCAAACAAAGGTGCATCTTTGCATTAGCAAGGCGAAAAATTCCTTTCAAAAGTTTCATTTAAAAAATTGAAGTACTTGTTTATGAAATATGTGATATCTTATATGAAGAGAATTAAAATGTAATTTATAAATTTATGATGATAAAGTGTGATATGTTATATAATTTTAGAACAACTATTTTAATTTTAACTTAAAATTGTTTAATGTTAATAAAACTGTTAATTTTAATTTATTTTAATTTTATTTAACAAACCTGAATTAAAACTTGTATTAACGACTGAATTTTATTAGAATAAATATTTAAAAAATAAAAATACAAAATTTAGAAAAGAAATTATTTTGCGACTCTCTGTACAATATATTGTACATTTTGGAAGGTCTCTAAAATAGGCCCAGTGAAATAAAAATTGAACTAAACACCATACACAATATCTTAAAATAGCTTCATAATTACCAATTCAATTTTTGTTAGTATCGGAATTTAATTACCCCTATAATGTAAGCAAACTGTGTGTTTCTTTGATTAATTTGAGTAAGTAGTAGTATACATTTAGTACATTAATACATTTGGTATAATTTGCTTACTAAATTTTACTTATATTGTTTGTATGTATAATATTTATTAATAAATATTTAATTTTCATTATTTTTGATTTAAACATTGCACATTATCATAAATGACTTATCTTGGACACATTAATTATTGTGTGATCTGACATCTAGGGACAGTAAAAATATTAACCATGTTAACGTCGACATTGCAGCGTAAAAATAAAATCTTATCGTTTGACGTAATTTTTCGATCGACAAAAATCGAAATTTTTAATATTTGTATACTAAATTTTATATTTCCTATGTCATTTCAAGACTAATCTTGATAATCATGTATTAATACCACGATTTTATGTTTCTTAACATCTTGATGCAAATTTTTTTCGCTGTTTAGATGTAAAGTATTGAGAAAATTAATTTGTGCGTTTCAAAACTTTTAACTTCATCGTAAAGAAAGAATTAGGTCAATCGGTAATTTTTTGCGTTTAAAAATTGATTTTTTGTGCACATCGTTTTTAACAATTTGAGTACCATACAGCCTTAAAAGAGTTTTAATGCGCCTCATTTTATGCAATCGATCCAATTTAATGATCCCTCAGGATATGCGAAAGTTCATTAGAATTTAATTATAAAATTCTCTATTGAAAATATTTGCACGAGTGTAGTACTGACAAAGACTATAAGGTAACAGCGCTAAATAATGACGTTTGGAAAATTAATACTCTGGACTCAGATACTTATAGAAAATTATCTATGAAATTGAATGCTGAAAAGTATCGGTGGTTCATTTACGAAAACAAGCAGGCCCGACATATAAAAGTCATGGCAAGAGGTTTGCATCACACTTGCTCAAGCAAAGAAATAATGAAAGACTTACAAAATAAAGGTTTTAAAACATTTGATGCTGGGTATATTGTTAAAATACAGAGAACAGAAATTCAGGAAGGAAACCAAATTATCAGTAAAAGGGGACTCCCTCTTTTTATGCTGGTATTTGACCCTAAACTAGAATGAAAGAGAATGTCCAAAATATTTATGGAATAAAAGGAATTCTTCACATGAAGGTGAAAATTGAACCAATGAGAAGAACAACACGCATACCCCAATGCAAGAAATGCCAGGCATTTAATCACACCCAAAGATATTGCGGCCGGGATCCAAGATGAGTAAAATGCTCAGGTAATCATTTTACCCAGGCATGTACATTAGGGAGAGATGTGTCAGCCAAGTGTACAAATTGTAAGGGCCATAATCCGGCTAATTATCGAGGCTCTGAGGTTGCTAAACAACTACAAAAATTAAGAGATAAAACAAGAAATCAACCGCAAAACCACGAAAATCGAAGGGTTCAAATATCAAATCAGATGACTCAAAACCCACAACCAAACCAACCAACTAGTGCAAGGTTTGGGTTCAACCAAACATATGGGCTCTGAAAGTAACCAAATTATAGAAAACATTATGAACAGCATTGCAGGTATTAGAAAGCGACTAGATGACCAAAGTAATCTGAACAACATAATACTTGATCAACCGAAGAAAATGCAACTCCCTGAACGCAACCAACAAAAACTGTTAAGTAGGAACAAAACTTTCAAAATAGCAATCTGGAATGCGGTTGGCATTATGCAACATATTCCAGAAATATAAATATTTTTAAATTCAGAAAAAATCGACATTTCCATAATATCTGAAAGCCATCTAGTTAAATCTTCGTTTGTTAAAATACGGGGTTATAACTTATATCACTCCATTCACCCAGTGGAAAGAGCAAGAGGTGGTACGGCATTACTAATAAAAGAAAATATAAAACACCATTTAGAATCAAATATCGAAGAAGAAACAATGTAAGTACTGCTGTAAGGATCCAAATTAAACACATACAGCTTACTGTCTCTGCAATATATTGTCCTCCCCGGGATAACTTGAAAAGGGAGGACTACCTTAAACTATTTAAATCGCTTGGACGTGATTTTATTATTGGAGGTGACTTTAATGCGAAAAACACCTATTGGGGATCTAGCCTTACGACGTCAAAAGGTAAAGAATTACTTCAAGCAGGGCATACATCAAAATGTGAATTTTACTCTGGTGGTTCCCCAACATACTGGCTCAGTGACGGAACGAAGATACCTGACCTAATAGACTTTTATTTAGCAAGAAGTATATCCCAGAACTATACATTCACATTGAAGACAGTAATTCTAGTATCGGATCATTCCCCGGTTATCATGACAGTTAGTGAAATGGTAATTCAAAGGGAGAGTGCACCTAGATCAAATTCAAAAACAAACTGGGATCTCTTTTGTGAAGTATTGAAGGAAAAAAACAATCTTCAGGTACCGATAAGAAATCGCCACCAGTTGGATGATGAATTAGAACAACTCAATGAATCAATTCACTATGCTGCTTTGGCAAGTATCCCTATTATACAAAATAAGAAGAAGCTTAACATATCCTACCCAATGAAAGTTAGAGAGTTGGTAAGACAAAAACGACGGGCACGTAAAACCTGGCAAATAACTAGAACACCGGAGAACATTCCAATTTTTAACAATTTAGGTAACACTCTCAAATCTCTTCTTAAGGAAGTTAAAAATGCATCAATCAACAGATATCTAGCTAGCCTAACGGATGAATACAATTCTGATTATTCTCTGTGGAAGGCGACGAAGGGACTCAAAAGACCCAAAATGCAAGTGCCTCCACTTAAAAAGGAGGATGGAACTTGGGCAAGAGGTTATAAAGAGAAGGCTGATCTGTTTGCGGAGTATCTCGAGGATACCTTCCAACCACTACCAAGGCAAACGGCCAATGAAAATATAATGTCAATCCAAAAGCTAGATGATTTTGATATACGCCCAGTAATTCTCAAAGAATTAAAAGAAGAAGTGAAAAGCAACATGAATTTTAAAAAAGCCCCAGGATATGTATGACTTGATTACTTGCCAAATAATCAAGGCTCTACCAGGTAAAGGATTTCGTAAGCTATTACACATAAACAATGCAAGTTTTCGGTTAAAATATGTTCCGTGGCAATGCAAAGTAGCTGAAGTAATCATGATAGCAAAACTTGATAAACTACCTAACGATAAAAAATCATACAGACCAAGTTTATTGCTGCCAATTATGTCAATACTCTTTGAAAAATTATTACTAAAAAGACTTAAACCAATAATTGAGGACCGACAACTAATTCCTCCATATCAATTTGGATTCAGGGAAAAGCACTTCACAATTGAACGGGTGCATAGAATCACCAAAGTTATTGAAAGAACGTTAGAACGCAAAAAAGTATGCTACTCCAGCATATTTCTGGACGCCCAAGCATTCGATAAAGTTTGGCACAGTGGACTGGAATTCAAGCTGCATAGAGATCTGCCGAGGCAATTCTATGCCATACTAAAATCTTATTTATCCAATAGACATTTTCGTGTGAAAAATGAGGATGAATACTCCGAACTAAAGAAAATTTCTGCCGGTGTCCCACAGGGGAGTTTCTTAGGACCAATCCTGTATTTATTATATACGAGAGATATTCCAACAACAGATGAAGGAACCATAGCCATCTTTGCAGGTGACACAGGAATCATGGCCATTGGAAGTAATGCCGCTAATGCAACGAACAAACTCCAGAAGATTATCAATGCAGTTTGCAACTAGACTAAGCGCCGGAGGATCAAGCTTAATGAGACGAAATTCACGTATATTAACTTTACATATCAAAAGGCTTCCCATCTACCGATAGTAATTAACTCACGACCGGTGTCATATGCAAACAAAGCTAAATATCTGGGCATGACTCTGGATGCCAAGCTCAAGTGGAGAGAGCATGTCAAAAAGAAAAAAGAAGAACTTAATATTAAGTTCAGAAAAATGTATTGGCTCATAGGTAGAGGCTCTGAGCTTACAATATACAACAAGCTGCTGCTATATCGGCAAATACTGAAGCCGATATGGATTAAGGTATTCAAATCTGGGGATGTACTAAGCAAACAAATGCCAAAATGATACAGACGTTTCAAAATAAGGTTCTTCGTAGCATCGTAAATGCTCCGTGGTACACAAGAAATGAAGACCTTCACAGGGACTTACAGATGGAATACATCAAAGATGAAATAAAAAAGCACTCCGCCAAACACGAAATATGGCTCCAGGAACATGGAAACCCCTATATTCGCCATATGATAGATAACCCTGTCATTGAAAGAAGACTTCAAAGAACGAAAATGGCCTCGACCTAGTAAACATACCAAATTAAAATTAGTATTTTAAATAGGTTTAATTAATTTTGGGACTAACCATTGGGTTTCACCCCAACAAATCAGAATTATTTAAGAAATGTAAAATTTGTAAATTGAAAGATAAATTGCTAGATGAGCACAGTCTCAGTTGTAATTAATAAAGAAAAAACGAGTGTAGTACTAGCCATTCATTCGGTTGACCAAACCATTTATTAAGCTATCTGTAAAGAAAATAGTGGGACACAAGATAAAACTAAAGAATAAAAGCCTTACAATGTTAAGTATAACGTGTTTTGTAGTATCTAGGGTCTAGTAACCACTCTCTTTGATTTGAAAATCCCACTTATTTTAGCTTACAAAAATTCCTTAATTTTGAGTTCTCCTCAAAACAAACTACATGTTTCGAGAATTCGATGGTTTTACACAGCAAGAGTTATTACATACCTTGACCTATAAAACAGATTTTAATGTTTGGTTTCACTTATACGAGTAAAAGGAGAACATAATTGAGCATAATTTTTTAATTTGGAGCGTGCGCGTTTCATATTTGGATTTCTCCTTGTGAATATACTCATACAACTTTTCAAATTTTTTGGAATTTTGTCTAATTCAGGATATTGGCTATTTTTAGCTTGTTGAATTATATTATTCAAACTTCATGTTTATGACGAAGAAGAAGAAATATTTACTTTTCGACGGTTTTACTTGATATCGATTTTACGTGCTTCTATGGGTATTAGAATGTATAACCATTATGAACCTATTACATACAGTAGATATTTATGGAAAGTAGTTTTTTATAATACGTACCAAAATTACCTTACGATAAGCGAATCAATTTGTTTGTGTGCAATGTAATCCGTGTCCCGCGGGACCAAAATTTGCTACAGAAATGATTTCCATTATTTAATTACGCCGTGTTGCAAGATAATAACGAAGAAATCTTAGCAAATATTGAGTTTTATGTATGCGTTATAAATAACTATGTCAGCCGAAATAAAATGTTGTGCTGCTTATGTTTGTTTTCATTGCGGCATAACAGGGATATGAAAGCGACAAGTATATCAAAGAATTTGCACAATCTTAGACAAATCCTCAGAAAATCGTTCTTTACTTTAATGTTATCATAGCCATTCAACCAGTTGCAAACATTTTTAAGTTCCGTTGTACAGTTTGTTATATCAATATTATTCTTTCTGTGGAAGAGTTATGATAGCAGTTTACACCTAAAATGTAGTTCAGAAAGTATTCGGCTGAAAAATTTAATTGTTAGAAAACCACAACTAAAGGAAAATTAAAAAAAGTTGAGGTGGAAAAGGAAAATTTTCTAAAAGGGTGCTCTCATACAGGTATAAGAGTCAAAATTGGGCGAGGATCATAAAGGAACTTTTAAAACCGCAGAACGTCGATTTACTGAAGACCCAACAAGTTTATTTGGCGTGGATTTTGGAACTAGGATGGAACTGTGCTAAATACTAACTGCATTTATTGAGATATGGTATTCGAGAACAGGTTTCTAAAATTATGGGGATATCGACCATATTACTTGGGCCGTTAGAAATTCCCCTTTGATCTATTTCATATGCGTTGTAAGCTGGTTTGTGTGCAGTATGGTCTACTATATAGTCCGGCTTGAATTCCATTATAATCTAGGTCTTTGAGTTTGCTAGCAGCCAGCGTTTATCCAACCTGAGTTACTCTCTCCGACATCTCATGTCAAGCAACGAAACATCGGCCACGCCTGCCTTGCTGATCTTGACCTTTTACCGAAAGTTCGCTGCAACGTTCTATCATACCGCTCCACCTTGTGTAGTGCCATATCCTTTCTATTCTCTCGGCAGCGTTTGCTCCTTCCTTAATAGCGCTAAATATAGAGTACATATTGTACTCTAGCATATTGTCTCGAGTATAGGTCCCCAGCTACCTGTATTGCCACCTCCATGGGAGCTTGAGTAGCTACCAATCATCACTTAATCACCACTTTAAATACTTCGACCGGCACACCATCAGGCGATGGAACCTTTTTTGTTTTCATGGTGGCTATTGTTGTGTTAATTTATGGAAAAGCTTGAGTATGAAGTTTCATCTTGATCAGTCAATCCGTCTGGGTTGCACAGAATGTTTTGTTAAAAATCATAATTTTTCGCTTAAATTTTGGAAAAATGATTTGAACCGATATTATTGAAAAATTAATTTAGAATTTTCATAGTCCTAGTCGATTTTCTTGTAAATAATATGCTTTTCCGAATATTTACAAAAAACAAACAAGGTCATACGAAAGCTGCCACTTCTGGCGGACCGATTTCGGCCAAACAACTGGGATCTCCCAATTTATAAAAAAAATTTTAGTATTAAGTTCAGTTATTCCGTTAGAGCTATACTATATATACTACCTATACAGGGTGGCCAAATAATTTTTCTTTGAACTAGCGGTTTTTTTGAGTATGGTAAGGATTGTGTCACTTTTGATTTGACAGAAAGTTAGTTTTATCCTTCCGCTGAACGAAAATGGTTGTGTATTCGTTTGAACAATGCTGGGAAATATTGAAACATTAATTCGAAAATTTTGGCAAAAAAATCATCTTTTCGGGTGAGGCGCATTTCCATCTTGGCGGCTATGTAAACAAGCAGAATTGTCGCATTTGAGGCACGGAGAACCCGCACGTGATCGTAAAGAAGCCGATGCATCCTCAACGAGTGACTGTTTGGTGCGGATTTTGGTCCGGTGGCATCATTAGGCCATTTTTCTTTGAAAATGAGCAAGGAGCCGCCGTTGTCAATGGTGAGCGCTGCCGCGCCATGATAAACAGTTTTTTGTTCCCGGCACTTGAATAGGAGGACATAGGCAACATTTGTTGTTTTCAACAAGACGGCGCTCCGTGCCACACAGCACACGTTTCAATTGATCTTTTGCGCACTGTTTTCGAAGATCGAATTATCAGCCGAAACGCTGATGTGATTTGGCCGCCTCGGAGCTGTGATTTGATGCCGTTGGACTATTATTTTTGGGGTGCCGTCAAAGATAAGTGTTACGCCGATAAACCAGCAACCATTGACGCTCTCAAGAACAATATTCGCATTGCTAGTGAAGACATAATGCCGCATACCAAATGTGCTCAGAAATAGGACCGACCGTATGGGGTACGTCAAGGCCAGCCGAGGCAGTCATATGAATGAAATAGTATTCCATAATTAATCGGAAGGATTGTTCTTTGCAATGAAAAAATAAATTTTAAAAAATATTGAGAACTTTTTGTTTTATTGCATTTTTAAAAAACCCGACATACTACTACACATAATTGCACCCTACATACTTTTTTTTTGAAAAACAGTTTTTCTCAAAAATCGTCATTTCCGCTTAAATCTTGAAAAACTAATTTAGCATTAATTAGTTCATAATCGTGTTTGCAAATATATATATTTGTAAAAAAACGAGAAAGCTCCTATGGATCGGCCAAAATCACTGGGTTCTCCTAATTTATGGACAAAGCTTAAGTATGAAGTATCACCCCTATCAGTCAATCCGTCTGGGCTGTAGAGCACAAAAAGACATTTAGTGTTGACGGAACCACACACAGACACGGAAACACAGAGATTTTTTAAAAACTAGTTTGTTTGACTTTGCCGATATAGCCAATGATATAATTCTCTGGAGTAAAGCTATACTATCACTAACGTTTATACTACTACTAACTGGACGATTTCTTAACGGATTATGAACAAACTCGGTTCGGACGACTAAAGTAAGATCCTAAACAACGGAACGAAATAAATGACGCGGTAGAATTTGATGGTGTAATCATTTAATAAAACTTCGAAAAAATGCATCAAGGAGTTTACTTGACTGATATCATCTATATTTGCAAACATTTGATTGAACGGCTGATATCAGCTGAGGTGTTTTACTCTTCCGAAAGGTGTCTATTCTAAGATCAAATTAAAGAGCAGCTGCTTACTAAATACTTGTAGTTGATTGCAAATATAATCGATAGTCTGTTTTAGAATTTGGCATCGTAGCATACTCTCTAAACTCTCTCGACGATCGAGGCATACGTTTGATGAAAATTCCGAAATTCCTGGTCTACGTTGATAGATGTTTCATAATATTTCGTATCATCTTTAACGAAAAGACCTAAGATCCTTGGCCTACCGATTTGAACGAAATTCTCCCTGGTAGTCATCGATTACGCTTTCCATCGGTGTATTTCTATTTGACGACATGATAGATCGCGTAGCAATTTCTATTGTTTCGCCATACTATAGCACCCGATGGATTGTACCGGGCGATTGTATCCACGCTGGGCAAAGAAACGACGGTGGCATTTTATATATAAGGATAAAGCACTGAAGAAATTTTTAATACGGAAGTAGATAACGAGGAGCAGATTGTGAATAGGAAATCCAGAAAGCGCCGTGAAAGACCATCAAGGGCAACTGTACTAAATTTCATCTGATATATCATCTAATATCTGATATTGCTTCCCAATGACAAAACACAATCAGCAGACATATCATTATTTCATATGATTTGACTGTTGGATGGAGCAGGAAAATTTCTCGAAAGGCTTCTCTGCGAACGGCTATAGAAGAAGTAAAGACTCGCACATCGCCAATATGGTTTCCTGAAGGTGCGCTCAACGCTTGGAGATATTCAGCTGAGCGCTCTTAATACCAGGAACATCCTTTGCTACATCAAAAGGCTATTTGCTGATTATATTAATAAACGCGTTTTTCAGTAGCGTAGAGAAAAATGGTGAAAGAAGAACAGCGTTACTTACTCGTACTTACTTGTTATACTCGGTTCAGCTCTTTGGAATATTATGTCCAACAATGTTCCCACACTCAAGTTCCCGAGAAGGTAGTTGGCTTTGTTAATGTTATTCCAATTGTAGCAGTCTCTAAACACAAGGACGAGGGTGATTAGTGCCGAAAGAACTGTTTCGAACAATGCGTATAATTGCGAGAACAACCAAAGTGGTACGAGAATAGTTATGGCGGAACACTACAAACACCAATGGCACGAGTTTACAATACAAATAAAAATAGAAAGGAGCCGAACGAAGTAGGACCTCTAAACAATTATAAGGAGTTGCGGTGGCTGCTATACAAACTTCACGATATGCGATAATTTCTACCAGTTACGTGTGAGATGTGATGATACAAGTTAGTACAGAGTCCTTTCCTCCGAAGTTATACCTAATAGTCGTAATGGTGGCCAAGGATTTTGAAGGTGCTTTTAGTGAGTAAGAGTTTCACACTATTGTGTTGGTTTTCCCGTGTCGTCCGCACAGCGTTCATGATGAATTTTTCCCCTTCTTTAAAATCATGAGAAAATACACACGCGCAAATCTCTTATAGAAGCTGCCACTTCTGATGGTTTGATTTCGGCCAAACATCACTGGGACTTCCACATTTATGTAAAAGCATAAGTATCAGGTTTCAACGTGATCAGTCAATCAATCTGGGCTGTACAGAGACCGAATTTTTGATGAAAAAACTGTTTTTTGCCATAACCGTCATATTTTGCAAAATTAATTTACAATCTGTTAGTTCTTAGTCATTTTGCCTGAGGATGACCTAACAAGTCGAAATTGATAGAGCGATTAAAATTATTTACATTTGTTGCGAAATACAAAAATGGAGGGGTGCATATGTTGTGGCCAACACCCGACTTTCATTTACGACAAATGTGCATTGATGTCGAATACGCCACACTTAATTTCTAAATCGAAAAATTTAACCTAGCTGATCGAAAAATTTAACCTACAGTCTAATAATACAAAATCATTACTCCTATTTCGCATGGATCTCCCAATGGAAAAAGCTTTATTTAGTATGAAGTTCGATCACGAATAGCCAGTCCGTCTGGACTGTAGAGATGCCGAATTTTGGTGAAATAAAGTTTTTTTTTATCAAAACTCATTAATTCACTGGGATCTCCCAATTTATGAAAAAAGCTAAACAATCAGGCAAACCGTCTGTCCTGTATAGCGCCAATAGATGGCACGGAACCACACACGCACACACAGAGATTTGTTAAAACCTATTTTTTTTGTCTTCTGCGATATAGCAAATGGTAAATCTGCAGTAAAACGAGCAAGAATCAAAAGATTGTCAATTAAGTTTCAAACGAAATTTTTCAGATCATTTTTTAAATTTGACCGGATATGACGAGTTTTGATAAAATAAACTTTATTTCACTAACATTTGGCATCTCTGCAGTCTAGGCAGATGGACTGTTTGGAATCAAACTTTATTTTTAACCTTTTTCTGTGAAATGTGGTGGAATGTGAAATGTGGTGGATATCACTGTGTACCGGAAGTGACAGCATTCATGGTACCCTTTTGAATTTTTGCAATGATGTTGAAAAGTTTAGCATCTACAAAAAATGAGATATAAATCCAGGATTGACCTTGTGGGTTTTCTGATATTTAAGCCGGAATAATTTTTTTGATTATTCATGGTAGTTTAACCGAAATTCCGGTTAATTTAATTTTTCGTTTTGGAAATCAAGTGTGGTGTGTTCGAGATCTATGTGTATACATTCGTGGTAAAAAAAGTCGTGTGTTGACCAAAAAATATTCAGCCCTCCTTTTTCATCACATAAGGTAAATAAATTAAAAATGTGCCTTGTTTCATTTTGTATTCCTCACTTGATGCCAAACATAAATATTTTTTGTACAAAATTCTTTAAATACTGATAAGTTGTCATCAGAGCTTCGCTCACAAAGGCCACCTGTGCATTAACGATAAATAGAGCCCTATAGTATTTTTAAAAAGTTTTTCGAAAATTAAAAGTCGCTGATGCAGGTTATTTCAATGAATAATTATGTTGCATTTAAACAATAACCTTGGTTCATAAAATTTTCTATCAGCCTATGAAATCGCGGTAATGTTTGTTTACATTGAAATTGGGTTGATTTAAATGTAAACAAACATAAGTATTAATAATTTAAAATGAGATTCAATTAGTTTAGTAAAATTTTACATACTATCCAATCCTAACGCGAAAATCGTAATAATAATTAGACTAATGCTTTATGTAGAATTTTGAAATGTCTTAAGAGTATTTGGAATTATTTATTTTATCAATATCTAATACAAAACCGTCTGTGTGGCATGAATATTCATGCTTTTAATAGACAGAAACATTTAGAACACAAAACTACCAATATAAAATATCAAAATAGATATAGATAATTAAATATTCATGCCAGACAATTTTATAAGCATTAACAATCGATAACAACAACAAGTGTTTAAGGTATCTAGGTGCTGCATACATTTATGATATCGATATTAAATGTTTAATTTGTCAAATGACATGAGTGTAGGAGTAAGGGAGTAGGAAATTAATCCCAAAGCGGATTTGGGTTCTATTTGACAGCAAGCAAACTTGTTGAACTTGAAGAAAGTGCCCAGGCGATGGACAAACAAAGTAACGTGCTCAACAGGTTTTTTCCTTGCAGGCTAATTCTATTCGCCCCACTCTGCGTGAGTTACGTACGAAACACAGCATGACTTCACCAGTATCGGTTCCACTTACACCGTTATCAAGTTCAAGCTCGTCTTAACAAAATATTTAAGTGTGGTGGTACTGTGAAAAACAAAATAATTTTTTAGTATCGATATTTAAATGCCCCTAAAATGTATACATTTTACGATGGTTTGTTTCTTTAATAAGTTTGAGTACCATAATTTGGTATAATTTGCTTACTAAACGTTACTTATATTGTTTATATGTGTAAATTTAATTAATAAATTTATTATTTTTGATTATTGCTGATCGAAACAATGCATATTATGTGATTTGTCATCTAGGGACAGTAAAAAAAATAAAATATTAACATCGTCATTGCAAAACGTCATTGTAAAAACAAAGTCTTATCGTTTGACGTTCAATCACTAAACTTGTTAATCATGTAATAATACCACGATTTTATGTTTCTTAAGACCTTGATGAAACAATTTTTCATTGTTTAACGGAAAAATATTGGAAAAATTGATTTTAGCGTTTCAAAAAAACGATAAACTTTGAAACCTAACCATAGACAAACTAAACATTTTATTTGGATAATCATGTATTAATCCCTCGATTATAAATACATCTAAGTTCATGCTAGGTCAATTGGTAAAATTTTATGGTCAAAAACTGATTTTTGCTAAACATCGTTTTTGACAATTTGAGTACCATGCCTTCTACAGCCTTAAAGAAATGTTATTACAATAATATTACAATAAAATACTCGGAAGCACTTGTGGATATTCCGTAAGATGTGGATATTCCGAGCGTTGGTGGGTACGCTGCCCTGCCAACCGATTAAAATAGGGCGTTGGTAAAATTAAATAAAAAATGAAAAGAAGTTTTGACTTCGAAAAAACAGAAAAATAAAAAGAAAATTATTCTTCATTTTCGATTGCGACGGAACAGACGTTGTAATATTTTTGCAGTTATTTTTATTAAATAAAAATTTACATTAACAAATAATAAATAAATAAAAACTTGTATTAACAAAATATAAATAATAAAAACTTTATTATAAGAAAAGACAATAAGACAATAAGTTTGGGGGCTACAGGAGATGTATAGACCTCACCGCGCCACCACATAGATGGTGACCCCGATGTACCCGACGTCTAAATGAATTAGAAATCTTCAAGTAAAAATTCCACGTGTTCGTCACATAAATTATTTATTACCACATAAATTTAAGTGACCGTAAAATGGCTGGTGGAAACGAAAACAAGAACGACGAGGGGAACCGTTTCGGATGACAGCACTGCACCAAGTGAACGATTAATATCTTCCGGAGTAGCGCGTGTTGCGGTAAGAATTCCCCCATTTTGGAAGGCGAATCCGCAACTCTGGGTTTGCCAAATTGAAGCACAATTCGAAACCAGTGGTATTAAAGTATTAAATCCGCCAAAAACAAACAAATACTTAACGCTAAAAAACCGGTTGATCGAGTACTTTACGGAATGGGAAGAAAGCCGTTTAAAAAAGTTATTACACGACAAATATTTGTTAGATTAACGACCGTCGCATTTTTTGAGAGAAATGCGGCAGCTCGCAGGACCAAAAATCGGTAGCGAGTTCCTTAAATCACTTTGGATTCAGCCATTACCTACACAAATGCAGGCGTCGTTAGCGGCGACGATTTGGACAAGCTAGCTACGATGGCAGACCGTATTATAGAAGTTGCAAAGGGGTCGGAGGTGAATATATGCAGTAAGATAAATGAAACCGGATCCCAAATGCTGGCATGAGTCCGATGAAACACAACATAACCCATGTTATTGAAACAAAGTGTGCTCCATTATATTCAAAGTATCGTCGGCTAACAGCCGAAAAACTTATTATCGCAACGTTAGTTCTACAATATGATGAAGCTGGGAATTTGCAGGCTATCCAAAAGCCCGTGGGCCAGCCCTCTGCTCTAGGTTAAGAAGGAAAACGGGGAATGGCGACCATGCGGGGACTACCACCGACTTAATTATGCTACAGTAGCGGACCGATATCCATTACCGCACATCCAGGATTTAGCATACGGATTGGATTGTATGGCAAAGTCATATTTTCCACAATCGTTCTGATAAAGGCGTACCATCAGACACCCATCGAGCCAGCGGACATAGAGAAAACAGCGATAATAACGCCATTCGGATTATTTGAGTTTCCGCGGGTGACCATTGGTTTGTGCAACGCTGCTCAAAACTTTCAAAAGTTCATCCATGCTGTGTTGAGAGGCCTCGATTTCGATTTCCCATACCTGGATGATGTGTTGATTTATTCCGATATCACGGAACAACATTTGGATCACCTACGCCAAGTATTCGATCGATTTAGTGAACACGGGATTGTAATCAACATGTCCACATCTGTTTCTGGCAAGAGTACGGTGAAGTTTTTAGGTCATTTGATAGCCGAATCGGATAAGAAACCACTGCCGGATAAGGTTGCTGCCATTGCGGAATATAAAGAACCAACCGATGCTAGAGGTGTGCGAGAATTTCTAGCAATGGATAATTTTTATCGTCGATTTTTACACGACGCTGCAAAAATTCAGATGCAATAAGAAGAATGATAAAACAAAGGTCAACTAGACCGCCGAAGCAAGAAATGCGTTCGATAAATGCAAGGCAGTGCTAGTGAATGCAGCGATGCTAGCCCATCCATCATCAACAGAACCACTATCGTTAACGATCGACGCGTCCGACTATGCTATGGGAGCTGTAGTCCAGCAAATGTCAGGTACAAATTGGGTACCGCTTAGTTTTTTTCGAGAAAGCTAATGGCGACACATAAAAATATAGTGCCTACAACCGCGAATTGTTGGCTGCATATTCGGCAGTAAAACATTTTCAATTTATGCTCTAAGGACGGAATTTTATAATATACACAGATCATGAGCCGTTAACGTTTGCCTTTCAGCAGAAACCGGAGAAAGCATCACCACGACAACTCCGCCAATTGGACTATATAGGACAATTTTCGACGGATATTCGACATATCGTGGGAAAAGATTATGTCGTAGCGGATGCTCTATCCCGGATCGAAACAATTTCAACTCCAAAGCTGGTGGACCTCTATGAATTAGCGGATTTGTAAATGGTGGACGACGAGCTTAAACTAATTTTGGACTCGCAAAACCAGATGAGTTTGAAATTAACACCAATAATGCTGCCCGGTAGTGATAGAAACGTATTTTGCGAAGTAAAGGAAAACCGAATGCAACCGTATCTACCGAAGAGCTTACTACTAGAGATGGTCAAGAATTTTCACAATATAGCCCATCCAGGGGTAAAGACTTCTACTACCTTGATGAATACGAAATATATGTGGCCCGCCATCAATAAAGATTGTGCAAACTGGGCACGAGGCTGCGTGAAATGTTAAAAGGCAAACATATCGAGACATACGAAAAGTCCTCTAGGAAGATATGTCCTGCTGGATAGTCGCTTTCAACACATCAACATAGATATAGTAGGTCCAGTACCTGGATCGAAAGGTTACAGTTACTTGCTAACAGGTATAGACCGATTCTCGCGATGGATAGAGGCAATTTATGAAAATTGGATTTGTCGATTTGGAGTGCCGCGAAATATTACTACGGATCAAGGACCCCAGTTCGAATCCTCGCTCTTTAAGGAACTGGGAAGGCTATTCGGATACAATTTCGGAAATGGTATACGATACGACGATTTCACTGCCTGGAGAATTTTTTAGCACATCAGCTAACAATGCCAACGATTGCCTCAACCGTCAGGAGAAATATTTTAAATTAGGAATAAGAGGCAAAGAAGTCGTAGTTTCTATAGATCGATTAAAGCCAGCGTTCTTACTTCAGGATGCCGAAGATGAATCACGCCCAAGGAAAAATTCGTAGAAAACCGAACCTGACGCGGTATCAGGAGAAAACGAGATGCCATTAAACCAGGAATTTCTAAAAACGGAAGATGTCCAATTCGAGGAAACACCATCATCAGTGCTGGGAGGACCTGTACCAGTAAAAACTAGAACGGGGCGACACGTGCACTTCCCCAAGAGGTACCTTGAGACATTTATATCAGGGTAAGGCGACGAAGAGTAGCGTTGTCACTGAAGAAGGAGTGCTGTGGATATTCCGTAAACGAGCGTTGGTGAGAGACCTCACCGCCACCACACACTGATGACTGACAGAATTTTATCGTATAACAGAAAATAAAAATATATGAAACAAAAATTCGTTTCTAGGGGGTTTAATCAGTTGGTAAAAAAGACAAAACATATAGATATTTAATTTATTTGAATTTTTGACTCTACTTTATTACATAGATGGAAATCTGGAAGAATCGCAACGATCAGTTTCGAACCAATGAAATTATTGATTTGAAAAAATCAGTCTTCTCATCATCAGGTCGCGACGACTGATGTCGTATTACTTACATTGGAATATTGTCCATATATATATAGCGAATTATTTTCTAGCCTACGAAATCGATTCTTTCATATATTCCAACAACAAATATAACCAGAATAGACATTGCGAAGACCAAGAAATTTTTTCCTGGCTTAACATTTTTTATAGCAAATATAACTTTTAAATATGAATATTTGTAATTACTGTGGTGATTTTATCGTAACATACTTTTTAGGTTGAAATACACTGCAAAAACTTCTTTATGAGTCCGTAATTATTTATTTGAAATAATAATATTCAAAAATAACGAATTTTTTCCTACTTTAAGTGAGCCATGGTCAAAAACATGAGTCGATACTTTTCCATACAAAAACAGCGTTACGACGTTTCTGTAGTTATTCTGTGACCGAACATTGTGTGTAAAAATTTATATTAAAAAAAATACTAATGTAAAGAACCATTACAATAAAAACCATTGCAAATATAAATAAATAATAGGTAGGGGACATTTTTAACTGGTTGAATTTGGGATTTCCGAAGCGAATACGCGGTATGTTTCTCCCAGTAAGGCCACTTAGGTATTTATCAATGGATTCGGTCTTGGTTTTTTTAATTAGCAATTTTTATTTATTCTACACAAACATTTTAGAGTTGTTTTTTCTGCTTTTTGTTTGCTACAACCAGTTCTCTAACTTTCAGAGAGTAAATAATATTATGGTCCATTTCCCTTGAAGTTGATGGGGTACTACTCCACGCGCTTCTTGTATGCTGTTGTTGTGTTGTTCTATTTGTTATTCTCACTGTAACTGATTTTTAATTGGCACCTTAAGAAGATTAATATTATCCTCAACTAGTTTCTGGAATTTCTCTCAGCAAATTTTGTTATTTGAGAGCCAAGGTAGATTAGATTTCTTAAAATAGTTGCAGTGATTGTCATTGGTGTGTGATCCGACATAATCCCCATTAGTTTTCTAGGTAGATGTAGTTTTCGTTTATACCTTTGTTTTTATCCGTAGACTAATATGTTGGTTGATCTCCAGAATGAAACGCGCAACTGCATAATCATCCTGGTCCATACATTGATTTCCGGTAGGTATTTTTTGAAATTACATCCGATTATGAAACTTGCTCCAAGTGAATTAAATAATGTGCCTAATGTGTCTTCCTTAATTAGGTTATACCTTGGGAGACAATATACTGACGACACACTACATTCTTTATTGTTATTTACATATTCTTTTAAGATGGCTACTTGCATAAATTCCTCTTCAATTTTAAGATCCATGAAGTGTTTTTTATCCATATTCATTAAGATATGAAGTTGAAGTAAAATTCGTCTCCGATACTAGGCATATAGCTGTTTTTCAGTATTTAGGAAAATTTCTAATTCTGGAATATGTTCCATTAGGCCATTTGCATTCAGGGTTACTATTCTTAATGATTTATTTGTGGTTGTTTGCATCATTCTAATAGAGAATAGATGTCATTTCATTTAGAGTCTTGCTTGTCTAATATGTTGCTAAGAGTTTCAAGCCTAATGATAAGAGCTTCCATGCTTCTTAGTGTCCTTTGGAGCACTGTTGTATCTTCACTGTGTACTTGCATGAGGTTTTGTTTACAATATTTGAATATTTTGACTGCAATATTTTAACCGCTACAGGTTTAATGTCATCATCATTTGCAGGTATAGGTGTCGTCCCAAGTGCTGCACGTGTTTGAACTGCTTGTTTGAGTTTTTCAACGCATTTCTTTAAAATTGTAAATTCTTTTTCGACTTACTGTAACTTCCTTTATATCTCTTAATTGCTCTCTGAATTCAGCGTTTTTTTCAGAGCTTCTCGTACTACAATATATTTTCTGTTGAAGATGATTGGACCACAACAGAATCCTTTGGGCTAGCCCCCGAAATGTGTGGATTTGGCAACATCTATGCTGCTATATACCATCTGGGGTATTACATTCCGTGTTTGTTGTACTACCTAGTTATACCGAGGCAGTAAGAACCACCCGCAGACGATTCTCTGAGTACCCTAGGCTGAGGAGCTTTCTGAGGGGGAGGAGTGAGGAGTTATCTTGCTAAAGATTTCCGCAGAACAATGCTCGATAATGAATAGTGGTTGGGAAATACTTAAGTTAAATTTGACCATTTTTCGAAATATGTTCATTTGTTTATACAAATATTTTGGAACACATATGACATTTTCGTTCAGATTTCATGCCGCTTCCGGTGGACCAATTTCGGCCTGAAATCACAATGATTTTTGCAAATGCTTAAGTATAAAGTTTCATTCCGTTCAATCAATCAATCTGGGCTGTACAGAACCCGCATTTTTGTTGAAAAACAGTTTAATTTGTGAAAAATCGTCATTTCCGCTTAAATTTTGGTAAACTGATAGAGACCGGTATTGTTCCAAATTAACTTATAATGTTTTAGTTCGTAGTCGTTTTTCTTTTATACTTATAAAAATATTTTCAAAAATCGACCCTATTTCGCCGAAAAACCACCGGGACCTCCTAATTTATGTGGAAAGCTTAAGAATGAAGTTTTACCCGTTCGGGCCTGTTCTTACACCCTGTTTACATAGAACAAGAGAGAAGGATAGGAAAGGTGGTTCTAGGACTTTACGGGTTTCTAAACAATATAAAAATTATATCTTTCCTGAACTACTGACATTGACAACATTTGGTCCCAACAAGACGGGGTTACGTGCCACACAGCAAATGCAACAATTAAATTATTGCGAGAGAAGTTTGGATCATATCGCTCTCATTGGAAAACCATATCGACAGTTTTGTTTATTTACCGCACCACTCAGATAAAAGTGAGGCTCATCGGAGAAGATGATTTTCTTAAAAACTAAAAAACTGAAAAACTGGATAACTTGTAAACGTTGTTCTTGCGTATATCTCACCATGATGAAATTGTAAACATTACTGAATACAATGAAACAAAAAATGACAGATCATGACATATTACAAATGGCCGAAACGTCACTTAAAAATCATATCATTCCTATTGGAAAACCCGATAGATGAAAAGATACAAACACTAATTATCAAGTGATAATAATTTAATGACGAGTTAATGATGCCGTTTGCAATGCCTACGGCATTGTCAACACTACTTGGTATATTAGAAATGATAACGAACTTAAAGATAGAATAGGTCAGCGAGAAAATATAAAATTATGAAAGAAAGCGCCTACTTCAATTATCGTATTCGCAGTGAGAAGACTTTAATAGCAGAAGCCGTTGGAGCTGGACAGTTTTAATTAAAATACATTTTTTTTTGCCACACGAGTAACCAATGGGCTATTTATTGTTCGTCAACTGAAACATTTATTATTATTTTTTTTTAAGAATGTAATAATTGTCCAGTGGATTTAATGTCCTTTGCTGGTCAATTAATACCCCCTTTTCATTCACGCACACACACACCTCCCATTCATATACAATTACAATATACCACCTGCACATTGCAAGCTCCATGTCAACCTGTACACTGACATGGACGATGTGTCGGCGCAGAAAATTCTGCACTCCAACAGAGTTGTGTTTATTAACATAAACCGATCGTAATCGATGATGAAAATTCGCTTTGCATCTAGCCTCTGGTGGGATTCGAACCCAGTACCTCACGGTCCAAGGGCCGAAGCTTTAACCACTGCACGACTTGTCCGGTAACATTTAAGATAGATACATGCATAATTATATGAACAATGAATTACTTGTAATCTATATGAGTGTTTCTTTGTTTGTTCCGTATGTGTTCCTATACCATTCATCCGATTGCGATGAAACTTTGAAGAGTTGTTGTGTGCACGCCCAAGAACCTTTCTGAATTAGAATGGTTATTTCTAGGCGATACGCGAGGCGTTTCAATAAATGAGAATTTTTTCGGTGTATGCGTGCGCACTGCTTGACAGAATTGAATTGAATAAAATACAAACAGCGACATTTCAATTCGTGTGTGACATAACAAGTGGCGTCGACTGTGAAATTCTAATTGACGGTCAACATTAGATAATAGATATTACACACATTTGCTTTGCATTTTCAAAGTTAATTTTTAATAGTCGTCATAAAGTATTGCTTTCGCTGTCAAACCAATTATTCCACTCAAACGATAAGTAATTGGTCGATAAACACCTCAGACGAGTAACGGAAAGCAACAGTAGGAACCTTTCGGGTACGCATTGATCTATTTAAACGAAAACTGCATACGCTGAATTAAATCTTGGTGAATTCCATTATGATCTTAATTATGATTGTAGTCTCAATTCAAGTATGGTTATGGAAAAAATGGTTAAATTATGCGTGTATTGCAGTGCAGTCCTCAATTTTAAGAATGAAACACCAGAAATATGCTGTGCGGACGGAAAAATTAAATTATCACAAGGGCGACGTTGGTATCAATTGACACAATCAAAACGAAGCATTTCTTGACGAAACGATACCCAAGAGACTAACATTATCACTGGCAATCACGAATATCCACTCTATTGTTGACAATCAACTGAAGATAGCAGTCAGATTCTCATTTCAAAAGTACGAAACAGTGATGTTGAAGTCAATATTTGCTGGGAACGGAACAATATACACCGTTACTCTCGAACACGAACAAATCACCGGTGTGAAGAACTTAACAAAATTTATTATTTTAAAATGTACGCGAGTGTGCATTCAATATTTTAACAGTGTAATTCAACAAAAACTTGATCAGAAATGAAACCGGTTAGCACCGGTTTGCTGTTTGTTGTAAGGAGCTAATCCTACACATTTCCACGCGGTTTCATTTTCAACCACATAACTAATATAGGCTTTCAAAATATCATGTTAAGATTTAGGACTAGTGCTATGCACTATGAATTAACAAACTTTCAATGGGAAATCTTAACTCATTCAATTTTTTGTGTTGGCACCGGCTTGCTGTTTGTTATAAGGAGCTAATCCTAGAGTTGAAAGCTGGTTAATTCATAGTGCAACTCACTAGCTCTAAATCTTAACATGATATTTTGAAACCCTATTAGTTATGTGTTTCAACGTATATAATGAAACCGCGTGGAAATGTCTAGGTCTAGGATTAGCTCCTTATAACAAACAGCAAACCGGTGCTAACACAAAAAATTGAATGAGTCGTCGCCCTTACTCTTAACATTGTATTTTGAAAGCCTATTACAGGTAAACTATTTAATGTATGTAATATAAATGCGTGGGAGGATCTATAATCGGGCTCGTAAAATATATTGAACAACACAAAAAATTTAATGAGTTTACTTTTAACTATTTTAATGCGATTTTCAATCATTTCTGTTCAAGTTTTTGTTGAATTACCCTGTTAAAATATTGACTGCGTACTCGCGTAAATTTTAAAATAACAAATTTTGTTTAGTTATTCACACCGGTGTACTAAAGCACATACCAATGTCGAGTATTGCAATTCGGTGAAATCGATCAAGCAGATTTGCAAATATGTCAACAAAGGAAGCGATATGGCAGATTTTAAAGTAAATTGATTGAACTGCTTCGGTCGACGAACTCGACCAATATCAACTAGGGCGCTACATTAGAGCAATGAAGCAGTAGAGCACATTTTATCATTGTCAATCCATGAACGATATCCACCAGTTGTTCATTTGGCAGTGCACCCTAAAATAGGACAGCTCGTGGACTTCACAACTGCACTCTAAAGTGCCAACATTTTACACATGGAATGTTGAATGACATCGTGATCCGACGTGTTAGGCCGTCTGTGCATTGTTCACCCAAAAAATGCGGAATGCTTTTACTTGCGATTACTGTACGTGGACCAATATCCTTCCAAGAATTGAGAAAAGTAAACGGTCAATTATGTGTCACTTATGGTGAAAATTGCCAAGGATCAAGGAAACGATGTACATTGGGACATTTCACTCGCTGATGCATTGAGACATGCCGCCGCACCAGGATTTTAGTGATAAAGGTGATAAACAAAAATTTAAATGAGAATGATTTCGTCATATCGCTGCTGCAACAGTGACACAACTCAAAATTCACTTATTTCTAAGATATTCAAATCAAACGATAATTCATATTTTTATTATTTTGTATCAAAACATACTCTCTTATGTTAGTTATTTCTAGAAAATTTGGTAAAATTCCATATAAAAATGACTCAATTCACGAAATAAATTAACGTTTTAAGATATTGGAAACGATTCTAAGAACATTTTCAAAATATTAAAGAATTATATAAATTAAGATCCGATTGAGGATGTAGAAATAGAAAAAATAATAATTTACTAATCAGAATGTATTTTGATTTACTTCTGAAAATCGGCATTTCTACGAACAACTTTGAGCGATATTTTCAAATCGTTCTACTGAAAAATTAAACATTTTGGATTGTGTCACTCTTGCAGCAAATGAGCGACATGTACCGAGTGATTTTTTTAAGCTGAAACTTTCAAATATCTCGTTAATAAGCACTCTACGAAAAAATTGTCTATTATCATAATCATTCCGGGAGGAACATATATTAGTGCCCCTCCTGCTCTTCTTGTAGGTGGGGCGGGGGTAACTTTAAAATTAAAATAGCAACCCCTATTTTTTTGTTGCAGGTTGGAGTTCTACGGCTTACGTACGTAGGACTTCTTTAAAATATTTTTTTCGATTTCTCTTACTGAAAACCTATCCATACGATAATGCAATACCTTTGAATTAACCCAGGAACATGCGATTTAATCTGCTTTCAAATAAATAATTTTTTTTGAATTTTGCTTTAAAAATATCGATTCAGGTCGAAGATTATTTCGAAAACAAAAGACTAGTTTGCGTTAGGCTATTAATACAATACATAATGGAGTATTTAACTGTACTAGAAAAAATTAAAATGGTCTTGGTTTTCCGGATAGGATTCGGTCACGCGCTTCATTTTACCGGACTGTTAAATAATTTACTACTGATAGAAGTGTTCAACCAAAAAAAGAACTCGTCGAGCAACAGTCACTGAGGAAAGTAATGAACTTGCCGTATTGGCTGCAGTAACTCATAATCCTCATATTAATACACAAAAAATAGCTAGCAATTCCGGATTGTCCCAAACCAAATACAGCAAAATCCTAATTTATTTCGCTACGTATTATTCTCCGACGAGTCGTCTTTTACAAACCATGGAACGGTTAATCGACACAACATGCATTACTGGAGTGTTGAAAATCCACACTGGCTTTAAGCACCATGGTACGTGAGAGGCAAGGGTCACGTTAATCAAGTATCCCGAAGGGAATAGAAAACTATTACGTCCACGTTGTTTAGTTTATTTACCAGTCAATTACATTTCGACAGGTAACCATTTCTCAGTTATTCAGATATTTTTAAAACAAAATACAAAAAAAATAATTTATTTGAAAAATTTGAAACAGCGCCATCTATCAAGAATCGAAAAAAATGTTTCAACGAAATCCTACGTACTTTAAGCCGTAGAATCCGAATCTGCAATAAAAAATAGGGGTTCCTGTATTTTAATTTCAAAGTTACCCCCGCCTCACTTACATGAAGCGGCGGAGGGGTACTAATTTTAGCACTAATGTATGGCCCGGAATGATTAAATTTTGATAATGGACATTTTTTTCGTAGATTGCTTATTTTCCGATATATTTGAAAGTTTCAGCTTAAAAAAATCACCGGGTATACCATTCGAATTCAAACGTTTGCAGTTACTATCAACAAAGCACAGGGATAATTGCAACAAAAGTGTGCACTAAATTTGGGAAATCCATCCTCCTCACATGGACGTATACCGCTTGTCACGTGTCGGAAAACCTTCTCATTCATTCGTGCGAACGAGAAATTTCGCAAGTTCAAAGTAAGGTTGCATCACGTACTCGTAGGTTAAATCGTATAAAAAACTCAAAAAGTGTCTCAAAAGAGTAACCAACTTTATTTGACCAATGTTCGCAGCTTATGGGTATCTGTAGAAAAGTTTTAGCCAAACAATTAGAACCAGACAAATCTTTGAATCAGTTAAAGGAGGTGTTGGTGGAAGATTTTAGGCCTGAATCTTTGGATTCAGCTAGTGATATGGATTCATTTCGAGTGAAAGCAAATGGAAAATAAACCGTGCTCATCAAAAGTAGCAGGCGGTGCTGATTTTTCTAATATAAATTCAGCGTATACCGTACACGATAACCAAGGTCAATTTGATAACAAGCGATCAGAGTTTATTTCTCCAGCCCGGTGCACGTATATCCTCACCCTTATCAAATTCACCATACTAGACATGCTGTTTCTCGGTGGAACATTTCATTTGACGGATCACCGCAAGGCACACCTATTAAACGCTTTCTATTTAAAGTTGAGCATCTGGCCGAATCTGAAGGTTATTCTGCTAATCAGCTTATTACTGACTTAAGTTATGTATTGAAAGGTACAGCCGCAGATTGGTGTTGAACGTATCACGAACGAAATAAAAATATAACTTGGTCTAATCTAAAAGTTGATCTAATTCAGCGTTTCCACGATCGCAGGTCTGACCATGAGATCCGGAATACTCTTGAGTCCCGAAAACAAAGAATAAAATAATCCTTTTACGACTTTTATCAAGATCTGCTTGGTATCTCTTTGCAAATGGAGAATCCAATTTCTGATTCTGAACTCATGTACATTATGCGTCACAACATGAGGGCAGGATTGCAGGACAAATTAGTAGATCAGCATTTTTCAACGATAAGTCAAATGTTACAAAAGTGTGTGACTTATGAAGATACGTGGACCAGAACAGGACTCCATTTTTATAATCTCCCAAAAACGGTAAAAACCGCTAGCGGCCGAGCAGAGTCAATTCTCGGTCATGTTCGCATTCCAGTTACTTTCGCAGGCCAAACGCACTGTGCAACGTTTCACCTTGCACCAAACTTAAAACAAATGTTATATTTGGGTATTGATTTTTGGGATTTGTTTAAGATTAAAATAGTTCTTCCATCAAAACAACAGAGTTCATCCCACGCATCTGAACCCCGGTTGTTACCGGCGTGCCCGATATCAGAACTTGATGATTTACCAAAAAGCCATGCTGCATCTTGTCATACAAAAGTTTCCATCATCTGCCGTATTAGGGTTAGGCCGTACACATTTAGTGTCACATGAAATTGACGTTGGCTTATCGAAATCTATTAAACAGCGATATTACACCGTATCACCCGCTGTGCAAGCCGAAATGAATAAGGAAATTGATAGGATGCTGAAAATGGGAGTAATAGAAAAGAGCTATTGTTCGTGGTGCTCCTTCATCGCGGTGGTGCGCAAACCGAATGGCAAAGTTCGATTGTGTCTCGATGCGCGAGGTGACTGTAAAGGATGCTTATCCTTTGCCTCTCATCGACGGGTTGCTAAGTCGTCTTGGCAAACCTCGAGTAATTACTACTCTTGATTTGAAGGATGCCTTTTGGCAAATACCGTTAGATGAGAGGTCAATGGATAAGGCAGGATTTGCTGTTCCAGATCGCCCATTGTATCAGTTTAAGGTAATGCCATTTGGAATGTGCAATGCACCACAGACAATGTGTAGGTTGATGCACAGAGTTATACCACACGAACTACACTCTCAGATTTTTGTATATTTGGATGACCTTTTAATAACTAGTGAGACGTTTGAAGAGCATCTGGTTTTATTAGAAAAGGTAGCTAAGCTTTTAAAGAATGCAAATCTTACGATTAATATCGAAAAAAGTAAATTTGTACTAAAGGAAGTTCGCTATCTTGGTTATGTAATTGGTGATGGAGTACTGAAGATCAGTCCAGAGAAGGTTGTTGCTATAACGTCTTTCCTGAGCCAAAAACAGGTTTTAGGGGTGTCCGGGTGGTACCGCCGGTTTATACCCCAGTATTCCGAAACTGCGGCACCACTTACAAACCTGTTGAAGAAGAATAAAAAGTTTGTATGGGATGAACACGCTAAATCAGCCTTTGAAAACTTAAAGTCATCTTTATCATCTCCACCAGTGCAATCCGGATTACACGTGAGCATTTTATATACAGTGCGATGCCTCTACGACCGGTGTTGGCAGTGTATTATTTCAAAAATCAGATAAACATGAAGATAAACCTATTGCCTTTATTTCTCAGAAGCTCAACGCGGCTCGGCGTAATTATAGCATAACGGAGCTTGAGTGCTTTGCGGCCGTGTTGAGTGTAAAGAAATTTCGGCAGTATACTGAAGGCTTCCCTTTCACGATCATAACTGATCATGCCAGCTTGAAATAGCCTATGAGCCAAAGGGAGCTTAAAGGAGCTCACTGGAGCCTCCAACCATTAAAAGGGTAGCGAAAACTTAGTTCCAGATGCACTTTCTCCGCAATATATGGAAGAAATTGATTCTGTAAAGGTCAACGAGGCAAATCGTATTCCGATTGATTTGAATTCAGAAGAATTTTTAAATTCGGATTAAACCTGGAAATTGTGACGATGAATCGTTGTCTTCGGACATTCCTCAATGGAAATTAGTCGTTCCGCTAGGTATTATTCAATCCGGTATGATGTCCACCGACTTCGGCACATTAGGGAGTGCGTAAAACCTTAGAGCTCATTCGACGATTTTACTATTGGAATCATATGGCAAAGGACGTAAACGATTTTGTATCTAACTGCGTGACATCTAAAATGTGTAAGCTCGTAAATAATATTTGTCGTCCACCAATGGGAAATTATATTCCAGTCTCCCGTCCGTGGCAAAAACTCTATATACATTTTCTTGGACCCTATCCGAGATCAAAGCATGGTAATACGTATTTGTTTGTTGTATTAGATCAATATTCTCGATTTACAATGCTTGAACCTATGCGAGACGCTATCACAAGAAATGTAATCAAATTCTTGGAAAATAGAATTTTCTACGTATTTTCAGTCCTGGAAATCATTTTAGGTGATAATGGAAAACAGTTTTGTTCGACCCAATTCACAGACTTCTTAATAAAATTTGGTGTGAAGCAAGTGCTAACCCCAAAATATTCACCCCAGTCGAATGTCTCCGAGCAACTAAACAGATCAATTTTATCTAGTATACGATTCTATATAACCAAAGATCATTCTACTTGGGATGAACAAATTCACGCAATCGGATCAGCGCTTCGAAATGTTATACATCAGAGTACGAACCGGTCACCGCATTTCACAGTATTTGTAAATCATTATGTTGGACATGGATCGGATTATAAATTGTTGTTAAGTATAATTGTAGGCTTAGCAACCAGATATTTGTTGATGTAATTAATATATAAATTTTGGATTTATATAAACCAAGAAAATTTAACAAAACTCAAGTAGTTCAAAACAACACTTCAGTCTGTTGTCACAATCGCCACCAGTGGTAAGCGGATAACAGTCCAAAAAAAGCTTCGAAAAGCTGTATCAAGTGTTAGCACTGATATAACACATTCTATGTAAATTTAATTTAACTGTTTTGACCACATAAGCCATAAATATATTTACAACCAACCAATACATTAAGCTCCATTGATTTAGTTAAAGTCAATTGAAATAAAACTTGAAAAGTTTTTACAACCAGATTTTGAGACCAATAAATATTGATATTACGATATTCCCACACACATAAAACAAGGGGAAGTTCAATAATATTTAAAAACGCATGATAAAAAGCTCTTTTCATACATCATCTCGATTGCAGAGAGTTAGAGCAAATAAAGAGAATACACAAAAGCTCAGTACAGAAAAAGTGCTAACAAATTTTTCACTATGAAAAATACTGATTGTATTTGGTAGCAACTCAACTTGTACTCAGTTTGTTTTCGGATTTCACTTGGTTAATATACACGGGTGACGAGACGTATATTTCGAGCAATACAAAATTTTTTTATTTGTGTAGAAAAAAAAGTTTCAACCGAAATTATTAAAAGTTTTAATTTTTTATCAAATAGTTTTTTGAATTAAACAAAAAAAGTTTTGCATAAAATATTAATATTTTAGTTATAAAATTAGTTGTTAAATAAATGTTTTCGTGGTTTTATTGAAATAAGTGGTTTTTCTATTAGTGAAAATTATTAATTAAAATAAGCTTTTTGTCTATGTGTAGCAAAGTGGTTTACGAGTAGTTAAAAATAAATAAATTAAAAAGCATAAGTTTTGTGTACCTAATTATGAATTAAAATTAAGGAAAAAATATTAAAATACATATTTTATTAAAATAATATTACCTCTGTGTAAATTAAAATAATATTTATTGTGAATAAAGTTTAATGTGTGCTTTGTGTGTTTTGTGAATATAATTGAGCAAATATATACCTAGTATTGTGTTTTCTTGGTGTTTTTCTGTGTGAATTTGGGTGATGTGAAGGGGGCGCGGAAAACTCATCGGTATTTTCATCGCATTCAAATGGAATAAAATACAAATACAAGTAAAGTTATTTTAAAAATAATTTGTTTATAAATTCTATATAAATTTATTTATTTATAGAAATTTTCAAATTAATTGGGAATGAAAAGTTTAGAGAGAGCTCCTTATAAAATTTAAACTCAAGTTGTTTTACGAGTGTGTTTCAACAAAATATACAAAATACTGTACGATTCTAATTAAGATATTTGAATAATTTTATATTTTCGATTGGATCGTCACGTATATGTCGTACGAGTGTATGTCTTATAATTACATACCTCTCTTAAGTAAATTAATTTTATTTTGGGGTAATTTGAGGGGTTCGTTTATTTTGTGATTCGGCATAATTGATTAAAAGAGACTGAAATTTGCGTATCAAAATATTTCAACAGATAACATAAAATTAGTTCCTACATATTGGTTTTTTGAATTTTATACTAATTGCAGGTTATGCATATCACCTACGCAATACACGTGTGTGTGTATGGATGTGTGTTCTAATTAAATTTGCAAAATAAATAAAAACGTATATTTGGTTGGTGTGGTATTTGCTATTTTTATATACATAATGAAAACCAAATTCTAAATTTAAAAGTCAAGTTTAAAAAATCGTAAAATAAATTCTGTTTAATTCATCAGTCTTTAATTTGGCATCTATATAAATACACAAAATGTACCTGTATTGTAATATGTATAGGTGTGTGTGTGTGGGAGTTTTATAAATATAAGGTAATTCTTTGAAAGGGCATTTTTTATTTTCTTATAAGCAACAAAGAATATAATCCTTAAACATTTCACCTACATATTGCCAAACTTGAAACCATATTCGAAATGTTTGTGTAACTTCTGGGCAATTTCGTTTAAGGGTACAGATTAGTTGGTTCTTAGAATTAGGATTATGGTGGGCAATTTTTTTTCTAGATATTTCGTGTAAATAATTCAGGAATAAGAACATTTATTTATTATTTAAGGTATTTTGGTTTTGTCAATCATTTTTCATTCATACAGAAGAGTACAGGCAAGTAAAAATAGCTACTTTGCGTTATACAATTTACGTTGTACGGGCGTTTTGGGCGCTACATTCCTTTTAGAATTATGTGGACGATGATTTCAAAATTTTGTGGCGGTTTAAAACAGTGCTTCTTCCACTTGAGCCTTTATGTAGATAAGGATATGAATTGATTGCGTTTTAAATTGAAGTAGAATATTCAGAGCTTTCCTATAGAAATAGCTGAGTTATCAGTTGGTTACCTTTTGGCGGGTTCATCTTTTATTAAATTTTATGATAATTATCTCGGCGCAGCACTGTTTGTTTGTTTAGAAAATTCGATGCGATAGAGACATTTATTGAAATCTTTGGAAAAATACCAAATTATCGTCCAAAATAAATATTCTTCGTGTTCCAAAAGTTTAATAAAACAATTCAACGAAAATAATATTGTTAAAATCTCTAACATTGTTAGAAATTTACTTTATCGCCTGTCGGTTGCTTTAGTAAATTGACAGGAATATTGTAAATATATTGGCTGAAACTCTATGGTAAGTTGTGCTTAATTTAAAACTGACCTATTCGAGAAATAATGAGTGTTTTACTCGTATAATAGAAATGTGGAAAGAATCGTTTACAAATCATTTTACCACTCCAGTTTGTGAACTGTTTCTTTAGATCCATTGTACATTTTAAATTTTTATCAAAAATAAAAGAAACTTACTATTAACGGTTTAATCAAACTACGATAAAAACGAAGGATGATATTTTAGTTAAAATGCTAAAATTTTAAACACAAATCCCTCTTAAAATTATGGAAAAATCATCGGAAGCAATCTTCAATCCGAATTATGCTTGTCGTTGTGTTATTTAATGTAAAGCATTTGGGTGGTTGAATAACAATATCCGCCAAATTCATTCGGATACTCTACTGGTAACACAGGATGTGCTTATCCATGACTTTTTGGCGTAGCTCGGGCTAAATATCATTTAAGCCTCGTTGAATTCGTTCTTCAGTTTTACAATCGTCTCGTACTTTCTGGCAAAGATCATAATTTTCACGTTGCCCCAGAGAAATAAGTCCATTGCAGTCAAATCACAAGATCTCGGTGGCCAATTGGCCTTGTTGTTTCGAGAGAAAACGTATTCAAGGAATTTCGTTAACAACTGAGCCATTGTATCTTCTATCCGACAGAAACCACTTATTAAGAGTTCATATCTTCTAAAAGTCTATAAATAGATTTGAATTTTGTCACGATAACGTTCACCGTCTACCTTAACGCTAAACAGTATCGTGTTGCGGATTCATAGGTTTCTTTTGAATGATATGTGGATATTTAGTATTACAAACGCAAAAATTTTGCTTGTTTGCGTATTCGATTAGGTGGAAATTTGAATCACCGCTCATTAAGGTTTTTTTTAAATCAGCATCAAGTCGCTGTTGTTTAAAATTTAAAATCAAACTGGTAAATATATGACAGCACTAAAAATTCTAGTCTCCATGACTAAATTCGATAAAGGTCATAGACAAACAATGAAAATATGTCCAACTTGTTGAACTACAATCCCAATTTTTTTTCTAGAGAATACCGAAAAGAAACTACCGAGTGGTTCATCAGCGTTTGCAATTTCAACTACCTGTTATTTCGAGCGAGTAACACTTACGTCATTCATGTTATGACAGAAAATTAGTTTAATGTTTGACAATTACGTTTGGGAAATATTGAAAGCTTACTTTCAAAGTGGTGAGTGTTCTACCCAAACTGTAAGAAATTTACGTGGACAATTCAGTAACACGAAAATGGCTGCAATTCAATTTGTGGCTCAATTTGTGAAACGAGTTCGTGAAACTGGAATGTTATTAGATAAACCAACACGTGCACGTGAATTTACATACAGTGCGTACTGTCGAGAACATTGTAGCTGTTGCTCAGAATGTGTCTGAGCATCCATCAACATCAACTCGCCATCATTCTCAAGAATTGAACATTTCAACTAGTGCAGGAGCTGAAGCAAAGTGACCATCCGCAACCTTTTCGGTTCGCTAATTGGGCTGTGGAACTGTTGGGAGAAAATTAACATTTTTACCGAAAAATCATCTTTTACGACGAAGCTCATTTTCACCTCGGAGGCTACGTCAGCAAGCAAAATTCTCGTATTTGGGGCTCACAAAATCCACTCGTAACCATGGAGAAGCCGATGCATCCACAAAGAGTGACTGTTTGGTGTAGATTTTAGACCGGCATCATCATCGAAAAATATGGACCTTTTCTTAAATATGGAATACGAACCTTTTCTGCTATTGACGAGATAGGAGCCCATACATTCGAAAATGTTCTGAAAAATTTGGTCGACAGATTGGGGTACTGTAAAGCCAGTCGTGAAAGTCATTTGAATGAAATTGTGTTCCATACTTAATGGCAATGGCCAATTGCTTCTATATGTGTAGTCACTGTCACATGGAAGATGAATTCCTCTTACGTTTGCTGTACAAGATAAACGTCGCTCTTTATATACAAAAATGTTGTGATATTTAGTAGTAAAAATCGCATCGTTGAGATTACTTCCTTCTATTTACTGTCTACGCTACAGGATGCTTTCAAACTTTAATATAGCGGACAATAATTTTGGTTAAGAATCATAATAAACATTTTATAAACCTCGACCATTTGCTTGACAAATCCGACTGTTCATTCTATCACAAAAACTACGTCAAAGTATTCCAACATTACTGTAAAGTAGAACATCACATAATAAAATTGTTTCAGTCTAAGAAGGCGATGAAAATTATTGGATTTATATATATTATTCTGCACAGATCTCGGCAAACTTTACTTGAAATTGTTATTTTGTTTTTCCATGAAAAAAAATAGGAACGCAAAAATGAACTGAGAAAACTCTTTGGTTGGTCATTACTGACCGACCTATTTATGTTTTATCTTATAACTTTAAAACGAATTAAGATATTGAGATAAAATAAAGTGCAGATTGCTCTCGTGATTGGCTTCAGTTCTATTTAAGCACTTTAAAATTGGTACAGTGGTTGTGGCAAGAAAGCCGGACAACGAAACTGTTGATGATGATTACTTATCTCATAAGAGTTGCAAAGAACTCAAAAATAGTCATTTGTTTCAAAATTATGGACAGACATACCAACTTTATTTATATGGATAGGCAATTAATGCCACAAACCCCACTGGTTTGGCTGAGTGAGTTCTACTATTGGTCATGTACTTTATATGACTTTCTGCTTCTCGAATCATGCTAGTCGTTGTTATTTTTTGTCCTTGTCATTTTGATTCTTGTTTGGTTGAAATTGTGGTACGGAATATACGTAACTGTTTCAATCGTGTGGAAAAAGGCACACACTTCTTAAAGTTTGGTAAGACCATTCTTATGTTTCAGTGATATTACTAACTACACCTCGATGAACCCCTACTACTTTTCCCATGACCTATGTACTAACCATCTTTATGTTCTTCATGAGTACAATTGATCCTTGACATTTGTATCGCTGATGTGGTCAGTGTACCAGCGTTTGCAGAACTGCTGCAATAGTTATTGTAGTAATCCCCAGTTCTCTCAAATTAAAGTTTTAACTCTTGCTGTATCGACAGCTAGTCACACGATTTTGCATTTGTAATCCAATACACCTTTCTCGTGAAAATGTGACGTCTAAAGTTATTCCTCCATGTATCGTAATACGATGATCATCGTTGATCAACAGGTTAGTTAATTGAACATTCTCCGACAGACGATGATTTGTAGTCGGTTGATTTCTTTGTTGAATTCTTCATTCTGTATCATCTTTAGTACGATTTCATATGTTTATTTGTTTTTGCATTTGTCAATGGTTCTTGCGAATACACACGCTGTTGCTGTATTTCTATATTCTGATATTTTAGAAAATAGTTGCAAATAATTGATGCTCTATTCTTACCTTTAATGATGTAATGTGTTTAAACTTGTTAGTCTTGTCGAACACAATATCTTCAAATTACCTTGTGTTATTTAAGCGATAGAAAATTGCTCTTTTCCCTTCAATTGAGGTAGAAGGTTTCTTATTGTAGGCACTCCATTTGCTATCCATGACTTATAATTAATTATATTGTCTATAGTAAAACTTAAAGGAATTGTAAAGATTGTCCAACAAAATAATTCTGTTTCGGCATCTTATATCGTTTGCTAGCTTCACTAAGTAGTACCCGAGTCGTATTAAGTTCAAGCCTTTGAATGGTGATTTTATTGGTTATTGGCGCTATTTTTATTTTTTACCATTATTAATCTTGTTTTCACCTTCTCATCAATAAATTGATTGATTGATTGATTGATTATAAATGTACGACCAAGTTCTTACACTTGAATTCCCGGATGACGCCGGGTCCACCGTACACTCCTTTTACACATAACAAAACCGAAGGATTGGATAGGTTAATTAAGTGGGACAGAATCGGCCCGGTTACAGACACCTAGGTATAGCCGATAGTTAGTAACACAAAGACAACACAATACTAATCTACAAGAAGGATAATGGTTTATTAGGTTAAAAGGATAACGATGGTATTGGACATCAACAATTGCTTCATACAAATCAGCAACCTAAGAAAAATTTTATTAATTCACATGTATTTGCAAATTCCCTGAAATTTAAAACAATATTAATATTTTCTGACTACCTAATAAAATTGATTAATTGAATCGACCCAGTTGCATACACCTAGGTAAAATCGATAGTTAGTAACACGATGTCAATACAATTCAAATCTAAACAATCCGCAATACACATTACCTAGAAAAATAATTTCTCCAGCATTTGAAAAATACCTGAAATTTTATACTAAATAAAAATTTTATACTAAATAAATAAATACACATTTATTAATTTAATTTTCACCTCCTGCAACTCCGCAACTTGCAGAAGAATTTCCTGAAGTAGAGTATAGATAACTAAACTGTCATCAAAAATAAAATAAAAATAAAAATGTAATTCTAAATAACTTAACTAATTATTATTGATGCCATCTATCGACATTTATGTAAATAAAAATTACAAATGTTCACTGATACATGTTACTTCCTTAAGTTATAATCATTTAACAATGGAAACTCTAAATAATTTATTACTCATATTTTGAATTTATTACTCATCCTAATTATCATTTTAAATAACAAGCCAAGCTTAATAGTGAAGTATTGTTTGCACGTGATAGTACAAAAAATAAAAATAAAAATCTTAGAGATTACACAAAATAATAAAATAGCATATAGTGATTTAAATAAAATAATTAATCGTTCATCAAGAGTTATAATTTATAACATCACAACACTGTAAGTAAGATAAAAATTAATTTACATTTAGTGTTCATCTTCTCAGTATATTTCATTTGTTGCTTATTTGATAATATTTTAAGCTATGGAAGTTTATAAGATTCCAGGAGATGGCAATTGCTTTTTTAATGCTATTCTTCATCAGATACAAATGAAAGAACCCCAGAAACCATCCTGCAGTGTTAATCAGCTATGGACTACCGTAACTGAGTACCTCAGAAATAATCTTAACGATTATGTTCCAACATTACTGGATTCATGCCGTTCTATATATGCATCTAACCTTAAAATGTCTGAGAATGATTTAATAACAAAATATTTAACCAATTTGCAACAAGATGGTTTCTGGGGTGGTGCTGAATGTTTATCAGTAATTTCCAAACTAAAAAAACATAAAAATTAATGTGTATTACCCTAATTCCCAACACCAAATCAATTTTATTCCTGAAACTCCAACATACAAGTTTGAAATTAATTTATTATACACCGCAAACCATTATGACAGTTTAATTCCACAATCTAATTCATCTACCTTTTCATCAATAAATTGGCAATAAACTACCACAGCCAATGATTTCTCAGACACACCCACAAACTTATGAATTTCTGTCTGCTTTTCATTGTAATGGTATGACGGTTAAATCAATGGTTTTTAATTCGCTTTTATATATTGAGTACGAGTATTTTATGTCGATTTCTAATGCGCTAATTAAATTTTTTTTATTGTATGATCTTCTCCACCGTTGCTGCATATTTATACAGAGTTGTCTAAACTTTGTTTCTATTACTGGTGCTATGATCTATCTATGTTCTCTCCATCTGAAAAGAAAAGGTAACTTGGTGAGTAGTGGTAGTTTCTTAGTTTTCAAAATAGAGCATTTATAATTGCTCGACGGACTGTTGTCTTGCTGACATTAAGCTCAATTGCCCTAAATCCTAACCTATGAATTCTTCTTTTTTATCTTTCGAAGTAGTAAGTCTTTTGAAGAATTGCTATATCGAAATATTTATTCTTTATTGTTTTACTTGATTGATTGATTGATTGATTTTGAATGTACGACCAAGTTCTTAGGCTTGAGTTCCCGGATGACGCCGGGTCCACCGTACACCCTTTTTTACACATAACAAAACCGAAGGATTGGATAGGTTAGTTAAGTGGGACAGAATCGGCCCGATTACAGACACCTAGGTATAGCCGATAGTTAGTAACACAAAGACAACACAATTTTAATCTACTAGATGAAGGATAAAGGCTTAATAGGTTAATGGATAACGATGGTATTGGTCTTCAACAATTGCTTCTTTAAAACGGCAACCTAAGAAAAAATATTATTATTTCACATGCATCTGGAATTTTCCTGAAATTTAATTCTATTAATACTTTTCGGCTACCTAACCACCTAGAGTCGAGGTTGACTCGACTCGTTACAGACACCTATGTAAAGTCGTTAGTAATAAAATGACAACACAATTCTAAACTACACAATCAGCAATTACAATGAAGCATTAATTCACAAGCATCTGTAAATTTCCTGAAATTTAATTCTAAATTCATATTTTCCGGCTTCCTAAATAATTGAAACATTTATTAATTTAATCATTCTGCAACTCCGCAACTTACAGTCGAATTTCCTGAAACCAAAGTTATTTGAACTATATTCAAAATAATTCTAAAATTCATTAGTATATTTAGGACAATATATATACAATATAATAAAATTATACTTGAATAAAATAAATGTAAAGTAATTATTAGTATTAACTAAATTAATTTGGTTCTCATAAAACAAATAAAATAAATCGAATCCAGGAAAGGCACGCACGGCCTTCCTAACTTCTAAGTCTGTTGATTTGATGGATTTATTTATAAAAAAATATTTATGAAAGTCACTTGTCCTTGTCATCCCTAATCTAATACAAATATGTTTATTTATAAAAATAGAAAATGACCAAACGAAAACTGGTTCCAAAAACAGCTAATCTGGAATCTGTAAGGTAATTTATTAATAATGAATGTTTTTCACAGCTTTAGAATCCCCAATACCTAAACAAATTCAACCAAAATTAAATAAAACTATTAAAGTAATCAGGAATCTGTAAGATAACAGAATTAATAATAAGTAGCTAGCACATCTGTAGGATCCATGATAATCAAATAACCCAATTATATGGTTCAATGCTTTAATTATAAAGTAAATAAATCAGAAAATATTAAATTAATCTACGATAGTTAACTATTGTATATATATATATATATATATATACATATACACACACATATACACATACATATACATATATATACATATATACATATATATATACATATAAATACACATACATACATATATACATACATACATATACATACATACACATACACATACACATACACATACACATATATATATATATATCTACAACAGCATTAAATAAATTATAAATTATATAATCGACATACGTCGATAATTATTTGTCCAACCTAGAACAAGTTAACCAAAACCTTTACCAATTTACAGTCTTCCAAATAATCTAGAAAAAAATTTAATTAAAAAGTGCATGATCCCGAAAAACTATCTACATATAGCAAATTTGACTGCATTTCAAATGTACTCCGTAGCTTCCATGTAATTCCAAATATTCAAATATTCAAGTTAAGCCAACAATTCCAATTCGGTCACAGCCGCCTACCTCTACATGTCCTAAACTAGAGTTCCAAAATTCGTTAAATTATTATTTTCACGTTCAAAACAAGAATAATAAGAAATTTAAGAAATTTAATTTAATTTTACACTAAAACCTAAAATTCAAATTAATAAATTATTAATTTATAATTCTACAAGGATCTGTATATATGAATGCGATAATACGTTTTCCGCGGAACCAATCTACCGTGTAAATCGGAGGATGGGTGTATATGAATGAATGAATTCATCTGTCAAGGAGAAAACGAAAAGTACAGAATAACCACGATCATGCTTGTTTAGTTTCTATCCAATTTCGTCATATATTTATCCCCTCAAAATTTTGTTTTATGTATTTTATTTGTCTATTTCCTGTTTATTCTTTTTTAGTTGAAACTTGGAAGGGATAAATTATAAAACACTAAGCATGATCATAATAATCTATTCTCAGTTCTCACTCACGCAACAAGCGCAAAAACAAAAAATAGAAATGTATGTATCTATTTAATATACTAAACCAAAACATATAAATGAAATGGTATTTTATGTTACGCTCCTCTCTTAACACGTTTACGCAAATAGAAACAGTTAAATACATATTTTATATAATTAAAATTTATTTCGGAAAAATATGAATTAAAATAATGAATAACACTTATCTTAGGCATCCATTGGAATCAAAAAAGTCATACATATTGAAGATTTACATACACTGCGTACGTTGCGTTCAAGCAACGGTATCAAAATACATATAAACGAAAACGTTATGTACATATTTTATACCATCACAAGCGCACCGTACACAGATTAAAATAAATATACAATACGTATAACTATTCACTTCACTTATTAAATTCACGCAAATTATTATTGAAATTATTATTTATTAAAATTATCAACTATCATATATTCTTTATTGTTTTACTGAAAACATATTTCTCTCTCTTTCTCTTTACTAAGTGGAGATATTTCTCTTTCACGAGGACTTACAGCAAAATTTACATTTTGACGCAAAATTCAAGTGTATTTGAACAAATCATCTGCATTGTTTCTACAGTAGTTCTGAAGTAAACAATTGAAATTAATTACCGATCCCCTCGTGCGACTTGACCCATAATAAAATTGAATATTTTAGAATTTAAATGTTTTGTGGTTTTACTCATGGAACATAATTGAAAAACAAAACAAAATGAAGAAATTTTCCATTTTGATTTACGTTACTAAAAACTGTTAATAGTCAATTTAATTAGTATTGAATTGCAATAAATATATTTAAAAAAACTAGTTTATCAAATTTTGTTTAAAAACTTCAATAACTATTCTTAAAATCACGTTAATTTAACTTACAGTTTAGTATTTTACGATATCGATCACCCAAAAGGCGGATTAACATTTTCGTAAAATCCGATTTCGTTTTGATTTTCAGTTCGTTTTACGAGTAGAGCGGATTTTACGAAAACCAATTTAGGTTCATACTCATAATAGTAAAATTTAGCGCTAAATTTTCTCTTCAAATTGATGTACCTAATCTCATTGTATTCCTATTGCTGCCGAGCGAAACATTGGTATTGTTTCTCCAAAACACAAACTTAACTCTCTCTCAATTCGAGTTCAGAGCATACGAGTATGTTAAGTTAACGGTTTTAACCACAAAATAATTTTTTTTCTATGTCTTGTTTGTGTATGTTATCATTGAGTCACACCTACATATTTTTCATTCTGGATACTTTGTATATGTTTCCTATGTACTGAATGCCATCTGAAAAGCACTTGTAAAATATTTTACACATCAATTTAAAAACAACTGATACCTTGAGCTGAAAACTTATGACTGAGGGCGACTTTATGAAAACCTGGTTTACATTTTTCCGGAGAAATTTGACGAAGGTTAACATAAAGTCGCCTTCATATCGTCGCTTCTCAATCTATTTCATTCTACTATCAACGTTTGTACTGCTGGCTAATAGGAAAATCCGCGGCGGATCGTATTTTACGAAATCAAAAACCTTTAGGTTAGGCAGCCAGTTAATCGAATATTCGGTATAAAAATGTCAATTAATCGATTTTAATGTATCGATGCAGGCTCCATTCTATCGACTTATTTTTTTAAAAACGAGCAATAATAAATAAGGAAAGATATACGAATTCTTCAAAACTAGTTAAATTCTTTTGCCTATAACGAAACTAAAACAATTTTCATACAAGTGAATTTTTAGTTGACAGTTAACACTTCTGTTGGACCTTTGCAAGTGATGTGTCATTTTCGTTCAATATTTTAGCTGACAAGCCTTTGGAATGATCTTTGATTCAGAAGTTCACTAAGAAGAGAGTGTTTTGTGTAACCTTTTCAATATTCTTTTCACTCATTAGATTATTTACGTGAAGAGTAACTCAATTATATAAGGTGTTCGGCATTAAATGTAATATGCTGAAGGATGTGATAGAGGATGCAGTTTTAGAGAAAAAATTGCCATGGAACAGAACCTGCTGGATAGGTAAAATACGTTATAAAACGTTTTCGTATCAAAAAAGCTTCATTTGCACCTCTTACATTAGATGGCGATTGTCCAAATCGACCGACTCAGAATCATTGATTTCTTGACGTGTTCTGTAAAATATTACACACGATATACGAATTTTACATTAACCGAATTATTTTGCTTGCGTATATCGGTACACACGAGAAATACGATCGAAAAGTAGCAATATAAAGGGTGATTTTTTTGTGGTTAGGATTTTCATGCATTAGTATTTGACAGATCACGCGGGATTTCAGACAAGGTGTCAAAGAGAAAGATGCTCAGTATGCTTTGACATTTCATAATGAATAGACTTACTAACGAGCAACGCTTGCAAATAATTGAATTATATTACAAAAATCAGTGTTCGGTTCGAAAAGTGTTTCGCGATTTACGTCCGATTTATGGTCTACATAATCGACCAAGTGAGCAAACAATTAATGCGATTGTGACCAAGTTTCGCACTCAGTTTACTTTATTGGACATTAAACCAACCACACGAATGCGTACAGTGCGTACAGAAGAGAATATTGCGTCTGTTTCTGAGAGTGTTGCTGAAGACCGTGAAATGTCGATTCGTCGCCGTTCGCAGCAATTGGGTTTGTGTTATTCGACGACATGGAAGATTTTACGCAAAGATCTTGGTGTAAAACCGTATAAAATACAGCTCCTGCAAGAACTGAAGCCGAACGATCTGCCACAACGTCGAATTTTCAGTGAATGAGCCCTAGAAAAGTTGGCAGAAAATCCGCTTTTTTATCGACAAATTTTGTTCAGCGATGAGGCTCATTTCTGGTTGAATGGCTACGTAAATAAGCAAAATTGCCGCATTTGGAGTGAAGAGCAACCAGAAGCCGTTCAAGAACTGCCCATGCATCCCGAAAAATGCACTGTTTGGTGTGGTTTGTACGCTGGTGGAATCATTGGACCGTATTTTTTCAAAGATGCTGTTGGACGCAACGTTACGGTGAATGGCGATCGCTATCGTTCGATGCTAACAAACTTTTTGTTGCCAAAAATGGAAGAACTGAACTTAGTTGACATGTGGTTTCAACAAGATGGCGCTACATGCCACACAGCTCGCGATTCTATGGCCATTTTGAGGGAAAACTTCGGAGAACAATTCATCTCAAGAAATGGCCCGGTAAGTTGGGCACCAAGATCATGCGATTTGACGCCTTTAGACTATTTTTTGTGGGGCTACGTCAAGTCTAAAGTCTACAGAAATAAGCCAGCAACTATTCCAGTTTTGGAAGACAACATTTCCGAAGAAATTCGGGCTATTCCGGCCGAAATGCTCGAAAAAGTTGCCCAAAATTGGACTTTCCGAATGGACCACCTAAGACGCAGCCGCGGTCAACATTTAAATGAAATTATCTTCAAAAAGTAAATGTCATGGACCAATCTAACGTTTCAAATAAAGAACCGATGAGATTTTGCAAATTTTATGCGTTTTTTTTTAAAAAAAAGTTCTCAAGCTCTTAAAAAATCACCCGTTATAAATCTCGTATTTTCATCACTTATTATTAATGGCTTATTATATATATTTATATGTATGTGTGAGCGATGTAATTGGCTTAAATGTGCAGCGGAATGAGCTGTGCAAGCTAAACTATGCTAATAGAAACTACGTTTCCCGCTTCGCTTAGCTGAAATGTGCAACGGGCCTTAAGGTGAATAAACTCTATGAATTCATTTCCAATAGCCTGCTTTAAGGTTTATTTTCGACATGAACAAAAGCGTGCTAGTTGGGCATATTACTCAACAGGAGTAGAAACGATTATTTTGTTCGTAGTTTGTTTTATTTATAACATGATTTTTTAATTTAGTGCTCTTGAAACAACTGAAAATATCTCAAACTTCACATAAGTTGCGAAATTATGACCTTCTACTGTTTTATAACACAAACTATCACCTATAATCCGTGATACAAAAATAAATACCCAAGCGACCTTGTTTCTGAGATAAAGACACTGTGAACTTAGTTTTGTGACATTTATGTTCGTTATTTTTTCTTTGCCGAAGTTAATACTAACTGTTTCGGTCAAAAAAGTATCGGCTAAACATGTATTTAATATTTAAATATTTTCTAATGTATTAAGGATTGGTAAAATAATGAAATGATATTTTTTATCTTTGACGGTTTATAAAATTTCATCCTCTATCACATTCTTCAAAATATTACATTCAGTGCCGAACACCCTGTATAACATGTAAAAAACCTGTGCTAATTAGATCGAATGCGCGTCCTACGGATATATTCCATTGCGTAAAGGGGAAATATGAGATAATACTCGGATGTAACCAAATGGAGACTTGTACTACAGTGCTCTCGCGGAAAAATTTATTACTACTAAAAAGAGTCTAGTCAGGCTAGTCCCAATAGTTTTTTGGGACAATTAATTAGTTATTTAGGCATTTCTACTTTACAATCGCAAAGCAAATATAAATTCCAGAAGTTTTTCGTAAATTTTTAATTAATATTTTCTTTAATATTTTTGTATCAAAATAAAATCTATATTGGCCTTTTAAATACCGCCTAGGTGATGCCACTTCCTATGCGAGCGAAAAATGACATTTGTTTACATGAGAGAAAGCCTCATACCATTTTATTATTATTTCACCATTTGTTACATTATTTATAAACTAATTAAACATTTTACATAATATTCAATCGAATTGTAGTCAACTATGAAGTTTATATAACTTAAAACCAGTTTATTGAGAAATTGATCACCTTTGACTCTAGTTTTAAAATATACCGTCAGATGTCTGGCACTTTGTGTTAAAAGGTGATTAGTAGCCATATTTCAAAAAAAGATAACCTGCGACAGGGTCACGGATATACTCCTTAATCGGCATGTTAAGTTTATATTTAAACTTATAATTTTTGGAGTATTTTGAAAATATGTGTGAACTAAATTTGATTTGGAATCTTTGAGGTTTATTTTCCTATTTATTTTGAAATTTTTAATAGCGGTAAGTTCTTTATCTGTAGAATACAATGTCAGGGCACTAATAACCTTTTATTAAAATAATAATAGCTGCATTATCAGTAATCGCATGCCTCTCTTATGTAGAGCAACATCCACGCTACAATAAAAAATACGAGGACCCATCCTCCTGAACTCATTATGACTTCGTTGTTTTATTATTTATTTTATAAAGCTCACCACACCGCACTTTCTGTAAAACTTTTTTATGCGATTTCTGTTGTTTTATGACAGAAGATTTTTGATTGCGAAATATATGAAGCGTAAACCCCAGATTTATTAAGCTAATTAATAAAACACGTGCTGATTTTAATAATTGTATTGCAATTATACAACTGTAAATTAAGTATATTTAATAGGATCACAGTGTAGAACTAAGAGTGGATTAAATAAAGCATACAAAAGTTTGCAAGCATTTCTTGTGACAATAATTACTGCCTACATTAATCCTTTTCCATAATCACAATTTTGTAAAAGCATAAATTACTTTTTGGTGATAAAATAACTCACCCTTACTGCAAATATACAAATAATTTGATTTTAGTAGTGCTGGATTTATTTATTTACTAATCTGAAAACAAACCCAATTGTTTTTGGTAGGTCGAGTGTGCAAATAAATAATAAACATTTAGTTGAAAGGGAACAATTAATTATGTGACCGCAACTCGTTCTCTATGCCGTGGAGTCCTCGTCACCAACCGCGACCTTATCAACTAGAAATTAAATCATTCTTTACAAATCGCTGCACCATTAGTTCCCCATTAAATGGTAGAATGTGTCCGAGCCAACAACGATTTAATTTCTGGTACAACCGCAGTAATCTTGAGGAGCTTTTCGATATCGAACTTGCGAAGTGGCACACAAAACTGTTCTACACAGCACTAAAGCTGGATCGTATAACTTACAATTTTAAGTTAACTACTTATTTCGAAAACCTTTTTAACAGGTTTGAATATTATCACTAATTGCACTCCTAAAGAGACAACCCTCTAATTTGCATATCGGATCACTAAAATACAAAATTGTTTACATTTCAGTAATTGAGTTTAGGTTAACTAAACTTTTTGTTCGTTAGTTAATAGGTTAAAGTTTTTTTTTTCTAAATAAGAAGAATTTTACGAAAATCAAGAAATCCTTTATAGGTTGTGACCAAAAAAAAATTTTTTTCATCTGCTCAACGTCATATGCCAAAGACTGGGCATTTATTGTGTGATTTGTTAAGTATTGGGTATTTATTCTATTTGTCTTGCTGTGTGCCTATTTGTCTTCTTATAACTTAAAATTATTTAATGAGCTTTTATATATCTAAATTATAGTTAACAGTAATTAGCTCAAAATTTTTTATAACTCTCTTTATTAAGTCTTTAGTTTTCGGAACATTTTCGGTTCCATTCTCAAAAGGATAATAAAACAATTTTATAAAAAAAAACATTTTCTATACAAAATAAAAACGAAATCAAGGCTATCTAAAATGAAGCTATTTTTCTGTAGATATCGTTAGCTACTATAAAAAATATATTTTTTATTTTAGCTAGGCAACAAATTTCGTATCTACAGAAAAAACACTTTACAAAATAAAATTTGACTTTAAAAAACTTAAATTGAAAATAATTGTTACCGTGTTAACTAATATTTGAAATGTGTAAAAGTAAAAAATCAAATTCCGGTAATGTGGATGAAAGAACTAGGAAAATGTTAACCAAATATAATTCGGTGATTCCAAAATTATACGGTTTACCAAAGATTCAGAAACCTGGTAATCCACATAAACCAAGTTCAATTGATGGTCCAACACATAGTTTATCGTCATTTTTGGGTAATATTTTAAAATTTAGTTGGTAATACTAGTTCTAATATTATAAATTCGGAAGATTTTAAACAAAAAATTCAGAATGTCACGCTTCCACAAAATTACCTTTTAGTTTCCTTGGATGTTACGTCTTTATTCACTAATGTTGATAATAAACGTGTTACCAACATTGTGAAAGAAAACTGGAGGAGTATAAAACAAAATTCAAGAACTAAATTGACAAAAGTTCAATTTATTTCGGCATTACAAATTGTTTTGACTAATTCTGATTTTTCTTTCGGCAATAACATTTATAAACAAACTTTTGGTTCTTCTAAGGTTTCTCCAATTAGTCCCATAATTGCAAATTTAATGATGGAATTTTTGGAAAAAATGGGTTTAAATTCTTTGGATTTTCAACCTTTATTTTATTTTCGTTATGTAGACGATACTATTACAGCAATCTCTGAAGACAAAATTGAAATTTTTCTAGAGGTTTTTAACTCTTTAGATAATAGAATCAAATTTTACTGTTGAAAAGAAATTGATCACAAAATTCCATTTTTGACTTACTAATAATTCATGAATCGGATGGAAAAATTTCTTTTGACTGGTACCATAAAAATACTTGGTCTGGTCGTTATCTAAATTTCACTTCTTGGCTTCCTATTTTTTACAAAATTACAATACAAATTTTGACTCAAAAAATTCTAAAATTGTCCGATACTAAATTTCATTACAATAACTTTAAACTTTTGGAAAACACTTTGATAAATAATCATTATCCTAAAAAATTAATAACTAAAATGATTTGGAAACAGAGAAATTATTACCAAAATTATAGAATAAATCCTGAAATTGAAAGTACAAATTATTTATCATTACCTTACATAAAAAATCTTTTCGAAAAATTAAAACCAAGCTTGGGTTTGAGCTACCAATTTAAATGATATTTTGTTTTCAAAATTAAAAGATCCGATCCCATTAAAGAAAGAGTCCAATTTGGTCTATCAAATAAAATGAAATGATTGTAAACGCAATTTACACGGGACAAACAAAACAGTTTTTACGAGAACGTTTTTTTCAACATATACGTGGTGTCACGGGAAGTTCAAATCAAATAAGTGCACTTTCGGAACATATTAGAGATACCAACCATAACATTATTTTGGTAGATGTAAACATTTTAGAAAAACAACCAAATTTCAGGAAAAGATCTATTTTGGAAATGCTACATATAAAATCCTGTTCAAATTCTATTAACAAAATTAACGATTACGCTTATATTGGCAATATATTGGCAACGAACAATTTTTATAATTTGATTTTTTGCTTTTACACATTTCCAATATTAGTTAATATGGAAACAATTATTTTCAATTTACGTTTTTTAAAGTCAAATTTTATTTTGTAAAGTGTTTTTTCTGTAGGTACGAAATTTGTTGCCTACCTAAAATAAAAAATATATCTTTTCTAGTAGCTAACGATATCTACAGAAAAATAGCTTCATTTTAGATAACCTTGATTTCGTTTTTATTTTGTATTGAAAATGTTTTTTTTTATAAAATTGTTTTATTATCCTTTTGAGAATGGAACCGAAAAGGTTCCAAAAGCTAAAGACTTAATAAAGAGAGTTATAAAAAATTTTGAGCTAATTACCGTTAACTATAGTTTGTCTTCTTATGTTGTTTTTTATCAAATGTTATTTTTATATTTTTAGTTTTGATTGTGTTCCGTGGAACACAGTTGCCTTTTATTGTATGACTGGCAGCATATTTTTTTTTATTATTAGTCTTTTGTAGATGTTTTGATTACATTTTATTAAAATACAAAAAGCCGTCTAAACCAGTGTGCTCTTCCTGAATTCTCCGTCCTCTCAGAATTGATCTGGCATAATCCATTCCAACTTTGATGAATGGTTATGACAGAGTTACTCTACACTCAGACAATTTACTCACTAACTACTCAACATCAACATTTATGTATAATGGGCCATGGCAAATTTTTGCCTTCGTTGATGCAAGATTTATTTCGAACGTTCATTAAAGTGATAAGGTACATCTTCAATTTATTATTCGCTTGCTAATTATACTTTTAGCAGATTTTTTTGATAATTGGAAGCTTGTAGAAAAAAATGTTAACTCAGAGTTTTGTTATCACCTTTGCAGGCTTAATATGTCGTTTTTTTATTGAACGGATTAATTCCCACTAAGTTAGGTCTTTCATATAAGGCACCGCCAATTACGTACAAGTAATAACCTTAAACAGTTGGACAACATCACGGCTACATCATCGTCAGTATTTTAACCTCAACGATATTCGAAACCACCCAGACGAAGTTGTGAAATTAACGGGTGAGCAAGACATATGAGCTCTCCAAATTCAAACCATCGCAAACAACATTGTAAGCATTCATTCATATATGCAATATATACATAATTACATTTTTCTAAGCATTCTGCTTTTTACTATGGTTTTTTAGATTAAATGAAACCTTTGCAAATCGAGTGCAACATTTTACAATTAGAATGAAACTTTTTACTAAATTAAATGAAACAATTTGCAAATAAATTGACACCCATAGAATTTTCCTTTCCGTATGATAAGAAAATACCTTCTGTTTTAATTTTAGAAGTACCTTCACATATTATTCATTTCATCACGTATATTCATTAAGCATAGTAAAGTTGAGAATTTCATTTTGTCATTTGTTCCATGCTCATCACTCATAATTAAAAGTTATTAAAATAAGGTCATCTGAATTCAATAATTCATCAGGTAATGTAACATTATACATAATTTAAATATCATCTACTATAATATGTATAATATGTCATCTACTATATAATTTTTATTACAATAATAAACCACTTTTAAGAACCTCAACCAAGAAACAATCGACGAACCGTAAATTACCAAAAGATATCTCTCTAAAATCTTTTAATAAAACTGTTTGAAGAAGGGGAGACAGTCCAAAATGCGGCAAATATTAAAGGAAGAAATCGACCGACAAAACTAACCGGCTATTATCCAGCTATTATCCAACAAAAGCTTGCAGAACAAAACTTACCACTGAGCCTCTCAAGCATTCAAAACGGCTTAAGTAAACTTCGTATTACATTGAAATTGGCTCGTATCATTCTCCCTTCAGTACGAGATAAAAATGTCACGCTTATAGCGGGTTTAACTGATCAGGGTAATATCCGTCATAAACTCATATCAACTTCGACATGCAATGGAAGTAAGTTTTGTGGTTTCCTCTCAGAGTTGATTTCAAAATTGGATGGTATCAATAATTATTTTATAATGGATAATGCCCAGATTCATAAAACATCAGAAATAAAGGAGCTGATTAAAACATCCCAAAATCACATCCAGTTTCTGCCGCCTTACTCCCCGAAGTTAAATCCAATAGAAAAAGCGTTCTCCAAAATTAAATCCAAAGCTCGAGATTTGTTAGTTTCTATAATAGAGTAAAATCTTGTCGATGTGATTACACAGACCGTAAATTCTGTTACAGCCACAGAATGCTTCAACTTTATTTTGGATATGATGATGACACTCCCATCAGCAGCAGCAGGGGAACCGCTGACTTAAAAGTTAAAACTATTGTTAAAAAGATTTTAATTTGTTTCGCAAAATGGATGAAGGTGATCTCGTATGGAATGGAGAACATGGCTAATTATTGTATATTTTAGTTTAAATAAAATTGCTTTATTTTAATTTAGAGATAAAATTCTATTCTATTCTAAAATTTCATTCTAATTGCAAGAGGTTTCATTTAATTTGCAAAAGGTTTCATTTAATCTGAAAAATCTATATATAAATACTAACCATACTAGTCACTTTGAATTAGTATTATTATATCTTTAAAGTGTAATTCTTGTTAACATTGGAATTAATAAATTTTTATAAGTTATTTGCGGTGATAAATATAATAATCCCCCCCCCCCCCTGTAATTTCTTTATAAAAATCGCCTGATAACTAACTTTCTCAACAATCTTATGTAGAGTGTTCGCTTTGTCTTTTATTTGCAGTAAAACACCAGGTATTGTTTCAGTCATTATTTTTGTCTGCTTCTATTCTTTTCAGACGAGTTTTGGTTAGTCCTGTTTTTCTTCTTGTTGATAGATCCGCTGGGTTTTAGCGTTTAATAATCATCCTATCTAGCTCAGGACTCATTGTGGAAACCGTCCAAACCAACATTCTCACCTCGTGATACTTCATTGTACGTCTAATAGTTTCAACTTTGGGATTATGAGAATGCTCCGAGCTCGCCTGATCCATTTTTATTGTTCTCGTTAGGTTTTATGGTTGGAACTCCCTTTGAATGATTTCGACAAGCTTTACTTATTGCGGGTGTTTGGTTGCAACTTACATCTACTTTTGGGCTATAACTGTCAGTAGGTCCTCCACATAAAAATCTGTCTTAATGATCCCTGCTGCTTGTACATATAGTTCTGTCAATTATACTTGTCAATTGGATTAGTTGTTCCATAAATTACAGTTTTCAATTTGAATTATTCAATTGGTACAGAAAAGTTACTTTTTCATAATACTTGTTGGAAGTTTTGGAAATCTTTATCCACCCAAATCTCCTGGAACGAGAGAAAACATTTTTTCAATGTCTGCGGTTAATAAAAATTTATGTATCTCAGTTAGATCACTCTGGATTGTTGAACTATTTGCCATGATGTCATTAATCGCCCATCCCGATAACGTTTTGGTGGAAGCCTTACTACACCTTGTTAAGTAGTGCTGCTATCGTATGTAATTACGTAATTACTCTATGATGTCGTATAATATGTCTGGATCTCAATCCGTTAAGAATTTATGATATAGTTCACATTCAAACACATTCTTCCTTGAGGATTTGCATCAATCTCGATTAGTAAATCTTTGATGAGTAATTGACTCCGTGGTAACCGTTGAGACTTTCGGTTTTTGTTTTGTGCAACTCGTGCCGCCCATTTTGAACAATAGGTCATTTTCTTGGGCCTTTGGGACAGGGTATTGCGGAAGTTCACTGATGATGTTACTATTCAATTTCAAGGGATAGTAGTCGTTTCCAATTTTCACGTCAATCTTACTGCACCTGTATACTAATTCGGATTAATCGTTTGTAAGTACTTTAGATGAGCCCACTTGCTAGTGCCAACGACCCTTTCTGAGATTTTATCAATAAGATTCTTGAATATATCGCCTCAAATTTTATTTTAAAGGGGGTTTGAAATCTTCATGATAAGGTTATTTCTTTCATCCAATTCCTGATATTATGGCGTTGACCATTTTCAGCCTTATATTGAGTTACTGTTGATGATCTTTCGTTGCCGATATTCCCATTCTCATAGAAAAGTTCCTATGCTCATAGAAATATAGGAACCTTGCAGTTGCCTGTAATTTTCTATCGAGGTTTCATACAAACGACGTGTCTCAATGTTTAGTTTTCTGGTAAATAATTAATGTTAATGTAAAGAGTTTTATGGTGTTCCAAGACTCTATACTTATTCCGGCATTTCGAATTTAACAGCTTACTGTTGTTAAATCATTTGGTGTGAATGTCCTAATAATTTCCTCCCAACGGTCTGCCGTTGATTAAAAATGATTAATCAGCACTCGCTAATTGAATCTTGTGGTGTGGGTGTTATTCATTTGTTTATTGTTGTGAATCAAGTTTACTTTTGGTAATCTCCAGATTTCTGATTCGATTATTCTTCCATTTTATAAGCTTTTTTTTATTATCCCTGAAATCTGTTCAGGGGCCAAGGTTCTCCCAACTCTTTCGTAGTTTGCTTTTTCCGTCCTTACTTTTACGCCAGTATTAGCCAATTCGAGGACGTACGGTTATAGGTCCGATTTTATCACTATCTGCACATTGCACATCTCATTGCACATTGCATAGGAAGATGGGTCGGCCTATGAGTTTTGCACTCCAACAGCGGGTCATAGATGGGTTCCATTTCAGCACAGATCGTAATCTGTTGATGGAAATTCCCTTTGCATCCTGCCCCTATCTGGATTCGAACCCGGTATCTCCCAATCCAAACGCCAAAGCTTTAACCACAGTACTATTTGGTCGGTTTTATAAGCTTTTCTAACTCCGGATTCCTTTGGTTAATACATCTTACATACAACAAGTTTCGAATAAAAAATATGAGAGTTAAAGGGGTTGATGAGACTTTTGAGATAAAAGCGGCTCTGTCCCTTTAATGAAATTTGATTTCATTAATTTTAATTCTGAAGTATGTAGACAACCGAAATTTAACCGGTTTGGTTTATTGGCATTTCGTTCATGCATATGCCGACTTAAATAGTAATATGCAGACTTTTATCACAGGTGATTTTTTTGTGTGTTTTACTTATTATAATTAAATTAACACTTAAGATAGATTTATAAATGTGTTTATATTTTTTATTTCACATAGCCAAAATATTATAAATCACTTTATCAAATAATTTTCGTAGTCAATATAATTAAATTACAGAGGGGCACGCTTGTTGACGGCAATCAAATTAGTAATTTTGTTTTTTATTTCTTTTTTTCATTTGATCATTTTGATTTTATGTTTTATCTTTCTGTGGTTGGTAACACCGGGAATGTGACAAACAAGTTTAAATATTGACGAATGTAAAAGTCAGAAAAGCGCTGTTAGTCGATCAGGTTAACTATACAAACAATGACATATGTATGTGAACGATTCACAACTAATTCATTTGTTTTTTTAACATATATGCCACCAAATCACTAATCATATAAAACTTTTTTCTTTTTTAATTTAAAATTTTAAATAAAATTAAACCAAGCCAATCCAGCACGGTAAACCTATTGAAAATCCGCTAGATGGGATCAGTGATTCTCCAACCGTCAACTGAATTCCGTGTTGTAGAATTTGGCCAGAAATTGTATCGATAAAAGTATTTATTCATTTTCTTTTGAAAATATTTTAACCGTTACACTGCTATCCTACGATATAAAACGATTAAGTTACGAATGATTGATTAAGAAGTTTACTGAATTTTGTATTCAGAGTGTGTAAGCTGATTTCGATCTATTAATCGTAATAGTTTAAACTATTTGTATCTTTTATTGGGACAACGAATTGCTTGCGGATTTTCTGTGTTTAATCGCGACTGCCTGACCATGAATATATTAAGAGTTTGAAATTCTTACTCTTAGGCAATCCAACCATCTAATTTAAAAACGACCACGGCTTCTATAACATACTCGTATGTACATAACTTTTAATTTTCTATTCGCAGACCTCCAACTTATTAATTGCAGAAAATTAGAGTGCGTGAGAGCATAAATTCAAAACGGTAGCAAATATATTTAGAGACGTGCAACCGCCTTAAGGCTTAAAAATTTCTGGCCCGATTTATTTTCTAATACGATTTTTGTACGAACTTCTAAAGTTCGGTTATGTTGAATGGAACTAGGTCATTTTCTAACCAATTATTTCCAAATTTAGTCCTAAGAGCTGGATTTAGTATTTTAACCTCAATTTTCGAACCAGTTCTGGATTTTGGCATTGCTAAATGGAACTAGCCCATTTCTTAATCAATTATGTTCACATTTATTACACAGATTTGTATTGGGATTCTAACATGATTTTTTGATAAATTTTTTTGAATTGGACAAGTTAGATCGGAATTAGGCTATTTCTTTTCAAATTTATTTTATATTGCGCTGGTATAGGAAATTTGATCGTGCTAAATGAAACCAGACTATTTAACTAATTATGGTCGAATTTGCTATGCAGATCTGGATTGGAATTATGCCCTGCATTTGGAATGAAGTTTTAGAATTTAGATATAATGGTTGGTATGTGGTTGTACACATAAAACCGTAATTTTTCTGATCCAAAAAATCGAGTTTCTCATTGGTAATTTTTTTTTACTAATCCAACAATTGAAATTCATCTAATGATCTTTATTTGATGCTTGGTTCTAAGCACAAAAGAATTTATCTCCAGCAAAATATTGATTTGGACATTTTCTTCTGGCATGGTTATCCATACTATCTTGATAGTTTTCTATAGTTTCATGGAAGTAATCTTTTATTACTTTGTCATGTGTTTCGAATCATTCATTTACTGAAACATCCGGTGAAGGGGCAGGTGGTTCTCTTGCAAAAGGTAGCATAGTGCTGCCTAAATATTATTTAATTAATACTCATACGTCATAGTTTTCTCAATCCAAACCAAAGCTCTACTTCGCTATAAGAAAAATATTCCTCCTTTATAATATTATACTACTACGCTTGAGGTCAATTATTTTGCCTAAAACTCCGACTAATTAAATTGTTGGTTAGTTCTTACCAGTCGTTCAAGGATAGCGCAAAACAAGCCGCGTTTGGTTTTTAATAATTAAAAAAAAAATTAAGATTATGAATATCTAATCACTAATTTTGCAGTTACGAGTTATATATCAAACACATTCTGGTTTATGAATATGAGTGCCATCTATTAATAACTGGTATGAACTAACCACCAATATAGTTAGTTGAAAATTTAGACAAAAAATAGTTGTGCGATGACTGATGTTTTTCTCAGTACGCTGCAGGTCATGTTTGTACTTGGAACACGACTCAAGTACGAGGGCGGAGTAAGAAGTCTGGTAAAAATGAAACAAGTAATAATATTTTCGGCCAAAAAAAATATTTTTCAACGTAGTCGCCTTTTAGCTCGATACAATTAGTCCAACGTTTTTCCAATTTTTCGACCCCTTTCGAACAATCCAACCCGTCTCCAACCCTTGAAAATAGGCGTTTGTTGCATCGATGATCTCCTCATTAGAGCCGAATCTCTTTCCGCCGAGCCATTTATTCAAGTTCGGAAACAGGGAATAGTCGCAGGGAGCTAAGTCTGGAGAATATGGCAGATGTGGAAGCAATTCGGCAACTACACACGTGTGCACCAGTGTATTGTCTTGATGGAAGAAAACTTTTTCTTCGAAAAATGCGGTCCTTTTTCTTTCAAAACGTCGTTGAACCGATCCAATAATATTCACCGTTGACTGTTCTACTCTTTTGAAGGTCATCGATGTGGATTATGCTGCGTGCATCCCAAAAAACTGTGCCCATGACCTTGTTGGCCGATGAAACCGCCTTAGCCTTCTTCAGTGCAGATTCGTCAGTAGAAATCCACTGTTTAGACTACTGTTCTTTGGTGCCTCCGGTGTATAGTGATGGATCCATGTTTCATCCACAATTATAAAATTATGCAAATACTCCTTTTTATTTCGCTTGCACATCGCCAAACCTGCCTCTGAAGTTGTCTCACGTGTGCGTTTTTGATCGATTGTAAGCAAACACGGCACCCAACGCGCGGCTAGCGTTTTCATATTTAAATGTCCGTGTAATATATTGCGCGTACGTTCATCTGAGATGCTACTATCTCAGCTATCTCAAGCACTTTCACTCTGCGGTCTTGCAATACCGTATGACTTCATTTGGGTGTCCGGAACGTTCGGCATCAGTTGTGCTTGTACGACCACAACGAAAATTAGTAAACCACTTGTGAATCATTTTAATCGATGGTGAACAGTCCTCATAACATTTATCAAGCTTTGTTTTGGGTTGCATAATGGTTTTTCCACGCAAAAAATAATGTTTAATTAACACACGAAAGTCACTTTTTTCCATGTTTGCAAAAAAACAATGGATGGTATGTTTTCAATGGCTGTCAAAACTGAACTAAACGACAGATCTGTCTGAAAATTTTAATTTGGTCTAGTGACAGATGGTATTGGTATGTACACATGACATCTGGGATTTGCGATTGTGGCGCCCTCTGTTGCAATTTTACCATACTTCTCACTACGCCCTCGTATTTCTTGGAACTATTTAACTAAAATAAATTAATTTTCATCGGAATTTAAGTTTATCAGAACATAAAATATTTTGCCATTTGGTATCTGCTCAATTTATGTTCGAATTTGGGCGTTGATTTGGATTGAGGAAACTAAAACGAGCGAGCTGGATGTGCCAGTGGGACATTAATGATTTGAAACACATGACAAGGAAATAAAAGTAGTAAATAATGTTCAGGTCAGTCCGGATTTAAATTCGAATGAAATTTTTTGGGGGATATTAAGCGAGAATTGGACTAGCGTTGAACACCAAAAAATCAAAATGATTTGGAAGACCATACCAGCGGAAAATGAAAAAATTTGTGAATTCTTTGGGCCGAAGATATAACTAAGTAATTGAAAATAAGGATTTCGCTATCGAATTTATGACCGAAGCTTTAAATATTTATTTATATTTTAGGGCACAGCTAAAAATAATCAATGGACATTTTGTTGTGGATAAAATTTTTTGAACTTAGAACAATTCGATTAGAATATTCAATTGTTTAACCAATTTTGATTATCAAAGAAGAAAATTTTATACCTTTGTGTTAAATTCACGTTTGAATCCAATTCAATTCTATATACTACATTTGACAATAATTGGTTAAGAAATAGACTAGTTTCTATAAGCACGGCCAAATTCCAAAACTTCGTCCAAAATTCATGTAAGAACTCTAATCCAGCTCTACAAACTTAATTTGAAAATAATTGATTAGTAAATGGTGCTGCTCCATTAAACATGACTAAATTCCATCGTCAACAATTTTGTTAGAATTCTAATCTAACTGAATTGGATTCCAACAATTATTTTCAGCTTTTGTTCAAAATGAACAAATTTTTCTGTTTAGATAGGGCCGCCCGAATTCACAACATAGAGTTCCATAAAGATCTTTAAAAGTGAGATTTTGATTTTTGAATTTGGTACCCAACCCGCTGTAAATCTGCCAACTTTAACTGTAAAACACAAAATCGCACAGAAAATTTTATTTTGATTGTTGTGTTGGGCTAGTTTTTATTGTATATATACTGAGCTTGTATATATACTGAGATAACCAGTACAACGTCAACGTGAAGTAACCGTTGCTTGAGCTAGTAGAAATTTGGATGACCGCATGTGAATACCATAAATAAAATTGTGAAATGGAAGGAAACACGAGATCATCCCCCTGCTAGCATGCAGCAGGCCTCATCCAGCAGCATTGTGTCTCACAGATTGTTACAAATAAATGACGGGGCAAACATGCTAATGACATAAAGATTCACTTCGTAATGGCAGTCATGGATGTCGTCAATTCACAGAGAATTATAACAACTGTGTGACTGTTCAAATTGTAGACAAGCAAGGATGTAAAAACAGGTTTCAATCTTTAAAAAGTTTTGAGTCAGTCCTTAAATTGTGAAATCGTTTCGGAAGACACACAACATACATCAGCAGCACTGATCAACTACACTGAAAAGTATTAATTATTTTATATGCATAATTAGGTAGGTTTCTGAACTAAGTTTAAATTAAATAAGTAAATGAATTCAAGGGATTTTTAAGCCTGCCTGCATTGCTGTCCTCTGTCTCCATCTTATTCGATGTCGTCTCACTAGAGTATTCTCCGTATTTTCGTGTGACCGTGTGCACCGACTGGTTACTGTTAGAACAATTTATTTTTTATTCGCTCAGGTGATCCTCTTTGGACGCTTTTGCTTCCGAAAGAAAGTGATAACCGAACGGGTTATTGCATATTAAAATGCGAGTTACCCGCTGTGATACGGACTTTTATATCGGCTTGGATGTCGTGCGAAGAATGTGATGCTAGTCCTGGGATAAATTAATCCTTCTGTTGAAATAGTTTCCATCAATTCCGCAAGATAAAACCGCAAGGCTATTCACAGACCACTCGGTTTTAGAGTAAATAAAAGGAAGACGAAAGTACTGGAATCAACCGTTGATTTCTTAAGTTGTTAGTACTTTCGTCTTCCTTTTATTTACTCTAAAACCGATTAGTCTGCGAATAGCCCTGCGGTTTTATCCAACGGTACAGAATTATCTGTGAGATAATTTGGTCTTCGGGCGGAATTACTAATATTCTAATGAAGTTTATCCTAATTACTCCTAAATTATAAAAATTGCAGTTAGTACTAGTTTAGGAAAAAATTCAAACTTCTACTGAGAAATATGAAGTTTATACTATATATAATTAAAAAAAATATGTTGCGATTTGTGCGATTTTACAACATTGTCAGGTTTACAAATAATTTCATTTCACAATGTTTATATAAGAATCAATTTGATTAAAATATATTATTCTATTAACCGTAAAGAAATTATGTTATGCTACAAGTAACTAAACATCGTTCGTTAAGTTCTTATGCACTTTATTCCTACTAAGTATACTCAAAAATAAAGTAAGATAGATTCAGAAATATTAAATGATTTAAATTCCTCAACTAGTGCTAACCAAATTAAAATTCCAATGGAGCTGGCATACCTAAAATGACATTCTTGTGAAGAACGGAATTTCTTAGAAGAAAATTCATATCTCAAAATTTTCACCGATCGGCAAACTTGCCACTATAATATTTTGGTAGACCCATATGTGCACTCTACTTGTGCCAACCCAATTAAAATTCTAATGGAGCTCGCATACCTAAAATGACATTTTTGTGAAGAACGGAATTTCTTAGAAATTCTACCTTAAATTCTACCTTAGTCTTACCGACTTTTAATACCCATGATATAAACGACTATTTAGAGATATGTTACGATGTCGTTTGCGAAAAGAAAACGTTCAACAAGAAGTATTTCGGGGTATTTATATGTTGCTCACATTTTGCAGCGATTCTTACACGTCAAATTAAAAGTAAAATTAGCAACTGCACTAAAGATACACGCAATTTTTTAATGATTATTTTTTTTTAATAATTGATGCAAAATCGATTATAGAAATTGATAATTTATTTAAAATGTTATGTCAAATTGGTTGTTCGAAGTTTGAAAATTGTTTATTCAATCGTGCAAATAATAAATTTGTTGACTATATCAAGGCGCATGTTGATAAAAGTGGAGTGTGATTTTGAATCCGATGATAACAGTACATCTCCGTTCTATATGCATTTTCAAAATTTGTATAAATCAACAACAAACGAGATCAAAACTCTTGAAGATAAATCCCAAACACATAACAAATATTACTGCAAAGACTTCATCGAATTCTGCATTACAAAATATTTTACGTATTTACCACTTTGAAGCACAATATATTTAAGGCATTATGTAAAGCAACAGAGAGTGTCCAATGCTATTGCCGAAAATTGGTTCAATATTATTAAAAATAAATTAATTAAGTGTCCCAACCAAAAGCTAGGCCGATTTATCGACAACATTCAGGAAAAAACGGAAATGCTTTTGAATTCTATTGAAAAAATTCCTGATCTCGTGCCGAGAAAACGAAAAGCAGCACTAAAATACAAAGCATCAAATGCACAAATACTAAATTCGGAAGTTTCGACTCAAGGGAAAGGAAATCGTAAATCGAGTCTGGAGGACAGAGAACCTTAACTACCCAAGAAGAGGTAGATCCTAAAACATTTAATCTACAAGAGCGTTGGAAAAAAAAACAATCGCGACAAAACAAATATTCTGGCAGAGTAGAATTGAGTCGCTTCATAACCCCAAAACTTGTGACAAGTGCAAATAATTCGTACATAAACAATATGGTACAAAAAGGGTTTACTGTAAAACTATTTCGTTTTAATTTTCACGATTTATGGGAAACTACTTTAACAAATGATTGCTACAGTAGCCTTAATGGATCCTCATTTCTGACGGTGGAACTAGTTTATGTTGCGGCAAAAGGATTATTAGCCAATACAAATGATATTTGCCTTGATCCTCACCAATCATTAAAAACTATGGCTAGTGAAAGGCGATACCAAATTATCGACAAAAGAAAACATCCCGAAATAATAATTTGTCACAATAAAAGGAAAGTTTATACTCCAACCATAGTGAAGGGATCTCATTTTGTCCTAAACATTGTTGATTTTGAGGCTGAATCAATAATAACTTACGATCCGTTGGCGCCTGAGCGAATTAATCATGGTTTTATAAAAAGAGCCCAAAACTTTGTCAACGAACTACAACAAGCTTGGGGTGATAGTGTTTACACTAAATTTAAAAATGAAACATACAACAACAATTTTGCAGCACAGAGGAATGGATATAATTGTGGTGCTCTTTTTTTGTATGCCGTAGATTCCATAAGCAATAAATAGTGTTCTGGAGTGATATCCACTCTTCCGATGATGAGTTGTACACAAAAGGAATGGAGGAATATCGACTGCATTTAAAATCGATTATAGCTCAAAACTCAGAGTCAATTTCCGAAAATTGTTTGCTTTGTTTTGATGTTCTGAAAACAGATGAAATTCAGAAAAATTCACAATAGCTGTAATAATTTTAATCAAGTTTGTTCATCATCTCTTTGCATATTTTGTAACTAATATAGTAATAAAAATGTTATGTTTCTGAAAAAAATATCTTAATTATTATTAAAAAACAATTCCTAAATCCCCCTTTTAGTATTACGCGCTAAACGAACGCCTTAAAGAATTATAGGGTGGTATGCACTCGATAGGTAGAATTCATTAGAACTTTATGAAACTTGCGGAGTCGATAGGTTTGGTCTAGATACGCATCCATGATCAAGGAAACGATGTCAAAATCTTGCAACACCGTTTAGTATTACGTACCAGCCGAACGGCTTAAATAATTATGGGGTGGTATACACTCCAGACACCAGTAGGGTAGGTAGAATTCATTAGAACTTTATGAAACTTCCTGAGTCGAGAGGTTTGATCTAGATACACGTCCATTATCAAAGAAACCGATGTCAAAATCCTGCAACCCCGTTTAGTATTACGTGCTAACCGAACGGCTTAAATAATTATGGGGTGGAACACTCCAGACACCAGTAGGGTGGGTAGAATTCATTAGAACTTTATGAAACTTGTTGAGTCGATAGATTTGGTCTAGATATGCGTCCATTATCAAGGAAACAGATTCCAAATTCCAGTAGTCTTGTTTGTTATTCGGTGCAATTTGATCGAATTTTCGAGAGATGACGTAGCGTACTGCAAGATGCATTAGGGGCAACGAACTTTATAAGCTTACTGGTTACAGAGATACCGCTTAAATTTGGTGTTATTAAAGATTGAACTGTATATATATATATATATATATATATATATATATATATATATATATATATATATATATATATATATATATATATATATATACAGTATACACTATATATATATATATATATATATATATATATATATATATATATATATATATATATATATATATATATATATATATATATATATATATATATATATATATATATATATATATATCCGCTAAAAGATATGGAACTTTCGGATTTACCTATGTAGGCTTAACTTCATTATTAATGGGTTTCCTAACTTGTATACCAAAAAACACCTAAATTACGGCAATTCACTACCACACGCTCAAATATTTTATTGTTTTCTTATTTTAGGAATAAATTAGTATAAACTTCCTACCGCTTTATAAGTGTGTGAAGTTTTTCCTAAATTTTTATTTTTTTGTTTTAGGATACATTTAGTATAAACTTCACATACATTATTACGTTTATTATTACGTACTCGGGCGCCACATTAAACAGCACAAGGCGTCGGTGTATTTTTCGGGATGCTTTTTACGCCGGCTCTCTATCGAACAAACACGCGTTAGATATCTACCAGTTTCGGTATGCTAAATAACGCTGATAAATCGAAAATCATCAAGTACATACATTTCACTGTACTACAATATTGCAATTGCAAGTACAATAGTGTGGTGTCGTAATATTTTTATATAATTTACGACTAGCTGACGTATTTTACTACAATACTATTATTTTATAATTTATGCTTTGTCTATGCTCATTATTATTCTCAACTGTAGATTATCTATATGCATAGGTAACGCATGGCTTTAAATTTTAATTATAGTCAAACACTTCAACATTTTTAACTTTGATACATAATTTATAAGTATTTGTTTATATGCAATACATATGTACATACCTAGATATGTACGTTGCATAATTAGTAGTTCTATGAAAAAAACTATTCGATACTTCACCGGTAACGTACATAATGATTATTAATGATTGATTAGTGAACAGGAAATGCATAGTAACTCTATTAAATGCCCTTGATATGTGCATTTCCAAGGCCATTTATTAAATTACTTATTATTAAATTATTATTTACATTAATATACGAGAATATGCTCCGTCGCACTCTTCAATTATCTATTAAAAACAATTTTGCATTGAATACGATATTTGTATACAAATAAGAAATTAACACGATTATGTTAACAACTCACCAACCATGCGATGACTTTGGAAAAGAAAGAGCTAATTTAGAGACCACACGACCTAGGAGAAAAATCAAGTTCATACAAATAACTTCCGTTATGATATGATATGATATGAATAGAATAGGTATCTTGATCCTAAGAGGTTCTCTATTTCTATAGGTTATAGATATTTTATACGTTCTAATAATAGAAGAACTACAAGAGCGAACTGCCGCTATACAACGTGTACCAGTTCGACTTTTCTTCTATATTTACCAATTCCCAATTTTCCATTTCCCGTTAATATTTTGACAATTCATGGTCTGTGGAAAAAGCAATTAGTTTGTTAGTTAGGGTAAGTAACATTATTGTTTGGTCTCTCTTTCTCACCATGAAGATGAAGAAGACATTATAAGTTTTGTTTGTTTAATCGATCCTTTCAATCACATTAAAGATGAGGAGGGTCAGCTTTTTATGGTTTAATTTTCTCCAGTCATCACTTCTCAATTTAACTTGTTTTGGCAACTCTATAGGTCTAGCCATACATTCTCACAGGGTCCTCTAAAGAACCACCGCATACTAATACAAGCACAATGATCGCTCCAACCAAACTAAATCTGCCGGAACACTAAAATGTTTCAAAAATACGAAGAAACCTAAAAGTCGCAGTTAAAATAATTGTCTGGAAGTTTCAACTCAAGAAACTAAAATCATTAAATGTCCAACTGAATTCTATTAAAATGATCGCCTCATCGTAACCAATATCCCGCAACCCACGCTCAGCGTGACCAGGCGCAAAATCTACCTGCCTTGGCCTGTGGAGCTGTCTACACAGGCTCCTGTCAACAATTGTAACACATGAGCAAGTCAATATTGCATTGCCATTATAAGAATTGCGAAGAAGATATTCTAAAGTTTTAGGTTATGATTTTGAAAACACATTTTCAAAGTTCATACAAATAATTTATGTACTGGGACAACCCTAGTTGGTTGAAAGTTTAATTTTTAAATTTATTTAAATCTTTTAATTCTTTGTCGTTTTTGTAAATGCTAAACGTTTGAACATCATTGCAAATATTGAAAAGGCTTCCACGGAAGCTGCCCCTTCTGGTACACAGATTTCTACAATATTTCCCAATTTTTGGAAAAAGTTTAAGTATGAAGTTTTATTCCGAATAGTCACTCAGCCTGTACTGTAACGTTGGTGAAACAACGTTGTTTTTTATCAAACTCGTCATTTCCGGTAAAATTTAAAAAATGATCTAAATTAGTTTGTTTAAAATTGAATTTACAATCTTTAGGTTTTTAATCGTTTTTTCGTAAATGCTATATACTTTTCAAAGTATTGCAAGCTGCTACTTCCAGTGGACCGATTTTGGTCAAAACTTCACTGGGATGTCCAAATTTATGGGAAAAATATAAGTATGATATTTCACCCATTAGTAATCCCTGTGGGATGTAGAGAACCAGAAACATAGACACACATACAGAGATTTTTTTAAAACTACTGTTTTTAGCTTCGGCGATACATCGACTGGTAAATCTGCAACCATGAATAATTTGAAATTATGAAACATTTGGCCAAAATAATGGCGATTTAGAGATCACAGTGGGCAAAACTATTATGAACTAAAAATTTCTAAATTAATATGGCAATAACATCGGTCCACATCTGTTTTCGAAAATTTAAGCGGAAATGACGTTTTTTGAGAATAAAATGTTTTTAAACCTTATTTCGGCTTCTGAAGATGGATTGATTGATTGCGATGCGACTTTACAATTAAGTTTTTTCTATAAATTAGAAGGATCATTTCACCGGAATTGTAACTTTCATAGGAGCATTTTAATTTTTTGTAAATATTTTGAAAAGTACAGAGAATTTGTATAAATTATTGCACTGCAGAGTCGCCGTGCTTTCCATTTGTGAATATGTTAAACAGTTACGAACCAGTCACAATCTTCTTCTTAAAATCATTAATTTGTGATTTTAAAAACACGATTTTACTTATCGAATTATAATTAGTTTCATTTCTTATAATGAACTCTTTCGGTCACTGAGTCATCATCTATTTAGTTTGCAACTGCAAAGTAAATCGGAGATGATCACTCAGTGATCGGCAACGTTCATAATAAGAAATAAAACTAATTATAATTCAATAAGAAACATTGTGTTTTTGCGACAGGTTCGTGAAAAATCAAAATTTGGTGGTTAAAATTTCTTCAGTTTTTGAATTAAAATTAGTGATTTACTGTGTTCCAAACATATGATTTACATATTTTATCTAAATCTCTCGAAAATAATTAAAGATAATAACCAAGTCAAAAATGAAAAATTTTGATCTACTTACGCATAAATTACATGGATTGAAAGCAGATCTACATTTTCTATCTAAACCAAGAAAGTATACAAGATCATCCCAAAGTTCATAAAGCTGAACTGTGGTATTAAGAACGATCGTGCACAAATTCAAAATCGGCATTCGGAACTCATATTCGAATCTTATTTTTATTACACAACTCGAGTTCTATTATAAAAGGCTTAGGAACGGCTTAACTACTTTCACATTTGCCATCTTCTAGAACTATAGACCCGAAACTGCTATTGAAATCATATTATCATTGTATATACTCTGTTTCATCCCAATCGGCAAAGAAATCTGCCTAAAATTAATTATCTTGAAGTCCAGGATTTATCAGTATCCGAGAGTTTAATTTCCTGGATTTTCCGGGATTTTGAAGTCCTGTATAATATCCGAGATTTTAGATTTCTGGTATTTTTATTAATTTAATTCTGCGGCCCGATTCTGAAATTGTAAAATTTCTATAGTTGTAACTTTATAGAAATTGCTTCAGAGAAAAAGGTACAGTGTTCTAAAAAATGTCACAGTCTTTATATTTTATAAATTTCGATGGCGGCACTCGAATATTGACATAAGCTTGCGTTATAATAATATTTGCTATGCTTATCGTAAAAATTTTGAATTTTATGTAAATTAATTAAGAGATAAATAATAAAAGAATGTATTATACAGTTGTCAAACAACGTATTAGTACAGTTGGTGGCATTCGTTTGTATACCTAAAGAACAATATTTTTTCTGAGTATATCGCAGACAATCTATTTCTTTCGACTGTACATGTATGTATTGCATTATCAACATTTAGGCGTACGAAGAGAAGTAAAACTGTAACATTACGTCATCAAATTTGGTGCTGCAAAGTTACAGTTACAACCCTCTACGGTTATAGAGCCGAGTTACATTTCATGAATACCATTTTTGTACATATCGGGAATTTTACAGTTACAGAGCTTACATACAGTTTGTGAATTAGACCAATCTAATGGTTTAATGTACTGATTTAAAAATCTTTTCGAGGTAGAAAGTCAAGATCCCGTAACTTCGTTCGCCTGGCCTAGTTACTTTTATTATGATAGGTGATGCAGCAAGTAACCTAGTTAATTTGTTAAGAGTTTCTGGGTGTACTGTGGCATTGGTACGTATGTATAAATGTATATGTACTTACAAGTAAATAATGAATGTTTTACGAATGTGAATACAAATATTAAGAACTACAGCAGTTATCTATTTCCATCAATTTGTGTTTTCTTCTTTCGCAAAGACATAAACATCTTATGGGTTGGACACAGAGTGAGCGCGCCACGTAGAGTTGTCCATGAGAAAAGCGAAGGTTTTTCTAAATAAACCGTACGACGGCTACTTAAGTGCTTGTTCTTGGGATTTGTTTATGGTCATGTCAAAACCAATTTTTAGTGGAAATTACAACTTTTTAAATTGAAAAGGCAAATCCGTCGGAATAATTGGAATTCGTAAGACTAAGACGTCCCTTTCTAGTTGTGACATACTTTTTGTCATTTATCTGGTCTACAATTTCATCAGTCGGCCCCAAAATTGTCCTTTCACACAACCATTTTTTACTTCCCATTTGACTTCGCAGTTCAGAATAAACTTTGCTCATCAAATCCACTGTGCTGTGAACAACTGAAGTTGCGATTTAATGTTACCATACTCTTGGCATCTCTATAGAAATACGATCTTCGCCGAATTTCAAAAGCACTTCTGCATATTGCCCTGATTTTAGACTAAGTTTTTTACACATTACCACAAAGTGAAAATCTTTAAGCATACATTTTCATTATCTGCCGATGTATTTTTGATTATTGTAGGCAAGTCGTTCTAAAATTGCCAGCCAATAATACGGCCTGATTCAGTGTTTCAATTGCTCTTTTGAGGGACGTTCTGCAGTTGTCATAGACAGCATAAATTACTGCAACATCCGTTCACGATCGCTAGTCATACTGATCGCCACTGAGTTTCGCCACTCTCAATTTGTTACAAAACATTTGCCGTGTTTCTTGATGCTTGATCTGATCCAATTCAGTTCATGTTTCATGAAACAACGCAAAGGCGCTTACTAGATTTCAGTCAAAATTTTTGATCTAAAACAAAATTTGGATCAGGTTTTCCACATAAAATTTGAACAGATCGTTTCTGGATTTGAAAGCGAAACGTATTCAGTGACTTGCGGTTGCAATGAAATAGTACCATAACTCATTTCTCGTATTGCCAACTTTCCCAGTTCTAATTGATCTACACAAATTGTGATAAGTCTTTCTCAGTAATCATTATCACTTGGCCTTCTACACTTGTAAGAGCTCGTTGTAAATAAAATCATTATATGTAGTACTAAGGTTTTGACGTCTGTGCAATATGTCTTCCGATATGTAATTTTTTGTATTTTTGCCACATTTGCTGAGATTTAAAAGTCCACAGGTTACTATTAATCTGCAGTGTATGGCCTATTTCAGTGTTACATCCCAATGATTATCATTTTCTAATGGTCATTTGGTTTCAAATGCCCTTCTGAATGTTGACAATTCCTGATCATTACGTTTTTTATTGTAAATCTTTTTTAACATTCTCAAGCAACATAATTCTATGTTACTAACATGTGCCGTCTAGACTTTACCAAAATTACCGAATTTAACGACAAGCTAATCCTAAACAAGAATTCCTTGAACTCGACGTTTCCATTCTTTCTTATACTCGTAAAACAGTTTTAGCAAAATCGTCCAAGAGAAAAAGTTAAAAATGCAGTCAAGGTTGTTGTTGTTGAGGAAATACGCTTTTTACTCGTACCATTCTATAAGTGAATACACACTGAGGTGTGTTACGGTCAGATGTCCTTCATGTAACGGAAACCTAACAGCCGCTATATGGCTTGGTGAGTGCTACAGTCTGTGTTTTTAAAGTTGATAATAGCTTGGTCACTGCCTTTATCTGACGCAGCGTGGGGCAGAAGTGCGATTTGTTCAACGCGCCGTTGAAGTAGGTAGGTGTACAATATAGGTAGAAGGTAGAACATGTTTCGATTAGCTTCTTACCTCAAAAATATTGCTATAATCTTTATACAAAATACCTACCTACGTATTTCCTTTTCACCCCTGAGGTGGGACGCAGAGACACTTATTTTTGAAAATACCTTAGTCTGCAATTTTAGATTTTAAAATGGGTGCCAATAACGTAATCAGTACCTCCGAGAATTATACCCATACCGATATACAAACACGACACCGCCTCCCTTCATGACTTGCGATATATGTACAAAAGATCGCCATCTCGGTTTTTAAAACGGATACCATATTTCTAATCAGCACGCCAGAAAACCTCAGAAATGGGTATCAAAAGCCTAAACCAATATAACTCCCATAAACTCATCCATCCAATCTAGACGCTTAGGGCTTATTTTAATAAAAATGGTAGCCTATAAGTTCTTCCCCAGAGTTCAACCTACCTATATATTAAATTTCATTAAAATCGGTTTGGAGGTTTTGTCGTGAAAACATAACAGACAGCCAGAGTTATTTTCACACTTACTATATTAGTTTAGATTATGGATTTAGAAGATACAATTTATTAGGGGTTCTCTTCGGACCACCTTTATATTAATTACAAACAGATTAATATTACATGAGAGTATAAGATATACCCCCCTATTATGGTTCTCGCCTCACCATCGCTTCACCACTCTTTCGCCGTGATACTTAGATTCATGTGAGCAATATTTTAGTATTATGGTTCTCACCTTTATTTTGGCGAGAGAGTATGTGTCGCCGCATTATTTTTGGTCGTTATTTGTTCTTGGTATTATGATTCTCGCCGTGAGAGCGATGTGAGAGAGTGATGTGTAAAAAACGATCGCCTAAAATTTTTAGGTGATGAATGTAATGTAGTACGAATAAAGTTTTTGAAGGTTACAGGACAAATAGAAAATAATGGCTACCAGCGATAATGTAAGTTTTTTTCAATAATTTTTACGCTTATAAATAATTTGTTTACCAATTTTATATATATGTATATTATATATATAAATTATATATATATATATATATATATATATATATATATATATATTTATATTTATATATATAATATATATATAAAATTGGTAAACAAATTATTTATAAGCGTAAAAATTATTGAAAAAAAACTTACATTATCGCTGGTAGCCATTATTTTCTATTTGTCCTGTAACCTTCAAAAACTTTATTCGTACTACATTACATTCATCACCTAAAAATTTTAGGCGATCGTTTTTTACACATCACTCTCTCACATCGCTCTCACGGCGAGAATCATAATACCAAAATATAAACACGGCGACTCATCGTCGCCTAGTGACGCGTAGGCGAAAACCATAATAGGGGCAATAATTTATGATTATTATCCATCCTTCAGAGATCTATGCTATACAAATACTCGTATTTTGTATTGAACAACATTATTTTTGATCCGAATTTAATTTTCTTGATATTTTATTGCACGGTGAGTACAAAATTAAGGGTAAACTATTAATAGTTTGGCTGCGATTCCCAAGAGGAGCGAAAACAAATTGCTCGGTCGACTAAATCGAGGGGGCGGTTAATATGGAAATATGGAAAAATTTAAAGGGTGACTCGAGAAGTTTCCAGACGACGATTTTAAATGTAGTGTGTCGCGTGTAACAAGGATCTTAGTTGTGGAAAATCGGACTTGGAAAAACACTCGGATACTAAGAAACACAAGCAAAATATATCAAAAATTAAAAATACACTGTCTATAATTTTGAAATTAGGCTCAGCCTCTTTTTTGCCGAACACAACGTCGCCTTCTAAATCATAGAGCACCTACTACCATTATTAAAGGAAATTATTCCCGATTCTGATATTATCGAAACAGGCGAAATGTGTCAGTGTTATAAAAAATGTTTTGGCACAGGAGTAAATACGTAAGTTAGAGGACATTTTAAAAACAACACAGTTTTCGATAATGATCGACGAAAGTACAGACATAGGTACAAATAAGTTCATGTGTATATTGACTCGATACATCAGTCCTGATAATAGGGAAATAAATGTACAACTTTTAGATTTATTGCCAGTTGGAGCAGATTGCACTGCAGCAGCGCTTTACCAAAATTTCAAAACTTTAATAAATAATTTCGGTACATATTTATGTCAGGATTTTATTGTTTGGGTACCAATTAATATTTGTATTGTTTTATTTCGCTGGAATACCATACAAAAATATATTTGGATTTTGTAGCGATGGAGCCAGCGTGATGGTAGGCATACGAAACTCTTTTGTTTCCCGACGCAAAGAGGATAACCCACATGTAATCATAGTTAAGTGTATATGTCATAGTTCAGCTATTATTGCCAGCAATGTTTATCATTGACTCGTGCGCCAGAAGATCTCCTGCGTCAAATAGGGGTATACGTCTCAGGCAGCTCTAAACGATGCATTCAGCTTCACGAAATTCAAGATATGTTCGGTGAGAATAGAAGAAAAATTCTCAAAACATCCGCCAGACGTTGGCTATCACATCAAAGGTGTGTAGAAAGAATCCTTGATAACTGGACAGTTCTACAGGAGTTTTTATAAAAGCCGTTAAAATAAATAAACTGAAAGCAATTCATTTTATACTACATAAAGTTAAAAGCTTACCTATTTTTTTTAAATACGTATTGGGATTTTTCAATATATGGAACGACTTGTTTCAATTCGAGAAGTGCCAAATTAACAATTTACATCCTGAATCCGTCAAAATTTTTAAAGACTTGGGCAAAACTTCATTAAATCGAACAAATTGAAACCGAATGTGAACGTTAAATCGCCACACAATTTGCTCCAATCGAGTCGGTGTACCTGGGACGTGATGGATGTATGGAATTATTAAAAACTATTCCTAAAACGGAATCAGATCGTGTACGACTTGATTGCTTACAGTTTTATATAGTAGCACTAGAGGAAATACAAAACAGGTTCCCGATATAAACTGAATCAATATTTCAGGAAATCGAATTTTTGGATCCAAAAATTGCGTTGGGCACGCGAGACTTTAACGAGTTGTATGATTTTAGAATAATTGGCCAAAAGCTTGATATCTACCAAAATTTGTTCAGTGGCGAACGGAAAAGTTTTACAAACGAATTTGGCGACTCTCAAAAATTTGATTTTGTTAAGTATCCAGTTGATAAATTTTGATCGACAATCTCAAACATAAATTTTTTTACCGATAATCTAATATATCCTATATTATCAAAATTATCTCGATATGTTTTATCGCTTCCTCACGCGAATGCTGACGCTGAAAGAATTTTTTCTATAGTAAAATTAATAATAATCTTTGCCACTCTGTGAATACTTTTCAGAGCATTGATTGATATTTCAAACTCGATTTGTTTCGCTAATGAGTCGTATTATTTTCTTGGTAATGCCATTAACAGTTTTATTAAAATAATACAGATAATTTTTTCTAATCTATCCTTTGTGAATTTGCTTTGTTAATTAATGTCTAATGCGGTTACCAATGTAGTACGCTTATTTGAATATTTTAAATTTTCTAACTAAATACATCGCCTGAAAAGTTCCCGGTCTGACAGATAGATGGTGCCAGAAATTTAAAACCCATATGATATTTAAATTCTACCAACATTCGCCGACCATTAGTTTACAAGTTACAGTTGTTTTAGTGACGCTATTATTGTTAATTTCAAAACAATGGATACAAAAGAATTTCTTATGTTGATTAACCACTGTTTTTTGATGGGAAAAAATACCGTTCAAGTAAAGCAGTGGATTGATAAGTGTTATCTGGACTCTGCACCAGGAAAATCAACCATCATTGACTGCTATGCTGAATTTAAACGAGGACGTACAATCACCGACGATGCATCACGCTCTGGACGCCCAAATGAGGCTGTGACTCCATAAAACATAAAAAAGTCCACGAAATTGTTTGGTAAATTCCTTTCAAATCCGTAAAATAAAGTTGCGTGAGATAGCTGACATTGTAAATATATTAATGGAACGTGTTGCAAAATTGCACATTGAATTGCTTCCGCATCCACCGTATTCACCAGATTTGGCCCATATTTGGCCAACGACATACACTTGAAACATACACTCTGTAAATTCATATTAAAACCAAGATAAACAAGATATAGTCGATTTCGCTTAATCGGGACATTCGCTTAATTGGGACAAATCATAAAGAACGGAAACAAAACCGACAAATATGTAACGCAAATTTACTATGCTTTTTCGGGACAATATTTCGTTTAATCAGGACAGTAATCATAGAAAAAAAATCGACTAAAAGAACAAGAAACTAATAAAAAATAAACATTCTTGTGGAACTTCGGACAATTGGGCCAGCAGCTTAATCGGGACAATCCCGATGTGTCCCGATTAAGCGGAATAGACTGTATCTTTCATATTTTAAATTAATTTTTGGGTGGGTGGGCGAATTGAATTTTACCACAAAATGCTAAAAGTAAAATAATGTTTACAATTAACTAAACTATAACACTCTGTTTAGCGATTTTGATTCGAAATGATCACCCTGCTACGTTTGATCCTATACTTCTAGGACACCCTGCATATTGATTGATTGATTTTGAATGTACGACCAAGTTCTTAGGCTTGAGTTCCCGGATGACGCCGGGTCCACCGTACACCCTTTTTTACACATAACAAAACCGAAGGATTGGATAGGTTAGTTAAGTGGGACAGAATCGGCCCGGTTACAGACACCTAGGTATAGCCGATAGTTAGTAACACAAAGACAACACAATTCTAATCTACTAGATGAAGGATAAAGGCTTAATAGGTTAATGGATAACGATGGTATTGGTCTTCAACAATTGCTTCTTTAAAACGGCAACCTAAGAAAAAATATTATTATTTCACATGCATCTGGAATTTTCCTGAAATTTAATTCTATTAATACTTTTCGGCTTCCTAACCAAAATTGGTTGACTCGACCCGTTACAGACACCTATGTAAAGTCGTTAGTAATAAAATGACAACACAATTCTAAACTACACAATCAGCAATTACAATGAAGCATTAATTCACAAGCATCTGTAAATTTCCTGAAATTTAATTCTATATTCATATTTTCCGGCTTCCTAAATAATTGAAACATTTATTAATTTAATCATTCTGCAACCCCGCAACTTACAATAGAATTTCCTGAAACCAAAGTTATTTGAACTATATTCAAAAGAACTCTAAAATTCATGAGTATTTAACCGTTGAATTGGGCGAACACGAAATACCAAAAAAAAAAAAAAACCAGATTAACTAGATTAACTACCGGATTGCATTCAAATATCCCTTAAAATATCCATCCATTAAAATATCCTCTAAATAATTTAGAATTCGCAAAAATTTCGATAAAACTGATGAATTTTTCCCGACGCCCATCCTTTTTCACAAGGAAACAAATACTTTTATCACTACTTTTGCACTAGTTTTGGAACTTCTTCTACGTTTGCTGGAGATATATCACATACAATTAATCTCAGACATGACACATGCGACTCGCCTATGACTTGTCACCTCGTATTAGACTTGTCATAAACGATTCATCTCAGACTGGTAACAAACGTAAATTAGTAATTAGTGTGTCGTCAATGGCTTTCCTGCTGGAAGGTAATATACTTCTAGGACACCCTGCATACGAAATAAAAATAAATAAGAAACTGTCAACATTATAAAGTCTTTCAATAACTGAGCGAGTAAAAAGGATTTCTGTTTCTTTTCGTCATTTATTAATTTATAAGGATATAAAACAGAAAAATGATTTTCTTTCAAGTTAAACTCAAGTTCCCAGCGAATATGAGTAAGAAACGATGAAATCGCAGTGATAAATATAATTTGCATAATTAATTAAATATTTCAACTTTATGAAATTTATATTGGAGATGAAACAAAAAACCAAAATTCTTAATTTAATTTGAAGAACCAACGAAATAAATAAAAAGTTAATTGTTTTGATTAATTTATTGATGAAAATAAATACAATAACACAGAATTTAGCGTTTGTAACCGTTTCGAAATTTCAGAACACAGAACTATCCGAGTATAGAAAACTAAAATAAAATAAAAAATAGTTGTTAGAGGATTTTTCTTGAATAATAAATTAATCCATTTAAATCGGGTTGAAAAGGTAAAATCTATATATTCCTTTTGTTTTGTTTGCCGTCTAATCTAGCTGAACCTTAAAGGGATCAGCTAATAAATTATTTCAATTTACTTATTTTATTGTGTACAAACTTTATTGATGAATGCGATTTTATCAGTTGTTGGATTATAACACATCGCCTGAAAAGTTCCCGGTCTAACAAAGAAAACACAATTGTTTTGGGAAAAATACATTTTATTCATCAACATAATTTCCTTCTAGAGCGAAACAATCGGTTCAACATTGCGATGCCTGTTTTGTAGAACGATTTATCTTTGTCTTCAAAATAAACATCAGTTTCGGCAATCACTTCTTCATTGGAGCCAAATCTCTTTCCCTGGAGCTTTTTTTGAGGTCTGCAAACAAGTAATAATCGCTGGCTAATTCAAAGTTCATCAATATTTGGTTTTTCCAATGCATTTGTCAAATGGATCTCATCTTACTTAAGCAACATACCACAATAAATTTAAATGGCACGAATGCGCCTATCAACTGAATGGCCATAATTTAAATGAAGACCCGTTAAAAATATTTAAAAGGCTATTTTAATTAGGTTTTGCATATTTATGATTTTATAATGAAAAATAGCAAAGCAACAAGGTTTCATGAACAGGGCGGAAACACAATTTCTTCTACGACAAATACACAATACTAAAATACACATTCATTAGGCATAAGAAGCAATACACATCTATTTGCGCGAAAAATCGTTATTCATAAGTATCTTACATAAAATCATCTAGAATATTTAATTCGTACTGTGATTATGTACTTGCAAGACAATTATTTACGATTCCATGCCCTTACAGACAACAGTTACAAATTATAAAACAATAATTTTGTAAGAGTGCTACATCCGATTAGGGTTTTATGTATTTCTGATAAATTTATAAAATGTTCTACGAATTTTGTGATTTTTTTTGCACTAAGCTTCTTTAATGTATTTATTACAACAAGACAACAGATTTTTCTTGTTCCAGTTAAGTTGATTTATTGATTTCATAATTCTTACTCTTTGTAACAAATGTTTTAGCCTTAGGTATTTTATTTAACTTACGTATATGTTATGCAGACCTGAAACCACCTGAAACATTTTGGCTATATAAAATATCGTGTGCGTAACTGAAGCACGGAAAATTTCGTATTGCGCCTTAAAGACGATAACAATAAAACGCGATTACTAGACAAACCCAGAAATTATTTAAGCAAAACTTTCATTTTAACGTTTAGTCGCATTTTCAAGTGTAAATTAAACTTTTATTATTTTCAGTTATGAATATCATTATCATTAAACAAAATGCATGCATTTGATGGGGTTGTTTCAGTTTGAGTAAATTGACAGATCTTTACATTATTCAGAAATGGGAGTGCTTACAATACTGTGGGCAAAAAACAGTAAGACTTTTTTCATAATTTTAAAATTCTTTATTTATTTATCCAAATCTATTTCGTCCCCCTCAAATTAATCCCCCCCGGCTTCAATACGCTTGTACCAACGTTTTTTCCAATCCTCGAAACAGTTGTTAAAGTCAATTTCCGGAATAGCCTCCAATGCGCGTAGCGATTCACGTATAACGTCTTCAATTGGCTCAAAACGGTTTCCCCGGAGCGGTCGTTTGAGTTTGCTGAACAGCCAGAAGTCACACGGAGCTAAATCAGGCGAATACGATGGTTGCGGAACGATATGGGTGGAATTTTTGGCGACAAAATCACGTAAAACCAAAGCAGTATGAGAAGGTGCATTATCGTGGTGCATAAACTAAGAGTTGTCGACCCATAATTCCGGCCTCTTTTTACGAATAGGTTCGCGCAAACGACGCATAACACTCAAATAGTATTCCTTGTTGACAGTTTGGCCGGTCGGAAGGAATTCGGAGTGCACCACACCTCGATAATCGAAGAAAACTCTCAACATCACCTTGATTTTTGACTTGCTTTGACGTGGTTTTTTCGGTTTCGGCTCATCTTTGGCACGATATTCGGACGATTGATCGTCTGTTTCCGAGTCGTAAGCATAGATCCATGACTCATCGCCAGTTATAATACGTTTCATAACATCCTGGTAGTCGGAAAGTATTGTTTCACAGACGTCAACGCGACGCTGTTTTTCCAAAAAATTGAGTGATTTTGGAACCAATGATCTTTCAAAATGGTTTTCACTGATCCTTCCGATATTTCAACGATGCTAGTAAGGTCTCTGACTGTTAATCGTCGATTCTCGAGCACCAATTCCTTGATTTTATTAACGTGTTGATCATCAGTTGATGTTGATGGCCGTCCTAGACGTGGTTCGTCGTCAACACGTTCTCGACCCTCTTTGAACAATTTGTACCAATCAAAAACACTTGCTCGCGACATACAATTATCACCGAAGGCCTTTTGCAACATTCTGAACGTTTCGGCACCACAAAATTGATTCCGCACACAAAATTTAATGGAACTTCTTTGTTGAATAATTTCACTCATTGTAAAAATCGCCGAATGCACTTTTTGTACTTCAGAAAGACAAGCGTATACTAAACACTAATGATTATTTTGATATGACATTTGGCACAGATGTCACTGACAGTCATACCAACCATACCAATCAGAAAAATGCTGTGTGATCTGTGGCTCCATCTTGTTGGAACCATAATTCTGGATTGTTCTCTACCTCTGGTTTTAAAAAAATTTCCATCATTGTCCGGTATTGAACGCCATTCAAATTAACCACAACTTGTTCGTCATTTTCGAAAAAATATCGGCCTGATCCTTTCTGAAGTTATTCCAAACCATACCGTTCATCCAAGTGAATGCATTTGATCTTCAACAATTATTCTTGTATTTTGGGTGCCCTAATTCTGTAATTTTGTTTATTCACGTGACCGTTGAGGTGAAAATAGGCCTCATCGCTCATTATGAGTTTATGAATAAACTCGTTGTTTTCTAGGCACAATTCTTGAAAACGGCGACCATATTGAATGCGTATTTGTGCCTCATTTGGTTTTAACTCGTGAAGCAATTAAATATTATATGGGAAACGGTGTTAGCACCTTTTCCCATATAAGATTCAATTGGTTCACGAGAATTGTTTGCAAAGACCACCTAGACATCACCCACTGCCGAGAACGTCGCCTGGTGGAAGTTTCGTGGTTTTCCTCAATACTTATTTCAAACTGCATGAGAAATTCCAGCACGCGGAAGATCACAGAGAGCCCCTTGTTGCCGAAAACACTGAACCAATGAGTAAATTGGTGGAGCGCTAGGTGCATTTCGAACATGAAAGAAATTTCGATATGATCTTTGTGTCTGAATAATCAAATGCTGACTTTCAAAATAAAATTGACCAACTTTGGTTCTTTGTTTTGTGCTGAGTCTTTCCATCATAAATTTCCTAAGTTTTTCAAAGTTAATTCTGAACAAAAAACGAAAAAATACTTTCAAACAGAAAATGTATTCACTAATTAAATCATAACGTTACTTATGCGCCACCCTTTATAAAGGGTTTTCCAATAACAGGTTTCATTTTGATATTAAAAAACGAGTATTTTTTAAGGGAAATAAATGAATGTTTATTTCAATGTAAAGAGGAAGGTATGCCATTAACATTTGAAAACGATTTCACCCAAATGGCCGCCACGGCTACGCTTGCAGCACCATAGCCTTTTCATGATATTTTCCATGACCAATTCGCACATTTGCGGCTGTATGTCCTCGATAACTTCACGAATTCCATCTTTAAGGTCTTGAATCGATTGTGGAGGATTGGCATAGACCTTATCTTTCACGTGGCTTCAAAGAAAAAAGTCTAAAGGTGCTAAACCACAAGATCTCGGTGGCCAATTGTGATCACCTCTTCGAGAAATAACACGGTCAAGAGGAGTTTTCTTGCAAAATTACGATTGTTTCGTTGCTTGTGTGGCACGTAGTGCCGTCTTGCTGAAAATAAACGTCGTCCACATCAATATCTTCCAATTCCGGTCATAAAAAATCATTAATCATAGCTCGCTATCCATTCACCGTAACAGTTGCACCAGCCTCATTTTCGAATAAGTAAGGTCCAATCACACCGCCAGCCCAAAAACCACACCAAACAGTGGCACGTTGAGGATGGAGAGGCTTTTCAACAATCATTTTGGATTTTCTTTAGTAATCACATAAATATTTTTTATAAAACTCGATTACACTGTGTAAATAAAAAAAATATTTTCCACACAATATAATTTTTGGTTAATTTAGTTAACATAATTTATTTTATGTAATAGAAAAATTTATTAATATTTTGTGACTTGTTTGCATCGTTCTGGTATGCTTTTGTAGCAATTCTTTATTTTATTATTTATTTCTAAATCATTTTTCCAAACGGCCCGGATCCGCCATTTTGCATGAAAGTGTACACCGTTGGACGAAGGGGCAGGAAATTCATGTAGAGCATCTACACATCATTTAAAACCTCCTTGTATTGGGTCTTGCCGCATCGTTCCTTATACAAAATATATTGGTCCAGGGCCTTTTGGTGATATATAGTATAGCTCAATACCATAACGGCTGGTGGATGCTTGCCTCGTTTTTCCACGCAGTTCTCATTTTAGCGTTTGCCCGGTCACCTGCGCACGAAGCTATAAAATTCCGTGACTCTATATGAGTTGATTTGCTTTCAAACGACGGCGTACTATTCTTTCCAATATTTTCACTCCAGGCTCGATTATCGCATTAGTGATTTTTTGAATTGGTGCCTGGCAGTCTTCCAATCCAACGTGGACTATTTTCCGATCTACTCGATTTGATGTTTTCCGTTTTCTGCCGCAGTTTTCACTCTTACTCACGAAATATCCTCTTTGGCCTTTATTTATTGGACGATTCGCATGAATATTGTACAGCGTCAATGAGAGTGGCTGCAGCATATTTTTGCTTGCTGAAAATTTACTTTAAAACTATGCTGTATATAAGATAAAAATTGTATGTAACCTTTCACCGGGAAAGTGGTGCTGTGGTTAAAGCTTCGGCACTTGGACCCGGAGGCACTGGGTCGAATCCCACCAGAAGCTGAATGCAAAGCAATTTTTCGTCATCCATTACGATCGATGATGTAAATAAACACAACTAAGACACTCTGTTGGAGTGCAGAATACAGGTTGACATGGAGCTTGCAATGTTCAGGTGGTTTACTGTGATAGTGTGAATAAGTGATGTGTGCGTGACATTAAATCCACTGGACAATTAAATTCACTGGACAATTAATACTTTCTTTTATTAAAAAAATAAAAAAACCCAAAATATGGCGTCACGTACACAAAACCCAAAAGTAAAAAAATAATTTTTTTCTAGGATAAACACTTTCTTAGGAATCGATCTATAAACAACTGAACGTAAGTTAATATTTTTTTCACTGCAAAAAAAACACACAGATAGGCACGTTAACGCGACCGCCCACTTAAATTAGTCATAACAAAGAGCACGAAAATGACTCAAAAAAATAATATTAGGAAACTTAAAGAAGAACAGAAAAACTTGTTTTTCTAAAATGATGTAACCGCGCAAGATTTTTGGGCAATGACTGTAGTATTCCATGGTCGATTGAATCAAAAGCTTTGCTAAAATCTGTATATATGATGTCTACTTGCATGTAGTTTTCAATGGCTTTAATTATTTTGCTAGTAAACACGGTCGAATTATACAGTTGAGGTAGACCTTTCGGGAAGAAAGCCGCTATCAGCCACTGATAAATGACATGAAATAACTTTATTATTTGTGTTGCAAATGACTAACTTAAAGATAATTTATGAGTGTTGGAATTCCCTTGTAGCAAGATATGTTATCTCTTTTTCCAGTTTTTAAGATGCACGTTATTTTAGTTAGTTTCCAATAACTTGGAAACTCACGCGTTTGTAGTGATTGATTAAAGAGCAGACTTAGTGGTTCAACTAGTTCAGACCTTAGTGTTTTAAAAATTGTGATTGATTTCTTATTCGGACTATATTCTTGATATGCGGCATCTATGTATATTAAGATTATATTGGACTTCTAATCCATTTGTCGCGATTGAGTTGTTCTTTTGATACATGGATTGAAAAACATCAGCAAACATGTTAACGATACACAATATTTTTAGTGTACTGGCCATTTCAAAGTTCGCGTAGATTTGGGTTTAGCTCCCAAAGCTCTGTCTTTCAATTTTTGCAGTATTTCGTTGAATGTAATTAATTTCGCGAGTATCTCTTGCAAAGTTTGATTGATGTCAACATCTTTCTTCTTTTCTTCTGAGATTTTATTTCTACATGCTAATTTGCGGAAATATGTCATCCCTTCAGTTCTCAATTCGTGGGATTGTTGATTAAATTTCTTTTGTACTTTGCTGTTTCTCTAAGAGATAGTTTGCATCCTATTAATTTTATTTTTTCTCATTGCTTGTATATCAGTCAGTTTCTCTGCACGTAACAAGATTTTACCTTGATTCGAGAAAAATTTAATCACTGGATTGTTTTCTCCGAATATTTTATTAGTGGATCTATTATTCAAATTGGAAAACCACCCTAATAATAAAAATGGTTTTGGTGTCTATACTAAATGCAGCTTTTTGTTTACGACATCTCTAGCTTTTGAAGATGTAAACAAATATATCTATTTAGAAAGAAAATAAGTGCAAAGTGATCTCGTATATATTCGTATATATGCGGAACCGAGAGAGATATAAAAATTTTATTTTTGTCCCCGTCTCGTTGTTTGTTTTTTGTTTTGAATGATAAAAAATACACGAGGTGGAGATTGTAGATTCCCGTATCCTGTTCGAAACTTCTAGTTGTAATCCGTGCAATAATACACGCGTGTGTGATTCCAGTACTAATGATGATCGGTGAACTTGTATTGAGATCGTACTGAACTATACCGTAACAGTAAAGTGTGCAAGCGATACGTGGTATATTGACAGACTTCGCAACCCAAATTGCTGCAATGAACGTGGTCTAAAGTGAATCGAATCTAGTGGTGCTTTAGCATCTGTACCAGCATTTACAGCAACAGCGAAATTTTATATCGGTGGGAAGACGCCGCAACCCATAAAAGTTGACTAGCGAGGGCTGCAGGTACAATATTTTTGTTGTTTATTTTTTAAATTTTATTTTTCATTAAATTTTAAAATAGAACCTTTTTGTATTAAATTTTATTAAATAAACACTTTTGAATGATTGAATGACCAAATGTTTAGGTTTGGTTGATCTTCTGTTATGTGCAATAACTTAATTTAACGGCGATAATTTTGAACTTATTTTTAATCATTTCTCTTTTGGAAATTTTATTTTCCTGTTTTACCTACAGAGTTCTGACAATGTGATTTACATATTTAAGGTTCCCTCTTGGGTCTTCTTTTGAATAACAATTTTTGATATTTATGCTTATTTCCTTTGGTTGTAACTAAATTGAAATTTTCTTTTTTATGGCGGGGAACCACTTTGATATAATATTGTATATTTACAGAGTGTCCGAGTGGGCATACCCGGTTTATTATTATCGGCATTTCACGCCTACGCTCCTGAGCTTTAGCCGGCTACAGATAACCATATAGACCTCTGATTCAGTGTCTGTTAATGGATCCTTCGGGTGTTTCATTATAATGTATATACTTCAGGACGCCATCTTTGACTTAACGAATGTCGTAGTTAGGTGGTGTCCTGCACATTTAACAAATCTTGGTTCTTTACCGCAATATCGCTGCGTGTGCCAATATGCTTAGCATCTTTTGCATTGCAGAATTAATTTAGATTTTCTTTGTGATTCTATTTCCTGTGCAGATTTCGGGCCCTGACTTTAACAGGTCTTTCTTGCTTATCCTTGTACGTGTGAAAGTCAAAGGGGCCTTCACTCAAAGTTTTCACTAGGCTTCTAAAGGCGTTTTCGATTTTTTACTTTTATCTTAATTTTGTCGCCATTCATTAATTTGGTAGTAAATGATTCTTTTGAAATACTCTATTTGAAATATTGATAGTTTTGGATACCGTCGATATCAATTGGTGGTGGCGACGGTATTTTTTTTAGCGTGAGTGACGTCTGGTTCTCTCAGAGTACCTGTTGTTTTTCCAGTTGCTTAAAATGGGTTTTGAGTTTAATTTGATTTTGGTGCAATGAAAGGCCATTCCCATTCGTAGGGCCAAGCTCCATTTAGGATGAATTGTTCAGTGTGTTCATTAAAGTACCATCTGGGGTATTTGTTCGACCAGTGGAGTTCAGTTCGCGAGAAGTATTTTATTTCCTTCGTACCTCCCTCGCAACCAAGGACAAACCCGTTGTGGTGACAAGTTCACCTCAAGGAAGAAAAACATAAATAAAGAAAAAATCTTCTGCTGAAACTGATCGTCCCACAAATATAACGATTGTTATCAAACAATAAAAAAAATGTTGTATCATTAAGAGACATTTTTTTAACACTTTTTGGTATGTACTTTTTCAAAAATATATACCTCACTAAGTGGAAATTACCGAATAATGCACTATCGTGGTATAAGTGTTTTAATTTTGTTTTTCGTTTAATTATTTAATCGTAACTCGCGGTATACATACTCGGTGCGCAACTAAATTTACGTTTCTTTTTAAATGGAAAATTTCAATAGGAATATAAAAAATGATTTATTTAAAGAACTGTTCTTCGCTATCTACACAGTTTTGCCTTCTCCCTGGCAATACATGAATACCACGACGATAACACGGTGCGTTTTTGGACCGAAACCATACATCCAGTCAATTTTGCACTTCTTCGAAACTGCCCAAGTGTAGCTTTGCCAAACCATGCGCCATCGACCGGGGATGGGGGGGGGGTCTAGAGAATAAGGCGGGTGCGGTAGCAGATCGCATCTCAGCGTTTTGATGGTGTCCTGGACCATGGGAGTGCGATGGCATGGAGCGTTGTCGTGCTGCAATATCACTCGTTCTTGTGTCATGTCCCATTCGGTTCAGATCGATGAGTTGTTGTCGATAACGTTGCCCATCGAGAGTTTCACTCTGTTTTAGCAGCTCATAGTACACGATTACTTTCTGGTCTCACCAAACGCAGAGCATTGTCTTCTCTCCGAAGCGATTTGGCCGTGCTGTCGATGTTGATGTTTCACCAGGTGAAAGTCACGACTTTTTGCATTTGGGATTCTTAAAAAAGATCCACTTCTCATCTCCCGTAACAATTCGATGCAGGAAGCTCCTTTTTCATGTAGTGAAAGCAAAATTTTGCAAGTGGCTCTTCGATTATCCATCTGTCTCTCAGTCAACACATGCGGCACCCATTTTCCCTCCTTTTGAATTTTTCCAATAGCATGTAAAAGTTTGGAAATACCTTGGCGAGTTTTGTTTAATGGCTCCACAAGTTGATCTTGAGTTTGCGTATCATCTTCATCCAATAACACTTGCAGGTCGGTGTCTTCAACTGTTTTTGGTCTTCCGGAGCGCTTCTTGTCCTCAATGTCGAAATCGCCGCTTCTGAAGCGTTTAAACCAATCTTCATAGATAGTTTTCGATGGTATACCTCAAGCAAATGACGTGTTTCAGCGGCATTTGTTTCAAGTTGATGCAGAAAAGCAAAGCTTCTCGCAAATGCTGTTTGTTTGACACAAAACTCGACATTTTCGTTCCTAGAAAAAATGTTTTTGTGTTGCTGTATATGCTGGTATTACAACTGGTTGTCGTTAAAAACTGTCCACGCTATGAACAAAACACAAATTCTGACATAAATGACAATGTGTCGCTAGCACCATCTATGTGTAAAACTCGGAGATTTAGTTGTGCACCTGATAAATGTTTGTGTTATAAAGGTCATGTAAATCATTAGCGAAAAATAGAAAAATTACAACACAACAAACTTATTGTGATGGTAAAAGTAAACATTCAGACGAATTTATATTGAACAATTTGTATGAGTGGGAAATATTTAAATTTTTCTAGAATTACAATATTCCCTAAACTGTTGGCATCATGAGTAATGAAATCGTTGCCATTTTGATTTCAAAATTTCATATAGTTGAAAATATTCATAACGTTGGCCGTAATTTTGCTCAACATGTTGCCAACAGTTGGGGGACCTGGAAGCGCCCAATATTTACGCAGTACAATACATACACTGCTCGTCAAAAAATTCCGGATACTTGAATTCCTTTATAAATTGTTTTCTAGAGAAATTCGCATTGTTTAAAGGCACTGTCATATTACAGTAAATAACCGAAAAATAGGTGTAATAGAAACCGAATTGTCTGATTTTAAATCCAATCAAAGCAACAAAGTGTAATAAATGAACAATATTCAAAATTTGGGTTGCTACGTTTCTAAATAAACGAGCACCAATCAATTGTTTTTAGACGTTTAAAGTAGCCATTGTTTTTAGGATTATTATTACAGTTTACGTTAACAGTGCTTAGTTATTATTATTAGCAAATATTATAATCATCCGTTTTATTGCTGCCCACCTTCAAGACGCTATTAAACGATATCGTGATTTTAGTCAGCACAGCATCGCGAAGATTAAATTAAAAAGAGATGCAGTCCAGGAGGGCTGCTACGGGGTCAATTTTTCTGCCAGCCCATTGAAAAAACTGTTTGGTTTTTCCCGTAACCCCGTCAGTTGGGCTAAGGACGATTGGAAGTCAGTGTGGTTCATTGGTGATTCAAGGTTCAGTCTGTGATCACCAGATGGACGTGAAAGAGTATGGCGGAGATTCGGAGAGCAATATGCGTAATATGCCATGTCTCCAAGAGTCCCATTTCACGGCTGCTCACTATTTGTGTAGGCAGGTATTTCTATAAACGTCCGTACGGCCTTGTCATTCTATGCGGTGGCACCATAACTTCCGAACGGAATATCGTGAACTGTCTAGAAGATTGCGTGGTTCCATATGCGCCATTTATGCGGACAGTAATTTAAATTATTGCATGACAACAACAGACCTCATGTTGTATACGTTGTCAATAATTATTTGGATGACGTGGGAATTGATCGAATTGTTTGGCCTGCTTGCAGCCCTGTCCTTAATCCAATTGAGCATGTTTGAGATGTGCTAGGGCGTCGTTTAAGGGAAAGGAGAAATCGTTCCAGAAAGCTTAGATCATCTTTAATGAGCTCTGCAGGAGGAATAGGAAATGATACTTTAGGAGTACATTGCAAATCTGGTGCACAGTTTGCCAAAAAGAATGCTAGATGTGATCAGAGCTCGTGTTGGAAATACTCGATATTAGAGAACCGACCGCTTAGGTTGATTGCTGGTACTGCCGCTTTTCGGTAATTTTGTTATTTCATTTATTTTGATCCTGTTGAAACAAAACTTGTTCCGTTAGTGTCTTTTGTTACCATAAACACAAATATTTACTGAAAACATGTAGTGTTCGGAATAAGTTTTCAGCCTTAACTTTAGTGAATTAATTTAGATTGGCGGTATTGGTGGATTGTTCAGACCCAAAGGAGTGTGTCCCCAGTAAGTTATATGATTTTCTAATGGGCCTGACAGGGTATTCTATGAAATTTATAAATGTGATAAATCCCATTTTTAAATCTCATGGAACCCCTGTCAGATCCATAAGGAAACCATGTAAGTTACTAGGAACATTTCATTTTGTCTAAAGAGCCTACCAATTGTAACGGGTTAAACTTTAGCTACTGCTAAAGTCAACCCGGTTTCACAGAAATTTGCCGCTACCTGTAATCATCCCCAGCGGCATTAACCCGTAGCTCAGTCGGGAGAGGTTAATCGGTCGTGGGGATGGGGATGCACCGGTAACGGCCTAGATAACCGCATAAAAAAAAAAACTTACCAAAAAAAAAGGAAAAAGTGGGGTATCGGACCCCGAAGTAGTGGTTAACATGACCTGCCCATTACGCGGGCAGCATCAACCGTGGTTGTATTGGTAAAATGTTTAGAATAACATTTTACCCTAACCTAACTAGCCTAATTAAAACAATTTGGCCCATGGGCCCTAAAAGGTGGTGTTAGTAAGGGGAGGGGTTCATAGTGGTATGCTATCGATGGCAGCAGAAAGAAAAAGAGCCGCTTAGCGTCAACAATTTTCTTTCCGCCGGCAGCCGACGTCAACCCACTATCGTTATTTATTAGGTTAGTAACGCCTCCACACTTCGAACTTACCTGATAGATGTTCCTGCACCACACCAAAAAAACTCAAATTGAGCACCAAAATAACTAAACACGAAAAAAGTTCTTTATAATTAAGTTTATTTCCTTACACCAAACAGCAACTAAACAATTATGCACACTTATTAACAAACTTATTAAATCAAAAACTTATTAACAAACACCAAAATTATGAGCACCAAAATAACTAAACACGAAAAAAGTTCTTTATAATTAAGTTTATTTCCTTACACCAAACAGCAACTAAACAATTATGCACACTTATTAACAAACTTATTAAATCAAAAACTTATTAACAAACACCAAAATTATTATTATTGAATTTATTATTCCTATACACCTATTCGCGCACTCCAAAAGCCGACCTAGCGTTGGTCTATATCAAAAACTGACTGTCTAGAAAAACTAAAAAGTAAGCGACCACCGGTTGGTCTGTCTAAAAACTAACTGTCCCCAAAAAAAAGCAAAATATTTTACCTATTTTGAGTTTCATAGGAAATTTTATGCGATCTCATCACAAAAATTCCTATGAAAATTGTACAGCAACGTGACATCGATTTTGCTGAATCGATCCACGCGCAAATATTTTTTTCTTCAATTCATCCGTTGAGGAAGTTCGAACAACAACAACCACAATGCATTTCAATATTTGCATCGGTCATTGTCATTCACCTAATAAATAGTTCAAGTACATTTATTATGTACATAGGCATCGTAATCAAATTACGTTGATGTACATATCTGCGTTTACTTAACTGTGGCACATATGAAAAATTCTAAAGTGAATGAATGATATGATACCACTATAAATAAAGGCAAAGAAGAAATGTAGAAGGCTGGCATGACGTTTGTTTGAATGGAATGTAGTTGAAGATATTATCTTCGAGGTCATGCCGATGAGGAAATAGATTTTGTTGGGATGGGTTGATAACGGAATTAGGTGTAATTCCGTTACACAATATCACTGAAATGAATGATTTGAAAACAAAGGGTGTTCCATCTGTTACTTTTTTTATATTAAAAAAACACAACGTTTGTGGTGGTGGTTGATTCATGTGACCACCACGGTCCCTGTTATAGGCCTGTATAGGAACATGAAAATTGTTGATGAATTTTTCCAATAGCAGCAGTTCAACGGCCTTAATTTCAGCTCGAATGGTGTCCTTATTTTGAAAAAACTCGAAGGAAAATCATCTAACGGTGTGAAATTGCACGATCATGGTGGCCAATTAACATTAGGATTTCTTGTAATTATGTGATCATGGAACTTGGTTGCCAATAAGTCGAGTGTTCATGATTTGTGTGACGTGGCACGGTTTGTTGAACCCAAAAATCATCTAAATCAAATTTTGGCCACAACATGCCACGATATCGCGATTAAAAAAATCCAACAGATGGAACACCCTTTACTTAGAATGACTTTGGAATATACCTACGGTCCAATAAAAAATCACATTTTAAAATCTCATGGAGCACACTGGCGGACCCATTAGAATATCAGATAACTTACAAGTGACACTTCTTTCGGTCTAAATAGTTCACCAATATACCCTGTCAGACCCATTAGAAAATCATATACGAGGGTTGTCTGAAAAGTTTCTTACCTCAACATGAAGATGACAGCACTCGTCAACAAAAGTGTGGGATTATGTTTGCGCATGCGCTATAAAAGTTACGTACCGAGATGTTGTTGTTTAACAATCGTTTGTGCGAGTCGATGCGAGTGTTTTTGTGAAAATAGAAAAAATCAAGTAACGAGCTGTCATTAAATATTTATTTTTGATAGGCAATGTGCCTACGCAAATCAAAGACGAGTTGGACGCGGTGTACGAGGACTCTTATTTTCCTATGACATTTATTGGGATATGTTCTCTAAATTTGAAGATATGTATAGGGTTTTCTAATAAGAGGTTTCATTTTGAAAAGCCTGCTATTTGGGCAGCTGTCAATTTTGAAGCTGTCATCTTTTGACATTTGACAAGTAAAAACTACGCCATTACTAAAAATGGTAAGACAGACCTTCAACAACACATTGAAATTGTTAAAATTCACTACAAAAATGGTGAAAATTTTGCAGACACAGTTCGCAAATCTAAAGCACTTTTGGGTCGTCGTGAAGCACCTTCTCGGCCGTCAATAGTGAAACTGGTGGACAAATTTGAGCTGTTTGGACAAGTTGGTGATGTGAAGAATCGAAACCGTGTGCGTCGCTCAAGTACAACTGAGAATATTGCTGCTGTAGTCCGTAGTGTTGACGAAAACCCAGGTTTCTCGATTCCTCATCAATCTTTGGAATTAGACATTCCACAAACGATATTACACCGTATTTTGCATAAAGTCTTAGGTCTTAAGCCTTTTAAAGTTCTGTTAACCCAAGAACTCCAGCCGGTCGATCACCATAAACGTCGTATCTTTGCTGATTGGGTCCTTCAAATGCATCAAAATGATCTGGATTTTCATCGAAAAATCATCTTCAGTGATGAGGGCCATTTTCATCTCGGAGGCTAAGTTAATAAGCAGAATTGTCGCATTTCGGGCTCAGAAAATTCAAAAAATTATTGTTGAAAAGCCTCTTCATCCTCAACGTGCCACTGTTTGGTGTGGTTTTTGGGCTGGCGGTGTGATTGGACCTTACTTATTCGAAAATGAGGCTGGTGCAACTGTTTGAATGGATTGCGCTACCGAGCTATGATTAATGATTTTTTATGGCCGGAATTGGAAGATATTGATGTGGACGACGTTTATTTTCAGTAAGACGGTGTTACGTACCACACAAGCAACGAAACAATCGTAATTTTGCAAGAAAACTCCTCTTGAGCGTGTTATTTCTCGAAGAGGTGATCACAATTGGCCACCGAGATCTTGTGATTTCGAGACCTTTAGACTTTTTTCTTTGGGGCCACGTGAAAGATAAGGTCTATGCCAATGCTCCACAATCGATTCGAGACCTTAAAGATGGAATTCGTGAAGTTATCGAGGACATACAGCCGCAAATGTGCGAATTGGTCATGGAAAATTTCATGAAAAGGATATGGTGCTGCAAGCGTAGCCGTGGCGGCCATTTGGGTGATATCGTTTTCAATTGTTCATGGCATACCGTTTTCTTTACAATGAAATAAACAATCATTGATTTCTCTTAAAAATACTCGTTTTTTTTAATATCAAAATGAAACCTCTTATTGGAACACCCTTTATTAAAAATTTGTTAATGATGAACAATCCAATTGTCTTTCTTTCTGTCCTTATACGATTGCAGTGCAAAATCATGTTTTACAGATGTTTCTTGTGTATTCTTTCTATCATTCAACTTAAAGTTTGGACTGAGTAAGTTTATAAAGCAAACAATATTTAATATAAAAAAAAATAATTAACAATCTTATGTAAATTGTGCGATAGCGGAATACCTCTACTTAAGTGGACTGCTGTATATGAAATAATTCCAATAATTAATTAATAATTTATGTGTATTTAAGTAAATTGGTTCTTTATTTATGCAATCTTCTACGTCGATTAATCATTAAAAGTGCAAACTATCAATTTATTATAACTGTTTCAAATATTAAAAACATACGACAAAACACTTAGTTTTCAATATTTTATGAATGTGCAAACTCAATTCTGTAAATAACTATATAAAGTATTCAACATACATCACGTCGTAGTAAATATAAATCAAACATGGTGATAAAAAATTCCGGAAAATGCATAAATCAGTGAAGTAAAAACTAAAGAACCTTTGTCTTAAGTTTTCTCTTACATAAACATACAAATAGATCTTTGTGCACCGCTATTACACTCCACGGCATAAATATATTCTTGGGAAATTTTAAAAACTGAACGACATTATTTTTGGTAGGGTATTGAGTAAATGACGCAAGGTGTATGCAATATGCTCTTTGATAAAATAAAAAATTGTCGTAATAATTTCCCAATGCAAAAGAAACTCTAATTAGACGGTTTACCTTATGCATAAAATAATAAAAAATGTATGATATGTCGTCATATCATACAGTCTCACACCAGGGACTATATTTGATACACATCATGTTTCTATATAAAGCATAAAATATTAATTATTTTATATAATAAGATTTATAATTTACATATTAGACAGCATATGAATAGAATTAATTGCTCGTATGTATACCCAGAACACGTAGACTGATTTAGTTGTCTACAATTAGACGAGCTTAACTAATTGCTACATAGCGTTATTTAAACCAGGGGAAATCATTATATTAAATTAAGTGGCATTATATTGGATGTGCGAATATGACTCCGCCCTTTCCCAATAGGTGTCGTTACTAGTACTGCTTATTTGTACTTTGTACTTGATGTCAGCTGTCAAACGCAGTATGTGACATTTGGTAAGCAATTAGTATTTTAAACTTTCTGGAAATGTCGAATTATATTCCAATAAGCGGTTCAGTTCTTACGTAGATCCTCATGGTGCAAACCGACGATTATATCTCAATTGCGCTGTACTGCTCTGACAAACTGCAAGAATTTGAACAAAGATAGGAAAGACAATTGACCTACATTTAAATATCTACAGTTAAGAAACCGGGCTACTTCAAAATCTCGACTGCAAACAAGTGAATGAAGTAATCGTCCTCTTCAACTCAGTCATCGCACAAGGAATCAAGAACAAGCTCAATTCGTGATAAATGGAATTTAAAACGGCCGTGGCCAGTAAAACTATTTAAAAGGCAAATCGTATTTTGTTAATTTCAGGTTTGGTTTACAAATAAAGTAAACCGTCTTTCAACAGGTAGAAGGAGCAAGCCATTTGCGGTTAGCTTGTAGTAGATGCAATGCTACAACTAAGAGGTTAATAAAATGTTTACAGTTTGACCAGTTTCGAAATGGTCATAGGATTCCGTAACGAATTGAGCACACTTTATTTTCGGTGCACGAAATAATATTTACGTCTGAAACAGCAAAGTTAGGATCATCAATCGCAAAAAGTGTAAGTGTTATCAGATCGGATTTAAACATATTGCAATTTGTACTAAGACTCCCTCATGATCGTAGATCAAGTGAAGGGTAGTAGGTTCCAAATCCCGTACCAAACTCAAAATGGAAGCCGTCAACGATAGTATCTCTCGATGAATAAACTACCCAGAAATATTATTTAGGTGGAATTCGGATAGCGTTTTTATCATTAATATGGACTAAATAAATTGTAGTCTTCTCCTTACAATCAAAGTTAGCGTGTTCCATGAACCAACACACATCAGTCGAAAAGCATAATAAAAGAAGAATGAAGCGAAAAGTAGAATAAAAGACTGAAGCGGAGGCAAGTACAAAATGGTCTGCATTGCAAGAATCGGAGTTGAGGACAGTTAAGTTTCGCTGTAACGGAAATTGACTTAATCACAAAACAACAGAAACGTAAGATAGCATAGGTAAACCCAACGATTTATAAATAAACTAATGCAATATTAGCATTTAGGGACTACAAGGAAAGTTTATGGTCTATGTTCACACCAAGATGTTTGACGATATTGTATCTGGCGAGAAGGGGCGGTCAATACAGCAATATTTCTACGTCTAGTAAAGGCAAGAAAACTAGTTTAAGATGCATATAACCTATACAAACCCTTCTCAAGGCACCACATTTCCACAACTTATAGAGCGCTTTGCATTAAGCCAGATAGTATAGTATTTACCCGAAACCATAACAACTAAGTCATCAGTAAGGTTCTGAGCAATGAAATATCCCATCAGAACAACACTGCAACACAAGGTATTGCGAGTGACTACCATGTGCTAAGTCCCAATCCGGCGGGTTCACTGTAGAGTTAAACTGCTCGGAAACAACAAGATCAGAATTGATAATGTTGCAGAACTGAAAAGAGTAATTATTCTATGATTTCTCTATTGATCAGCCTATGTCAAGTTTACACGAATATGTCAAGTTTACACGAACCATCTTTAGCCAGAGACCTGTTAAGTCAGGTGATTCCAGATAGGCGATTAATTTAATCCAATACGACCGGCGACTCTTAGACTTTTTTATATTCATTAGATCTCCTGCCTTTATTCTTGAGCCTCCCAGCAGTTTTTCTTAGTTTTTTAAAGTCAAAACGCCAAACAGCTTCTGAATCTATTATTTGGTAAACAAAGGACTGGGTTTTTCGAAAGCTAAAGTGATTGCGCCCGTTAAAAACAAAGCAAGCAAGTCAATGTCATCGAGTAGAACAGTTCTCGTCCTCTTTGGAACCAGAACAATCTCAGAAGAGAATAACCCCCAGTTGGTAAGCTTCTTATTACGGCACAATTTAAGAGTTGGTGTTTCAAGGTTTATGTTAAAATAGATGGATAGGGGCAGGATGCAAAAGAAATTTGTTATCATCTGATTACGATCGGTGACGAAAATTAACACAAATGTGACCGCTTGTCTGAGTGCAGAATTCATTGGCCGCCTCATCTTCCATGCCATTATTATAGGCTGGCGTGGAGCTATGCAATGTGCAGATGGTTCTACGTAAATCGGACCTGTAGCCATACGTTCTCAATTTGGCAGGCAACTGCGTAAGGTAGGACTTGAAAAGCGAAGCGCGAGAAAATTGGGAGTGTCTCGGTCTCAAAACAGATTGCATCAAATAAAAAAATAAAAAAAATCTAGCTGAAAGTGGAAAATTTCATCATTCGAAGTTTAATTCAAATTTTGTTTTTTCGGAATTTCAGCATTTGCATAGCTTCGTGTGACGAGGCAGTTTATACCTGGACGAGTGAGCTCATCTGACCTTAATTTCCTGGTAATATTTAAATGCCCTGATGAGAGACAATTCTGGGTTACTTTCGATTTAGGTAAACTGTTTTGAAGGTGTTAATCGAGGTCTAATTCTCCGTAAAAATACAAATATCACATTAAGGTATTACATTATACCTTGCCCAGTGAGATGGAAAGGGAGTTTAAGTTCATGCATCATGGAACACCTCACTCCAATCTTACAAGCCATATTTGAATCATTTTAACCTTTTTAAATAAGTTAATACTTTCAGGTTCAGAACAGCTCCTCTCACCTAGTCCTCTCCCCTAGGAATATAAACTTTAAACCTCTTCTTAAAGGACAATGATGGAGAGAAAAACGTAACTGGATGTTTTTAATAGAAGAGTGTTCTTCATGCAGATTCACATGGAGGAGTTGGGGCTTATAAGTTTGAGTTTACGGGAATGTAATCTGCTGCTCTGATCTCTAATAATGCTTGAAGTGTAGAGGCAGTGTGTGAAGTGAACCTCTGAGCTTCATATTAAATTATGGCCCTTTTGCAGGATTAAGGCGCTATATTCACATTCTCTACCATTCCTAATATAGGTTTCCATTGATTTATTCGTAAAGGTCAAGCTGATACTGTTTAAAGTGGGGTGGTTGACCTACCACAGTTGGTACTTTCTAGAGAAAAGTACTATGTAGCTCTGGCTTATGTGGATTGACGTTCAAACCACAGCTATTTTCCCAATGAAAGATTATACTGACAACGCGTTTTATGCGTTCACTAAGGGTGCTAGAATATTTACCGAATATATCTGGACACCGCACCAGTAACAACCAAGTTTCAAAGAAGAGGATAACACCCTGCCCTGCAGTGTGCTTCTACTCACAAATCTGTTAATGAAGTATCCACCTTGACATCAGAGATCCTTCTTTGCAGCATCTAATCAATCCAGTCTATGATTGACTCGCCCATGCTCAGACATGTAAGTACCTGAGTGATGGCCACCGGGCCAGCTGCCGTTGCTAAAGGCCCCCTCTATATCCAGAAAGGTTATCACCAAAACTTCCCCATTTCTGGGGAATTTCTTATTTGGGCAAATAAAGAAGTGGAACACAGTCTCCACAGACTTTAACCTGTCAACAAGTGAGTTGATTTGAGATGATTGCAATCATAGCTTTTTCCCACATTAAGAGCGTTCTTTGAAGAACAATACAATCAATAATGTATTTTCGCTTTCGAACGATGTTGCTGTAATGGGTCGTTTACAGCAACATGGTTCGATTTTCCTTTAAACTAATTTAAAAAAATTTCTGTATGTATACCTGTGTGTGTGGTTTTAAATGTCTGTGTCCTCTCTACAGCACAGACAGATTAACTGAGCGAGATGAAAATTCTTACTTAAGCTTTTCTCATAAATTGGGAGATCCCTGTGACTTCTGGCTGAAATTGGACTAACGGAAGTAGTTAGTAGCTTCTATAGAAGCTTTTTCGTTTTTTGCCAGTGCCTTGAAAAGTATATCATTTTTGAGAAAAACGATTATGAACGAGAAGGTCCTAAATTAATTCTGCTACTCAGATCATTTTTCTAAAATTTAAATGGAATCGATGACGATTTATGACAAAAAGCTGTATTTCAACAAAAATGTTGAATGACCCCTTAATCGGTCGGTTAAATTGGTCCACCGGTAGAAGCAGCTTCCGTGTAAGCTTTTACGTTTTTTGGAAAAAAAATATTGTAAATTAAATTTGAAACAGAATTCGTCAAATATTTTTTAAATTTGATCGGAAATGTCGAGTTTTGGTAATTCTACATTTCAGGCAGACTGACTATTCGGAACAAAATTTCATACTAAAACTTTTTCCATTAATTGGAAGATCCTTGCGAAATAATTAAAAGATTCAAATACATTTAAAGACTAAATTTTAAACGATTAAGGGTTGGCCTTATTGGTTTTCTCAAATTTAAGCAGGAATAACGATTTTTGATTATACAAGACTATTTTACCAAAAGTTCGGTAAGTTTAATTTTTTGCTTTAGAAATCAAGTGTGGTGTATTTGAAATCTATGTGCACATTCGTGGTAAAAAAAATCGGTGCAGGCCACAACATATTCACTTCTCCATTTTTATCACCAGTAATGATTGCTGAATTAAATGAATTTCTTTCATGCGGAACCCTAATATCGAGCTTCTCAGCAAGTTCAAGACATTTTAAATGAGTTTCAATAAACCATGCATTCAGTAACAAAAACTTTACATACCTCTTTATGAGCTTCAGCATCTTTCTTACCTTTAGTGAAATGTAAAAGTAAAATATACCGAAACCAAACATTCACAAAAAAAGTTACCGATTAATTGCTTGTACCGTAATGTAAATGTGACTAACATCAAATTCCAAAAGGAAAAAAAATTTTAACACTCACAGAAGTTCTTCAAAAGAGTTGCAAAGGTCCATATTATAAAAACCGAAAATATTTTCTTGTTAACCTGAAATACAGTGGACCACAAAATTAACGTACCACTCAAAATTTACGTAAGTTAAACCAAGTCTTCTTCTGGCCGTTAATACGATTTTACTGTTTTTTGCACTTTGAAGGGAAAATGCTTGAGGATACATCTCCTTTAACGGATGTTTTTAAATTTTTCCACTCTGCTGCCACGTTTTATACGAAACCCATATGATTATCTTTTCTGAACATTCGCGTTTTGAAAGGCATATATTGCTGAAGTTTTATTTATTTTTATTTGGTGATATAAATTCGATTACATTTCCACTTCAAGTATCATTAGCAAAAATTAACAAAAAAACCTCGACAATAATTGCTTCGCAACGTCCATCGTCCATTGGGTTTAAGTCCAGCTTCAGAACGACCCAATTTCGGATTTCAATATATATATGGTTTCGATATTCGTCAATGTACCTCCTGATTTTCAAAAAACCAGTAAGAACCAGTACGGGGTTTGATTAAAAGCAGGCTTTTAAGATCGTGGTTTGATTTTGCGTCAAAAAACATTATTTTTTTAACATTCGGTAAGAAGGTCGAACCTTAAATTTGAAAACACCCGTTAATTTAGCAGTATTATCAAGCTTTTCCCTTCAAAGTGCAAAAAGTGCATTGAAGTAACATAAAAAATAGAAATTAGAAATTTAAGATACGACCCTTTAATATTAATAAAGACAAACGAATGTCAAATTCAAATCGAAAATTGTTCATCCGATTAATTTAACAAATTAACAAGCAATTAATCAATTTATTTCTAACAAACTAAATACAAAAATTACTCAGGTTCAATAAAAACAACTCAGAGTAATTATTAACAGCATTCGGGCTGAATTTAAAACTACACAAGCCTTCACATTGCATCTGATTGATTTACTTCTCGCATTCAGCGTTCAACTACAGCTGCGAGCAAAAATATTAGGCACCCCTATTGTTTGTCATTGTCTCTACGATTAGTGGTTAGATATGCGTTTTATGGTTTAGCATTGAAATAAAAAAACTCAGAAATAAAAAAAAACAAATTTTTATGACACCCAGCTGTGTTTTAAAACGGTATTTCTTCAAATTTGCTATTTTACGTTTAGAGTTTTAGTTTGTTATCAGTGCTTGCAGTGAACATACACGTGTTGTAATCAATAATTGCTATCATGTTAGTAAAGACTAACATTTATCGTTAATTACGCCTAAAAAAACTGAACTTAGTGCAGAACAGAGCCTAAAAATTCAGATTTTGCATGAACAAGGCATGTCTCCAGTGAAAATAGCCCGAGATGTGAAGTGCTCGCAATGTGCAGTGCAATATGCACTAAATCGGTTCAAAGAGACCGGTGCCGGAGCATAATAAAAAAAATCGGTTGGAGTGGGCCTTTAAATATAGAGATTGGACAATGGAAGGTTGGTCCAACGTACTGCGGTCAAATGAATCTAACTTTGAGGTATTGTTATTTACTTTATACATTACATTAAAACATGTCAACGTCTTTGAAACCAGGCTCTGGCAGGAAAATAATTAAATCTTAAACTCTTTTTTTCTTTTTGCATAGTTGTTTGGAACACCTGAAATGGCTTATATCAGTCGAAGAGTGGGCAAAGAATACAACCCAGAATGTATGGTGCCAACTGTTAAACATGGTGGGGGCTCAATCATGATCTGGGGTTGTATGGCTGCCGGTGGAGTATACTAACTAATGTTGTGTGAGGGGCGAATGAACAGTGCGAAATACACTGAAGTTCTTGAAACAGCTCTAGCGCCATAGATAATGCAAATTTTTGGCGATACAAACACCGACGGCGTAAAATTCCAACAAGACAACGCCACTTACCACAAATCAGCACACATAATGACATGGATGGCTCAAAACGGAAACGATCTTTTGGATTGGCCGCCACAATCACCAGACATCAATCCGATTGAACACATTTGAGCCATTTCAAAGCAAAACATCCGAAGACTCAATATAATTAATAAGCAATCGCTATTGGTCGCGTTAATGCATGACTGGAAACAGATATCCCAAGCAGAATGTTTTAAGCTGGTAGAGTCAATGCCGAAAAGAGTCAATACCGACAAAATATTAATTATTTTATTATAATAAATCATAATAATCACATATTCAGTTTTATTTACATTTCCTATGCTAAATCACCCTAAAACTGGCAGTACTGTAGGGTGCCTAATACTTTTGCTCGCAGCTGTATATTCATTTTTAGTTTGAAACACAGAAAACTTTATACAACAATGACACTGAAACAACCATTTAGCGTAGTAATCGTATAAAATATGCAGATATGCAATAACCACAAATAAAGTTCGTCGCATAAACTCGTCTCTAAAAGTAAAAAAAAACTTCATATCTGTAATTCCGCTGTTGTAACATTGCGGGACGACAATAAATAAACAAAAATACCCCGAAAATTATAATTAAAACTCTTCTTTACACGCAAGTCAGATCCATATTATGTACATAAATACAAGTACAATACAAATTTTGTTGAACCACCAAACACTAAAATGTCAAATGTTATGCGAGTAGTTTATTAGGTTGAAGAGTAAATTCTGTGGTTATATGAAACGTATACATCTAACTATGCTACGCCATTAAATGATTTGAATTCATGTTATGTTGGCCCGAAATTAACCTACAAGCAGTATCATAATACTCGTACCTCAACTTTTTTCGAAACTTAGCCTTAGTAATGCTCTTAAAACGTCCTTAAATTATTATGTTCAAAACGAAAGATCTAAAACCGAAGAATCTTTCGGTACGCCTAATATTATTACGATTGTTATTCGTTGCTATTAAATATGATTTATTCCAAAATTAAAAATCGTGTTGTTTGTTTTGATGTCCTTTTTTCGAAAACGAAACTTGCTTTCGTGTACTCAATTCAAATATGTAGAACAAGCACGAAAGGTAGACTGCTTCTATATAGTTTATAAACGTATTTTTTAGTATTACATCTTTTATTACAGATTGACATCATAATACGTATACTATTAAATCTAGATCGATTAAATATACTATTTTTGTATTTATGCATTTTAATATAAAGGTTGGTGTTAGTAGTTATATTTAGATTAACTCCGTAAATTATCTATATTGATAATCTCTGTTCATAATGACAATGTGTAATGTCGTACACCAAATGATCAATAAAAAAAATGTGTTGTATGTCCTAAAGGATTTTGAAACAGTTCATCATACAAAGATCATCGATATCTGCAACTAAGAAAACTTAAGGACAGGAGGAAATGGAGTATTCGAAAGACCAATTGGAAACCAATCCGGTTAAGCCCTTTTTGCGTAGAGCCTGGAAAACTCTAATAAAACTCAAAAAGACTCCCGTCAGCTAAATAACTTGCAGCCAGAGATCTCAAAATGAATCGCCCACAGTTCTGAAAACCAGTTTTTATCTAACTGACACTAAGTCTTTCAATGAGGTTTTGAAGGAAAATCTAGTGGTGCTTGTAATCGACAGATCTTAAAAGGAATGCTTTGTAATACCCAATAATTGTGGTAATTTGGAAAAGACTGTAGCCGCCAGCTATCTGAAAATCATAGGGTAGTACGCTAGATCGGCTAACTACCCTATTATCTAAACGAAGCTTATATCAACCAACGATTGTTGTCCACCTATGCTGTCTGTGGCTACACTAGGGGTTATCGTTAGGGACATTATTCCTTGGAGAATCAAGGGATGGACTTTAATCTTCGGTAAGCGATCCTAAGAAGCATGTGAAGTTATCCCAGTTTTTCATCCCAAGGAATTTTTTTTGTTATTATTTACATGAAACTATTCCCAGTTTTTTCATTTTATACCACTATAAGACGATTAAAATTATAAACACAACAACAAATTATCCCATCCCAGATTTTTCCTTTATTTGTTGTTCATGTAAAACAAATTCATCATTGGAAATAACGAATTGGGTTTTGGCAATAATAATTTTGTATATTTTAAGTTGGAGATAGCAATACGCCATAATATTAGTTTAAAATATTAAGGGTAACTTATAATGAGGACCCCAGTGCCAGCCGTATGTTAGGATTGGCACAGTCTTCCAGCTTCGATATGGCCCCATATAAATTTATATGAAGATCGTCTATAACTTCCAAACCCCTCCTGGGCCGGAAATAGCGATTGATGTTTTGAGATGGTACGTAATTAAGTGATTGCTGACCAAGTGGCCAGTACCAGCCGTATATTCAAATTTGAGTAAATGGCCAAGTTCCAAAATCTCAGGTTAAGTTAAATAAAAATTTGTATCTTTTAAGAACATTCTAGGCCGGAAATGATTCTTTAGGTTTTGAGTTGGTAATAATAAGGGTAAACTATGGTGAGCACCCCAGTGTCACCCGTATGTTAGGGATGGCACAACCTTCCAGCTTCGATATGGCCCCATATAAATTAATATGAAGATCGTCTATAACTTCCAAACCCCTCCTTGGCCGGAAATGGCGATTGATGTTTTGAGATGGTAAGTAACCGAAAAATTTCATCATACCCTTTCATCATACCATTCACAATTTTAACAAATACATTCAACATACATATTCCCCAGTAATTTGTTGCCAGATTTCTACCCCGATCCCTTTTAGGAATAGGTACCACTCTGCTTTCCTTCCATTTTTCGTGTATGTATACTCATCCATACTTGATTGAGAATTCGAAGCAAGGTCGCCTTGGCTTCGAATTCTAATCTACCAATCATTTTATAACTCACTCTGTTAGTTCCGGGGGTAGTAGATTTGGATATGTATAAAACTCCTCGGAACTCTTCCCATTCAAACTCCTTACACATATCGTTCATAAATTCTTTTTCATTATCAGGTAAAAAACTTCATACCTATCGCTCAAATTGCTACGTACGTCCGTAATCATTTGTAAAAAGACGCCTCCATTCTCTCTGTCATCTAGCATTGCATTTCTGCCTTGCGCTCTATATCCTCTCACTCTATTAAATTTATCCCATATACATCCTTAGTTGTGGTTCTATGTGTCATTTTTGATACATAGTCCCGCCAACTTTTCCTTTTCGCTCAACGGATAGCCTTGTTAAATCTTGCATTCATCCTTCCATAAATTATTCTGTATTCATGACATATACACCTATTGAACTCTCTCAATGCTATCCGTTTCCTTTCATACCAATACTGAATTTCATTGTTCCACCAACCATTCGCCTTGTATTCATTCCCTCTGACATTTATAGTGCACATTTCATTCACTCTCTCTATTTCCTCCTCAAGTTAGTTAACCTCATTTGCTTCTTTCATTATGAGAGTCTCATTCATACGTTGACCCATTTCTTACCATTCATAATGACCTTACGGTTTATGTCAACAGTTATACCACCTAAGCATATCCTGATCAAATAATGATCACTACCCAAATTCTCATCTGTGACATTCTAAGTGACTTGGCCCGCCAGCCGGCTAGATATTAAAGTTAAGTCTATCGCGCTGGCTGTCGACCCCACACTCGCCATTCTAGTCGACCCACGATCATTCAGGACTACGATATCGGAATCCAGAATGAGGTGGGTCAACCAGTTATCTCTAGCATCAGTTCTTTCACTCCTCCATATTCTCGAATATTCATATCACCCGCTAGAATCACGTCAATTTTGTCTTCCACCCATTCAAACAAAATTTGAAAATCTCGTTGGCCGAGTTTTGGCTGCGATGACTTCAATGTGCTCGAAACGCGGTATGTCACAAAGGACCAGGCTGACATTGGTACGTGCCAATATCGCAACCCCGCCGAAGCCATCAGCCTTCGGTCTGGACAGATAATTGTATCCTTTCAGCCGAAACGTTTTACCCTCACGTTCCCAAGTTTCACACAAAATCATCACATTCACATCGTTATTGGTCAGATAATTCCGCAACATATCGCTCCTTCCCTCATTCATCATCAATCATACTTACATGGTTAGTTCTAAATAGTGTTAATTCTTTTGGAGTTAAATTAGAATGTCTCATTGCTAGCCATGCTTCATTTTTTTTGATTGTCTCTATGTCCATTGCTGTATTACAAGTTGTTTGTTGATTTGATTGCGGTTTTTGTTGTAATCTTTCTTGCTGTTGTTGTACTTGCTGTATTTGTTGTTGTAGTTTGTTCGTTTCTAGTACTTGTTTTGGTTGTTGCGGCTGTTGTTGATTTTGTTGTAGTCGTACTTGATCTTTTTTATGTTTTTTTTTGCTTATTTATTTATTTATTTAATTAGTTAGTTAGTTGCACACAACAATTTTTAGACTGCACGCCCCATTGTGAGCTTAAAAGCTCATTTATATGGAATGTGTAGTCCATGGAATCCAAAAAATGCGACTTTCGACTTCCTACGTGTTTCCCGTTTTGTATTTCTTTTTCTTATTTCCATATTCTCGTCTAGAGCCACACTTCATCTCAAAAGAATGTATTACAAAAAATTAACATCTTAATCGCATTTTACCGAGCGATTTGGATAACTTCGGGACTCAATACAAAATGGATACCTTATAAGCTTCCCTTGGTTTTTTTCTTTTTTATCCAGCAACAATTTATATTAGATATTTTTTTATTTTTGAAAAAAAAAGTAAAATTTCCAAAATACAAAAAACCAAACACGTCTCACGACATGAAAGTCAAAGCCCACTAACTTTTTGTTGCTGTTGTTGTTGTGGTTGGTTTAATTGTGTCTGTTGTTGCCTTGAAGTTGAAATGGTTTTTTGATATGATTGTGGTTTTGTCTGTTCTAGTTGGTTTTCTTTGTTTTGCTGCTTTTGTGGTGTGTTTGGTGGGTTAAAGGCGGTTTTTAGAGTATCTGCATATGTTGTCTGGTTAGCTGGTGTGGTGTTTGCATATAATCGAAAATATTTGGCTTTCGCCTCGGGAAATGTTAATCTATCTACAGTTTTAATTTTCACTATTTCTACTTTTCGTTTATATACTCGACATTCCTTACTGTTGCTAGTGTGTACCTCTCCACAATTTATGCATTTTAGTGTAGTGCACGGCTGGTTGTGTGGTGTTGCTTCACTACATTTGTAGCACTTAGGATCACTTGTGGATCTCTTTTTGGTGTGACCAAATTTGTGACATTCAGTGCACTTCAACGGATTTGGAATTTACAACCGAATGCTTAGTTGTATAAAGCCTGCCCTTACATATTCCGGTAAACTGGTGAATTAAAAGTCAGGCAATTGCTGCTGTATTCGTTAACTTGTTTTCCACCCATTTCTTTATTTTATATACCTCTATGACGCCTTGGTCCTTAAACCCTTCTTTGATTTCCTCCTCAGTTAAACTTTTTAGGTCGTGGCAGAAAATGATACCTTTGGAACTGTTTAATATGGGGTGTTCCGTCACTTTTATTTTGGCCAATTGTCCCAGAGGTGTGGCCTTCAGTAATGCATCCGTCGCTGCCTGATTTTTTGTCAGAACCAGCTGTTCTCCAGCTCTCGAGCGTTTCGTTTTAATGATACCTTTGGTTATCCAGCGCTTTTTGTATTCCAAAAGGTGAACAATTTGACAGGTTTTGTCCCTCCTGCTCGTGCTTAATTGTTAGATATTTTTCATTCACTCCATTGCAATCCATTATATCTGCACCGCCACCGAATCCTAAACTCTTTGTTCGCATTTCTTCGATCTTTTCTTTTTGGAGGGTTGGGTATTATTTCCCAACATCCTCAACAGTGCGAATCTATCAATACACGCTAAGAATAATAATCGTTCAATAAAGTTAAGAACTGGGATGGTAATCCTTGGTCGTGTACACGTTAATCACTCCACCACCAAGTGTTTTATTGGTGTAGTGTAGAATTCGTAACAATACGTTTAGACTAACTGTATTTTATAATTGCTGATTTCGTTGGCTCTGGCGTCATATTTCAAAAATTGTTTATCCTCCATAGTTAGTAACATTTCTACATTTTGCTCTTCTGAAAGATTCTTGGAAAATTGGTTCTTTTGTAATTCATTATACTACACCTACAGTATTTGCACTGTTTCGATTTAATCTTGCGAGCAGATTTTCACTCTTGCTACATATCATTCATGTATAAATTATAAATGTAGACATTAGATCAACTAAGCATAACGATAATTGAATTGTAATTTATACAACAATAGAATTTTTATGTGTGTACAACTATATACTCGTATGTTAACTGTATATCCGTAAACTAAAATAAATTTTCCCATCTATCCCTCTTTGCTGTTTGTAATATTCGAATTTAAATCAACGCCGTAACTTGATTAATTATTCAGCGCGATGAAAATGAATAAAATTTACCAAATTGAATATAACACGTTAAATTTAAAAAAAAAACGAGACACGCGAATTCTACTGAAAGGTATATACACTTGATTCCTGGAATTAAAATTGGTAAATTTAGTGTATGAAAGCAATAATTACGTTTAGCACAAATATTTTCAATGATGGAAACGCCCTCCCATACCACTAATCTCAAATTGAGACTTGTGGGATTGTGCAAACATTTTATAAAGTTCCTTACAAAAACAAACGTGAAAGAGCAATTACAAACGTTTCCACGTGCCACTTAATTTATGAGTCTGTAAATTATCATCAAAGGGCAATACAACAACAAAACGGAAATTAAAAATTACTTCTCGTTTAAATGTAGTACCTACTTGTGCACTTGTTGGTAATCTGTAACGATTTAAAAATTTTATTTACGTGATACCACGTATAATACACCAAACATATAAAATTTGTACCGGCAGACGAACAGATCACAAAAGTCATGAACATGGATAAGAGAATAAAAGTTAGCAACTAAATCAAACTTGGTGGGTGATAAAAAAATTATTTATGGGCTTCCATATATCTTCGCCGACATACAACTTATTAGGACGAAACGATTTCACTACCATGCTGTACAAAATGCCAACATATATTTTAGTCTACTATTGATTACGAATCATTATGAGTTGGTAATTTGTTTCAAGAATGTTTAATGATTTTCAAATTACATTCAAATTAATTGTGGAATTTCTACAAAAACAAATTAGTTATCTGTTGCTATTTGATTCACAAAAACGCTTTCTTTTTGTTTTATAGCTTTTCATTTAAATTATTTCCGCTTTAGTAACAACAGAAGAGTTTTTGGAATTTTTTAAGCTTCAACGCTATTTAAGTGTATCTTATGTATGTATGAATTTTCCACATCGCTTGGCAATAAAATTATTTATCTTAGATTAGTTTTCCAAATGGGTACAGAATTTATGATGATATTAGTTTTTAACCAATTTACCCTTAGTGGTTAAAAGATGTAAGGGATTTTTTATGGGATACTCTTCTCTATCGTGTATTTTCTTACATTTGTATTTTTTTAACTATCATAAAATTTTCTTACCAATTTACTTCTATCATAGCAGAGAGGATATATTGTTAAACAGAGTTACGACACAGAAAAGTAATTTCATCAAAAAATGCATGGCTCATGTAATTTAAATGGATTGTAAAATAAACTTATACAACGAATACTATAAAAATTAATTTAAATAAAGTTGTGTAAGCTAATCCTGTAATCTATTTCAACTGTATGCATTTTTGATGACACCTTTTCTTTTGTTTCATTACTTTGCTTAGCAATCTAATTCTGTGGGCAAAAAACAGTAAGACCTTATTCATAATTTTAATTTTTTTTATTTATTTCTCCAAATCTATTTCGTCCCCCTCAAAGTAATCCCCCCCGGCCTCAATACACTTGTGCCAATGTTGTTTCCAATCCTCGAAACAGTTGTTAAAGTCAATTTCCGGAATCGCCTCCAATGCGCGTAGCGATTCACGTTTAATGCCTTCAATTGACTCAAAACGGTTTCCCTGGAGCGGTCGTTTGAGTTTGCTGAACAGCCAGAAGTCACACGGAGCTAAATCAGGTGAATACGGTGGTTGCGGAACGATATGGGTGGAATTTTTGGCGAAAAAATCACGTAAAACCAATGCAGTATGAGAAGGTGCATTATCGTGGTGCAAAAACCAAGAGTTGTCGACCCATAATTCCGGCCTCTTGTTACGAATAGCTTCGCGCAAACGACGCATAACACGCAAATAGTATTCCTTGTTGACAGTTTGGAAGGAATTCGAGGTGCACCACACCTCGATAATCGAAGAAAACTCTCAACATCACCTTGATTTTGAACTTGCTTTGACGTAGTTTTTTCGGCTTCGGCTCACCTTTGGCACGATATTCGGCCGATTGATCGTCTGTTTCCGGGTCGTAAGCATAGATACAAAACTCATCGCCTGGTATAATATGTTTCATGACATCCTGGTAGTCGGAATGCATTGTGTCACAGACTTCAACGGGACGTTGTTTTTCCAAAAAATTGAGTGATTTTGGAACCAATCGTGATTTCACTTTTCTTAAGCCCAAATGATCTTTCAAAATGGTTTTCACTGATGATTTCACTTCCGATATTTCAACGATGCCAGTAAGGTTTCTGACTGTTAATCGTCGATTCTCGAGCACCAATTCCTTGATTTTATTAACGTGTTGATCATCAGTTGATGTTGATGGCCATCATAGACGTGGTTCGCCGTCAACACGTTCTCGCCCTCTTTGAACAATTTGTACCAATCAAAAACACTTGCTCATGACATACAATTATCACCGAAGGCCTTTTGCAACATTCTGAACGTTTGGCACAGATGTCATTGACAGTCATACCAACATAGAAAAAAAAATATTTCGACGAATGGTTTTCCGCGCGAAATTTAAATTAAAAAGTCTTACTACTCTTTGCTGCGCTGGTGTGACGACGTCAAATAAGATCCTCGTATAATAGGATGTGAAAACTGGAGGGCGAAAGCAATGGACCGAGACAGACGGAGGACCTTGGTGTATTCGGCAAAATCCCTTCTCGGGATGTGAAAGGCATAGAGATAAAGAGATCTGTTAAAATAATACCTCTGTGTCTCGACAATAATAATTTGGATTGAAGGTCACTAAATTTGGTGATGTTCAGACCAAGGTAATGGGGCTTTGAGTCCAATTCAAGAGACCCAAATTTGAATTTGAATATCTCCTGAAAACCAGTACAGTGTGTAAAGTGCCAAAAATATGGCAACACTAAAGCTTATTGCACTTTAGCGATGTTTGTGTAATCTGTCGTGATTCCCATAATTCAACTAAATGCGATAAAACTCAAGCTTTTGTCAGAAAATGCAGTAACTGCGATGGAAACCACATAGCGAATTATAGAGGTTGTCCAGTGTATATTGAATTGAAAAGGAGAATTAATCCGAAACAGCGAGCTGAGTAACGATTGCTTAAATTACATTCACAAGCTAAAGTTCAAAATGGAAATCAGAATATAAATGTAAACAGTAGTGTTCACGGGGTTTCGTACACAAGTGTACTTAAGGGTGCCGTTCCAAAAGTGGAGGCAAGTGAGGAAGGTAACATCTCATCAGCTTTAAACAGGCCATCTGGTATGATGCAAAGCTTCATGGCGATGATGGAGAGAACTATGGATCTAATGATCTGATGCAGATGATTGTTAAAAATCAAAAATGACTCTCCTCAAAATAGCAATATGAAATGCAAACGCCCTAGCGCAGCATAGAGCGGAGGTTCAAGCATCTCTCATTGAGCACAATATTGACATAATGTTAATATCTGAAACACGCGTCACCAACCTTAAAATGATGAAAAAAAAAAATTGATTATCACATAATATCCAGTCACTAATCCGGAAAAGCGAAAAGTTCGACGGCAATGACAACAAACAAAATCACAATTTTTGAAGAAAACCAATGTGTCCAGAATTATTTAAGTGAACTCTCGGTAACAGAGAAGACTGATTATTCTTTGTGGAAGGCAACCAAAAACCTAAGAAGGCTTACAAAGTCGAATCCACCGATTAGACTACCAACTGCAAATTGGACGAGAAGCGATCAAGAAAAAGCCAATGCTGTCGCTGCACATCTAAAGAAGGCGTTTTCACCACACGAAGGAACTAATAATATCGTGCTGCCTCACCAGAGCGATGATGATTCTTTAAGCCTATAAAGTTTGAATGGAAGAAAGTTAAGAACATAATCAAAACTTGCATTAGCCCGAAAAAGGCGCCAGGATACCTTATTGCTGGAAAATGATAAGGGAATTACCAGACAAATGCATAAAACTAATAACTTACATTTTTAATGCGATCATGCGAACTAGTCATATTCCTCAAATGTGGAAGATATCTTTGATCACAATGATACATAAGCCTGGGAAAAACGAAACTCAAATCTCGTCTTATCGTCTAATAAGCATGCTTCCCACAATCTCAAAGCTGTTTGAAAAACTGTTAATAACAAAACAGAAACCAGTATTAGTAGAAAGGCAAATCATTCCAGACCATCAATTTGGGTTCCGAAACCAACGTGGTACCATAGAGCAAGTGCATAGAATTGTAAATGCAATCAGACAGACCTTTGAGGCAAAGCAATACTATTCTGCTGTCTTCATGGATATAGCAAAAGTATTTCACAAAGTTTGGCAAGATGACTAATAAACAAACTTAAAGCGCAGTTCTGGAAAACTATCTCCTCTAAAGGCAATACTTGGTCCAACAAAATGGTGCAACATTTTCTCTAAATGATATAAGCATAGGAGTCCCACAAGGAAGCGTTCTGGGACCTTTTTTTTACTTGTTGTACACGGCAGTCGTACCTGTTACCGACAATGTAATAATATCAACATTTGCTGATGATACAGCCATCCTGATATCAAACAGCCTCAAGAAAAGTGCAGTCATATGCGCAAAATTGAGGATTGGCTCAAGATAAAGTACAATTAAACGGTGTATATATTCCTTAACAAACCAAGGTAAAATACCTAGGCTTACACGTGGATAGACGGCTAACGTGGAAAAAACATGTTGAAGCAAATCGCAACCAAATAAAAATAACATTTTCCAAAATGTATTGGTTGATAGGAAGAAAATCCAAGTTATCATTAGACAATAAGGTCTTACTATACAAAGCGTTAATTAAGCCAATATGGACATATGATATTCAGTTATGGGGATCCACTAGTGGATCACTAATGCTCCATGGTATATCCGAAACACTAATATACACGACACCTTGGTATTAAAACCGTTAAAGAAACAATCAAGGAATTCAGTTCGAAGTACTACTCAAAACTACAGGGACATCCCAACGAATTGGCCCGGGATATACTAAAATAGTCGCGATTTAAACGAATCAGAAGAGCAGATCCACTCGGACTAATGAAGCTGTAAAATCATTAAATGTGTAAAACTGTTAAACATTTTCGCGCGGGGCTGTTAACGATTTTGCGCTTGGCTCAAAATATTAAGCCCAACCTGCTACTATGAAGAAATCCATTGGATTGCTTATTCTTTTCTTTTACAAAAGTTGTCTCAAAAACGAATTACGAGTGATGTTTCTTGAATTTTCTCTTTCTCTTATTTTTATAAAACACACAACAGTCGCGAGATCGAATAATTGCGCTTTTATGTCTACTCGATCTTAAACATTATTTGTTATAGGGGGTATATAGGGGGTTTTTTAGAGGTGCACATCTTTAAGTAGACATCACTGTTTTGTTTGACAACCGATTTGACAGCTGACATTTTCTTTGTCGTTAGTTTGATTTGCCATTTCATAATGAATAGACTCACGCCAGAGCAACGCTTGCAAATTGTTGAAAGTTTTTATCAACTCATCGTGCATTACGTCCATTTTACGGTCGTCATAATCGTTCATCAACCAATATGAAGTATTTACTAAATGTATCCTAAAACTATAAAAACAATATATTTTATGAATGTAATTGTAAAAAAGAGAACATTTAGGCGTTTTTATTTAAAAAAAATAGTTGAATTCAAACTGCAAAAATACCATTATAAAAAAAATCAATTTTATAATCAAAGCTGCAATTTGTACGTGACTGGTCTAATATTTGTCCTGGATTGTACCTACCCCTAATTATGTTTATTCACTTACATTTAGTGTAATACTAAACACATTTCCAGGTTTTTATCATCGGTTTCCTTGATAGCAAAATTAGGATCTGTTCACTCAAGCCGAATCATGAAGTTCGATTCGACGTGGTTCTCAGCAACTGGAGTGGTGTCCATCCACTTTATAAAAGATTTTATCTAACGATCGTGGATTACGTGCTTACAAAATTCAACTTGTTTAGGAATTAAAGCCATCCGACCATCGCACACATCCCACCATCGGCCAATGAGCTGAAGCACAAATTGATATTGATGTTGATTTTCCAAGCAAAATTTTGTTCAGCGATTAACGTTAATAAACAGAACCGTCGGATTTGGATTCAAGATAATCCACAAGTCTTTGCCGAAACGCCATTACAGCGAGAGAAAATCACTGTTTGGTGCGCTTTATGGGTCGGCGGAATCATTGGTCCATATGTCTTGAACAGAATAGAGAGATCATTTCTAACTTTATAGTACCCCAATTGGCTGACATAAATCTTGTTGGCATGTGGTTCCAATAGCACGGTGCCACATGCCACAAAGCACTGGATACAATTAATTTACTCAAAGAAACATTTGATGAAAGACTAATTTCACGTAATGGTCCTGTTAATTGGCCACCGAGACCGTGTGATTAGAACTCCATTAGATTATTTTCTTTGGCGGTATGTTAGGTCACTTGTGAACCTCTAAAAAACACCCTTTATAAGGAAAATCTTTAAAAATAGAATTGCTATTATAAATCTCCTATGGTCTTGTCCTACCGAGCAGCTTTCCAATTTATTTTCTTGTTTTGGTTTTATACAAGACATAATTTTTATTCATAGACTTATGAGAAACACAAAACCCCAACAACAAAAATTACATATAATCATAAAACTGTTGGGAATCCCCGTGGCAAAAAGGAAGACAAATCATTTTTCAATTTTTCATCTAATATTTTTGATTGATTGATACGAAACCGTCCTTTACAAAATACTCGAACAGTTTCCTGGGTAGATAAAAAGAATAAATATCAAATTTAATTTTAAGCTTTTTTATATACAGTATAATCTCCTTAATTCTTATTTTGGGATATAAAGCTGTAATCGCCTCAAGAAGATTAAATTTGTTTTTTGTATTTTTCACTTAGGTGAAAATAATTGATTTCCACTAATCCCAAGAGATGGTAGGTTTATGATCCGTTTAAAATATGATCCAATTATCATGTCTGTACTGTATTAAGTACTGCAGACAGGGATTTACATCAAGAGAATATAGAAAAAATCAATAACATAATTATAGCATATTTGCCATTGACATAATTTGTAAATGCTTGTCGACTGTCGACAAAAAAATTTGTTATCCCAATTACACGTACGTAGACAACATTTTATATTTTTCCGCCAATTTGGAACGCTAGACAAAATCTTTAAGACAGGCGCTATGTACTAGACATACACAAAAACAGAAAACAATCGAGATAATTTTTTTTCATATTTTTGGGTGTCATGGAGTTTCTCCATGGAACCGTTCCAAAATGTATACGTTGTGTCAGAAATAAGCAATAATAAATTTGTGTGCATTGGCAAAGTGCTCTATGCTAAATAAAATGCGTTGGCGATGTTTTAAAATTTTATTAGAACCAAAATGGTACAAAAAATTCTTGGCTAACCTCAAGTCCTTGTATTATTTTATCTAGACTACATAAAAAAGGAATTTGGTAAAGGTCATTCGGTAAATTTTTTCTGTAGGTTTTATGTTTGTAATAAATTAAATTAAATTGTCGTCTCAGCAAAAATGTGTATACGCACAAAAGCAAATGTTAACTTGAATAGGGAAAAATCTTGAGGGTTCAAAAAAAAAGAGTATTGCAAAATTTTTTGCATTTTCGTTTCGTTTTCTAAGATTTTTTGTTAATTTTATTCATCTTCCCATTCTAAGCCAAGTCATATCAAAAATGTCCATCTCATAAGAGTATAAAATTTGATCTGATTCAGACAGGGTTAAGATTATTCGGTTGTTAATAACTCATACTTCATTACTGTACCAACAATAACTACTTTCGAACTTATTTTAGCAGCCTACCTGCAATATCCGACGCCGTTACAAATTTATTATCTATATCTATTCGATTAATTGGTGTGTTAAATTCTCGGCGGTCAATACATCTACAGCAAAGCAATGTGATTCGTTGTAATCGATTTTAAAAGTATAGGCTGCTGTAATAAATTCGTTGTGTACATTACATGTACACAAAGTACATTACATTACATGAAAATAAGGCATTCATCGTATCCAATTTTTAAGGGAGTGGACACTGATGATAAATTTAGTTAAAACTCGTGCACATATTCACCAGTTCGTAGGAACTCGTTCGTAGGATAATTTCACCTGTATTTATTTACTTGAAGATACTCAAAATTTATTAAGATTCTCAAGTAACGTCAATTTCCAATAAATGAATACTCCAAAAGCGTCCTTCTATTTTTCAGGGCTGTCAGTTTATATGTTTTACATCCAGTGAGGTATGGCGGTAGTTCTTGCAGGTTAATGTGATACGGTAAGTGTTTGTCGTACCTCCGGCCATCCTTCCAACATAAGTATCGTACAAACTTCTTCTGGATATTCTCTACTCACGAATATGTTCACTGTAGAAAGGATACCATATATTAACAGCATACTAAAGTTGAGATCTGACGAATGCAAAGTACAATATCTTTATTGTCTCAATATCTGCAATATCCCCAATCTTAGTGAAACTCATATTTTCAACGAAAGTAACCCTTAGGTTTTTAAATTGATATACTCTTTGTAGAGTGTAAAGTGTCTTTGTAAAAGATATGGTCTTACACTTATTTATGTTGAGACTGAGCGGAATGAAATCACACCAAGTCACTAGGTTGTCTTAATTTGTTAAAGGTTTTACGGTCATCTGCAAACATTAGCACCTTTGAATAATTGATTATTTCGGTGATCCCATTAATGAAAATGGAGAAGATGCAAGGGCCAATATGGAAGCCTTAAGGCTCGCCGGAGGTGCCTGAGATGAATTCAGACATTTTGCTCTTGTATTTCGATGTACTGATAGCGGTTGTTTAAGTATGATTAAACCAAGTTACAAACGGGCTGCAAAATCCAAATTTGTTCAAGCATTCTAAGGTTTTATAATGACTGATAGAGTCAAAGGCACATCACTTGCTTGTGATTTTCAATTTCTTTTATCATGCTGCTGGTGAATTATTAATTGTGATTTATGCGAAATAAGTCATAGTGTTCAAGTTGGCAATTTGTTTTAGAACAACCGATTGAACCGATTTTCCACGAAATTGCTAAAAAGGGGTTTGCGAGTACCAGTAATCGATTACGATTATTTTTGTCCCGATAAAGTTCCTTTAGAGAGTTCTGCGGTGGTTCGTTTTTTAATTTTTATTTTTCAGAACAAATAACTTTGATGAAAATTGCTAACAGGCGGTTTTTGAATACCAGAAATTGATTGCCCTAGTTCTTAATTTCGGGAATACTCGTGTAGAGGTCCTCCGGCTGAGCCAGGGTTCTTTTTATTTTTTTTCTCATCTTAAACTACTTAATGAAAAGTTCTGAAAAGAAACCAGAAATGATTGCGATTGGCTTTGATACTGGCAAAATTCGTTTATGGTATCTTTAGGTGGACTCGGGGCCATTTAAAAATAAGATTCACAAAGAACATTGAAACGACTTTGATGAAATTAGCTGAAAGATGGTTTTTGAATACCAGGAGTTGATTGCAATAGATCTTGATTTCGACAACTTTAATGAAAAGTTCTGAAAGGGGGTTTTCGCAACCAGAAACGATTGCGATGGGCTTTGGTCATGGCAAAATTAATTTTGGGTGTGATTCGACGGGCCCGGGTCTGCTTTTTAATTTTTTTTTCAATTCAAATAACTTTGAAACTTATTTTATTTATTACTGGCGATTCACATAGAGAGATTTAGCCGTTATATTTCTAAGGTTACCAGTTTTTCTTTAACTTCTTCGTTGTAAAATTTGCTGATTGTTGTTGTTATTTTTGTATTGTAGGTTTATATAAAACACTTCACTGACTACAAACACTTAAAAAATAGAAGCTGAGTGAAGTGTTTTGTATAAAAATACAATACAGAAATAATCAGTTTTTATATTCAGATTACTGATTGATTGCTCCATTGATTCCTAAAATTCGTTTAGAGAGTTCTCCGTTGGGTCTCGAATTATTATTTTTTTCACTTCAAAGAAATTTTGAAACTGGCTTCGGGAAAACTCGGTTAGGGGTCCATCGGTGGAGTCCGGGTTCCTTTTAATTTTTTTTTCTCATCTCAAACGACTTTGAGGATAAGAAAGCGGGTTTTCTAAACCAGGAATGATTGCGATGGGTTTTGGTCACGATACAAATCGTTTAGGAAGCAAAGTTCTACGGAGAGCCCAGATTCGGGCATTATAAATTGATTTCGATGGAACTTGGTTTCGAGAGCTTTTCTTAGTCGATACAACTTTGACGAAAAATTAAAACTGAACGAAGGGGTTTCAGTTCGTTTGAAAGTCTTCAGCAGCTGGTTCTGATTTCAGGAAAATTTATTTAAGAAGTCTAGAAGGGTTCTGGTTCATTTTTTTTATATCTAAGCTCAAACGAGTTTGATGAAAATTTGTTGAAAGGGGTTTACGAGTACCAGGAATCGATTTGGAATAGGTCTTGAATTCGGGATTTGCAAATACCAGAAATTTATTGCGATGGGTTTCGGTCTCCGCAAAATTCGTTTCGGGAGACTCTTGTTTGATTTTTTTATTTTTCCTGGTTCAAAGAACTTTTGATCTTTATTTCGGTAAAACTCGTTTAGCGGTCCTCCGGCTGAGTCCGGGTTCTGATTTTAGGAAAATGTATTTAGCAGCTCCAGAAGGGCCCTGGTTCATTTTTTTGCCTAAACTAAAGGGAGTTTTCGAGTACAAGGAATCGTTTTCGAATGTGACTTGATTTCGGGATTAGCGAGTACCAGGAATCGATTGCGAGATTGTGAGTTTTGGTCTCCGCAAAATTCGTTTAGAGAATTCTCTAGCGCGTCTTAATTTCCTAAAAATTTAATTTGGGAGTTCTCTGTAAAAGCCATGTTTCATTTTTTTTATCTTGAATCAAACGACTTTGATGAAAATTGATTGCTGAAGGGGGTTTTTGAGTACCAGGAATCGATTTTGATGAGACTTGATCTCGGGAAATCTTGTTTTAGATCCTCTGGTGGTCCTTTTCTAGCTTTTTCACCTCAGATGCCTTTGATAATAAATGTGAAATAAGGTTTTCAAGGACCTCGGTAGAGTCCTTGTTGTCCTATTATTTTCGGTTTCAAAATTTTTGATAAAAATGAGAGTTTCGAGATGAGCGTTTCCAGTTCTAGTTCGCTAAGGAGTCCTCCGATCGAACCATCATTTTGATTATTGTGGCATTATGTAGCTAGATATTGCGCAATGTTGCTTGGTGTGGCTTCATATTGAGTGAGTACACAATTTTGCGTCATGCTTGTATAGTGTTGCGTTGGTTGTTATTAATTTGTAGCACTCCAACTTCTGTATGGATGGTGTATAAGGATTTTAATTGTTTTTTGGAGGAAGATTTGAAATATGGCCAACTAGCAGATTGAAATATGGTTCTAAAATGATCTTTTGAGAGAGTTTTGGAATATGGCCAACTGAGACGTATCTAGACCATTTATTAACCGATCAGAATAAAATTTGTTGTGGTGCATGGACATTGGATTCTTTTAACATCAGAATGAAATTTATCATGGCTGATAAAAAAAAGCTTTTCAAATGAATTTTAGTTGTGAAAAGCCAATTATTACGGAACAACCGATGAAAGCAAATTTGGGCTTTGTGACTGGGAATGGCATATTGTAATAATTTTTGAAGATTTAAAGCCACCTGTGAACGTAACCGGGCCATTTATTAATATTTTTCAGAATACATTTTGCGAGATAAGAAGGCTAACGTTGGATTCTTTGGCGAGCTATGGTTGCTATGAGTTTCGGCCCTTAGCATCGATTTAAACGCAAGGAAAGTGTATTTTTGTGCCATGGATTTCAGGCTCGATCGAATTTAATGAAAATTCCTTTCAGTTGCCCAGGCTTTCAAAGTTGATGTTGTGCGTATATTTAGTTACTTTCTTGTTTTACGAATTTTGTGATTTTATAGAGTTCCGTTTACGGCAAACGGAAAATTGGTGAATTTGAATAAAATGATGAATTGTTAAAACTGGGATTAAAAAATGAGTTCCAAATTTGGAATTGTAAAACAGCGTATTAGTAACGAACAACCTTTTACTCCCAAATATTTCGGGATAAAACTCGGTTTGTATGACAACAAGAGGATTTCAATATGAGTTAAGGACGTGAGATTGGAAAATGATCAAATTTAACCGAACCAAGTCAGTTATCAACAGAGCAATATGAACTTTGGTATGGATTATGAAAATGAGCTTTAAATGTTAGTTTGAAATGTGTTTTTGAAAAATGGCAGATTTGAATGGAACTAACCCGTTGCCCAATCCACTGAAATGGAAACGGAAACGATTGCACGAGTCAATGAGCTGAAATCAAGTTTCCATAACTTTTTTGCATAAATTGGCAGATATACCAGAAATATGTCAGATATTTTTCGTGAACCGAAGAATCTGTATCATCGAAAAATATTTATATACTGAAAATTCTCTTTCCTCGAGTCATCATTCAACCAAGGTTGATAACCTTGTTGATTGTTCCTACATTAGACCATTAGTCTTTTGGTGTGAATAAACATGTTATGCGTTCTAATTTTTGTAACCGAAAGTGTCTCATAAATCTTAGTAGATGTACGTAAATAGATAAATATATAACCGTAGTTTTAAGAATAACTATTCAGGTCGTGTATAATATAAGCTGAAATCTTCGTAAGATAAAAATACGCGTTTGGTATAACAATTTTATAGTGCTCTAGGTAAGCAATTTGTATTTTTAAAACACCTATTTTTGTGAAAGAAGAAATTTTTCATCGTCAGGCAAATTTTGGTCAGAAGTAAGTAATGGTGGTAATTTACCATAACAAACATAATCTGATTGAAGTAAATTAAGTTTATTGACTAAAGGCAAAAATTAATCTCACAAACCTAACCTTCACGGTTAAAATTTTACAGGATACAAAATAATTAGCTTCAATTAACATACGGTCAATTCTACCAGCATTGCCTAGGAACTGTGCGGCTCAAAGAGTTGGTATAGTACCTTGTACATTTAGCTATTTATAAAAAAAAATATGACGTTTACAATCTCTAGCCGCGCGGAGGCATGTACCGTTCGATTTTGTAGCGATCGGTACTTAATCTAGGATATCGAAGGAGAATAACAAACGAGTCAAGTTTACAAAGCCATAGTTTTAATCGACAGGCCAGAACTGTATACTAATATTTGCCTTGTTAATGTTAAGTTTATCTTTTATTTAAATCATAGATACATAGATCATGCCATAAGTTGTATGAGTTACAACTATCTTGATTGAATTAAGTACATACAGAGGGTGACAAAATTAGTGAAAACATATAGTGTCGCATATGTATATCATTCCAAACATTTAAAGAATTAATTTTTTACTCGTAATAACCCCAACTTTTAGACTAGAACTATTATCATTTGATCTCGGTATTTGAATGAAATATACATTACATTTTTGACGATATTTTTTAGTAAAGGTGTGCTATTTACACTTTTAATTGCTACACTTTTTAGAAGTTACACTTTTCATTAATTTGTATAGCTACACTTTTCGTTAAAAACTTCACACCGGTATATAAACACTTACAGCTGTATAGATCAAACTATCTTAAGCTATAACATATAATCAGCCTTGCTAAAATATTTCTAATTTTGGAAGATGTGGGTATTGATTATACTGTCCTAATTATTTATAATTATTTTGACCGCTGAAACTTAGCTCGAATGGACTAATTTTAGTAAAAATGTAAACATTCTAATCTAATTGAAACCTATTTTAATGAAACCCTAATTCATATACCTAAACACCAAAATTATAATCAAATTCAAAATCCTTATACGATAATTGAATTATTACCACAGTTGTCAAAAATCAATTTACCATAATAAGAGAAATCATAAAACCCAGAATCAAGTAATAATATTACATAAAGCTTTTACAAAAATATATAAAAAAAATCCATAAACATATTCCATGCCTGTGTAGAACATACATATGACAAATAAATTATGATAAACTTTTGTCATGAGATGATAAAATAAAGCTTCAAACCGCATCAAAGTGATATGTTTTTTGGTTTTTATGACAAAATCATATAAAATCATCCGAACCGACGACATTTCTAGGGAAACACATTTTCAGTCTCCAGGTACAAACAAATACCAATATACAACATAAATAAAGTAAAAAAAAATTTAATTAATGGAGAAGCGTATACGACCATAAATTTTCTTATGTCTCCCTATAAAGAGCGTATACAAATTTTAAATCCAAGATTATGCCTATGATACAGGTGGGGGATACAGGTGCGGCATCTAAGTCGTAAACCACAAAATATAACGTCCCATTTGGACCAATTTGTAAATGTTATACATTAGAGTTATAACACTAAATAATAGAATTTATTTTGAAAAAGACACGTTACATAAGTATTAAGGGTGGCATGGGTGAAAAATTCCCACAAACAAAATCGATATGAGTAACGTTCTTTTTGGAAAACCATAAACAATTTAATATTTAAAAAAAACTATTCGACAGCAACGAATAAAATTGTTCTACTTGTATACACAAATACAAATTACATAAATTTCTAATACTGCTGTATAACACAATCGATACCAATAAAAACTATCGAGTATATTTAAATGTAATAAAACTAAAAAAAATAAAAGCTTTTTAAAGCTCAGTTATTACGACGGGAAAATACTCGTACACAGTAACATAAAATTTTAAACGTCTCATTAAATAAATGACATAACATTCATGTTGCTGCAGAAGCGGAAGCTCTAACCGAAAATCTAATTTAATTTTTCTATTTCATTTTTCCTACGTTCTAAGTATCTTCTTTTTTTGTAACACCATATAATCTCTTATCAAAGCGTCTCTAGTCACTGAGAAAATATTTAAGAGGGATAATTATATCAAAATACATATAGCTTATTCATGTCGCTTTATTCGCGTATTATGTCACGACGATATTTACTATTATCGTGTTTTATGTGTATGCTGGCAGTGGTTTTTGGTATTGTAAATTGTTTAAGCATGTAATAAAGGGTGTTATTTAGAGGTTCACATCTTTAAAACACAGTTTTGTTTGACGACCGATTTGGCAGCTAACATTTGCTTTGTCATTAGTTTGATTTGCCATTTCATAATGAATAGACTCATGCAATTTTTTTGATCAAAGTAATGGTTCTGTTCGCCAACTCATCGTGCATTACGACCATTTTACGGTCGTCATAATCGTATGCTCTAAATGGTAATACGCATCCAGTAAGACGTCAAACAGTGCGTGCCGAACAAGCCATAGACGCTTGGCAGCGTAGCATTGAAGAAGACTCAAATCAATCAATTCGACGTCGTTCTCAGCAACTGGAGATGTGTTCATCCGCTTTATGGGAAATTTTATCTAAGGATCTTGGTTTAAGTGCTTACAAAATTCAACTTGTGTAGGAATTAAAGCCATCCGACCATACGCTGCCAATTCGGCCAATAAGCTGAAGCAGAAATTGATATTGATGTTGATTTTCTAAACAAAGTTTTTTCAACAATGAACCTCACTTTTGGTTGAATGAGTACGTTAATAAACAGAATTGTCGGATTTGGTGTGAATATAATCCACAAGCCTTTGCCGAAACACCATTACATCCAGAGAAAATCACTGTTTGGTGTGCTTTATGGACCGGCGGAACCATTGGTCCATATGTCTTCAAAAACGATGATGGGCGAAATGTTATAATGAACGATGAACGGTATGATATCTACGTATGATAAGTTGGCCCGAGAACCATCCTGAAAACGCCTTTAAAATTTAGGTGCGTTTCTCCGCTAAATTCATTAAAAGGCTTTTCAGCACGAACAATTAAAAAAATATGGAGAAAATCAAATTCCATCCCGAGAAAATAAAAATAATCTCACGTACACACAGCAAATTTTAAGTATAAAATTACCTTTCAGTGGGGATAAGGGACCTCTCCAGCTGATTTAATATTCGCTTCTGTTAGATTAGGTATCAGAATTATGCTCATATGTCGCTGTAAAATTCTCCGTTCACAGAGTTTGGCAGATGTAACGGTACATGCCTAATTAATGCACTGACCTTCAGCATTAAGCACACAAATGCTCATTACATTACAGTGAGGATAAGGGACCTCCTCACCAATATTCGCTTCTGTTAGATTAGGTATCGGAATTATGCTCATATGCCACTGAAAAATTCTCCGTCCACAGAGTTTGGCAGATGTTACGGTACATGTCTAATTAATGCACTGACCATCAGCATATTAAATCAGCTTGGGAGGTCCCTTATCTCCACTGTATGGTAATGAGCATTTGTGTGCTTAATGCTAATTGTCAGTGCATTAACTTGCCATATACCGTTACATCTGCCAAACTTTGTGAACGGAGAAATTTATGGTGACGTATGAGCATAATTCCGATACCTAGCCCAACAGAAGCGAATATTAAATCAGCTGGGGAGGCCCCTTATCCCCACTGTAAGGTAATGAGCATTTAAATGCTTAATGCTGATGATCAGTGCATTAATTAGGCATATACCGTTACATCTGCCAAACTCAGTGAGCGGAGAATTTTTCAGCGACATATGAGCATAATTCCGATACCTAATCTAACAGAAGCGAATATTGGTGGGGAGGTCCCTTATCCCCACTGTAAGGTAATTTTTTACTTAAAATTTGTTGTGTGTTGTTTTATTTAGCTTGTTTTATTTTCTCGGGATGGAATTTGATTTTCTCCATTTTTTTTAATTTTTCGGGCTGAAAAGCCTTTTAATGAATTTAGCGGAGAAACACACCTAAATTTTAAAGGCCTTTTTCGGGATGGTTTTCGGGCCAGCTTCACATACGTATGATATCTATCGTTTTTGTATTCCAATTGGCTGGCATAAATCTTGCTGATATGTGGTTCCAACAAGACGGTGCGAGATATAATTAATTTACTCAAAGAAACATTTGATAAAAGACTAATATGGCTCACATGGCCGAAATCATTTTGGCATACAATTATATATCCAATAAAGCTACCGTCTTCCCTCGAATAAAATAACTACTCCTTTAAATGCAATTGAAGGACCACTGGCCCTGCTATTCGTTTAAAGGGCTAGTTTCCTATATTCGAGTGAAACGAACCATCATTGAAACAAAATGAAAAACATTTTTTTTAAAGTTTTTCAAAAATAACATTTATACGCCAAAAGGAACGTAAATTTATATCGAGTTATTTACGCCGAAATGATCGCAAATAAATGTACATGCTAAATTTAATGAAAAGTGGCGTAAACAGCGAGCGGTATTGGAAATAAATTCTAAAATGGTGGTATGTGTGATTTGTTGGTATTTCTGACGCGATGACATTTGATTTAAATACGAATTGCAAGAAACTGGATTATAATTTTTGTGTAAATATTATTTTTTTGAATTCTCCATTCGGCTTCGGAAGTGTAAAAATATTAAATAATTTTAATAAACGAAAAACGAAATTAAATAAATTCTAACTACATACAAGGTTGTTTGATTGTTAGAATATTTTGTGTAAGTAGATGCAATAACCTACAATTTTTGGCATGCCATTACAAAAGTTTAAATTGTTATACTTATAGAATGGCAGAATTAAAAAGTCGTACACGATAAAGCCAAAAATTGATGCCACCAATAAATATAAGCCTAACACTAAAGGCAGAGATTTTTGTCGGCTTTTAAGGAAACGGGTATCCCAGTTGTTAACATAAAGCGGCGGTATTCCCAACGAGAACAATTAATAAAAATGGTCAATACATCGAACGTTTTTATTACAATTTCACGGAGGCTATTAGGTGATGGGCGAATAAAGGAGTTACGTGAACTTGAAAAGAGACTTATTGATTGGATACATCCCAGAAACGAGAGTGGGTTACGTGCAAAAGATAAATATATACGTATGAATGCACTTTTAATCAGCAAGCAACTGTTTACAGAAACAGATGATGCAAAGTACAACTACTTTAAAGCCTCGTCCGGTTGGATTACGCGTTTCAAAAATCGGCATTGTCTTGTTGAAAGAGGGCAAACGACAACACGAGTTCTTCCAGATGATGTCGTAAACGTTATCACAAAATTCCATCCAAGATGTTTTTGACAAAAATATAAAATGAAAATATTAAAGCAAAAAATATCATCAGCTTCGATCATGTGCCGCGGTACTTCGAAGCTGAGCCAAAAACTACTATTACCTCTAAAGGAGCCAGAGAGGTGTTCATACGAAAAGCTTCGTCATCACACAAACGCTTTACCCAGACATGTGGAATGACTTTGTTTTATCGTCAACCTTTGTTTTATCGTCATGGATCACTACGGACCACACGTAAAATTGGCAAAATCAAAAACATTGAAGAAACATAACATTTTCATAATCTTAATTCAATCGAAACTTACAGGACTTCTCCAACGTCTGGACGTATGTGGCAATAGAAGTTTCCAATCATCATATAGTATATATAACGACGCTTATGATAATTACATTAGCGAAGCTCTTAGAAACAAGGAACTACAAACAAAATCAGGCAACCCGAAAGTGCCACCTTATTTAGAGGTTTCAGTGGGTATTAGATTGGGTTAAAACCCAACCCGCTGATGTAACCCAGAAATCTTTTAAAATATGCGGTAGTGGTTCTAAGGAAAATTATAATTTTAATTTACTTCAGGAGGCGTGATGTGTGCTACTTTGATGAAGTATTGGCAGATTGGTTTTGGCCGTTGGACACAAAAAAAAAGTTTCTTCACTTGTGGCATGCACTATGTTTGTTGGAACTATTGGGGAAAGACGAGGAATTGCATCAACTTTTCGATGAAGATGATGAAAGGGAAATTTCGAAATGAGAATGCACTCAATCCGGTATTGAGAAAAAGGCGGTGGAAATATTACAAAAATTAAATATAAAAATAATTGAGTTAGGCAACGAATGTTACAAATTATCAGAAACCAGCTATGAACGGGATTCTCCAGAGAAATCACTCACCATGGCAAATATGGATGGTTATTTCGGTTTGAAATTAAGTGATTTATTAACAATTCAGACATTAAACTCAAATCAACCATTCAGCTTCAACGAGAAATGATCATAAAATTTCACGTAGGAACCAATTGGCCAGTTTGAACTTACATAGCTTTCATATTCCTGCTAAATCACACAACATTTCAACAATAATTATAATTTTATTTTCCAAAGATTCTACATGGAGTTAAAAGTTTTATTAATGTTTAACTTTGAAAATTATTTTATAATAAAATATGAAGTTTAAGAATGAAATAACATTGTTTTCATACATATCAGCTAAACCTTACTGATTTTGATTTATTAGTCAGTATTAACAGTTACATCTTCATTCGTTTTAGAGAATCAGTTCTTTTGAACAAAAGGACGTTTAGTTGAAGGTCCTTTTATTCGAATTAATTCCTACGCTCTCTAAAAAATTAGATGAATTGTGTTCTCCCGAATAAAAGGACTAGTCCTTTGGCAACCATTTGTTGCTCGCCTGCGCGGTTGTACGGTCTGGTTGGTAATTTTGTTACAGCTCCATACTGAATGGGTAGTTTACACAATTTCACAATGGGTCTCGTGTACACTGCGTCGGCACATCTTATGGTTGCTACTGAATCAATCCATCCCCTCCGGTATAGGTGTTGAACTTCGTATTTCAACAGGACTAAGTCGTTGGTCAGCAAGTTCGGCTGCATTGTTTACCATTTAGTTCGAGTTTGAAGTGATGGATATATTCAGATTACCAATGTTCCTAGGATCTTCTATCCATTTGCTCAACCAAATGCCACTTTGCCTTTAGACCTAAGAACTCAATGTTTCCGCAGGGTGGTGCCTTAAGAGAATCTCCAATTAGGAAGTACCCTGGTGTTAACACCGTTAAACCATCAGGATTGTTGTGCAGTGGTGTCAACGGCCGTGATAGTATATAATTTCTCGAAGGTCAGTATTGATTCTCCTACTGTTCTCCCAAATGCCCCCGAAGTGAGGAGTTGAGGTTGAATGAAATGCCAATTCCGTCGCCATCCGTCCCCAACATAGTCGCTATGTCATTTGGTAGTGTTGTTATGGTGTTATCGTATTTCTTTTTTAAAACCGTAATAGCCCCTACGAAGTTATTTCCATTGTCGAGCAAACCTCTCCTTGAAACGAACCGTTTGTATGCTGCAATGAAAGGCTCTGTTGTTTGTGAGCTCACTATCTCAATTTGCATGGCTTTTGTCACCATATGCATATAAATATTGTTATGTAGCCCTTATGTGCCTTACCCCTTCCTCCAGTTGTCCTTAGATTGAACCAGCATAATTGATGCTAGTGTTAGCAAGTGCTCTTCGTGGCTGAACCCTGGCTGTGAGTAAAGCGCCCATAAGTTGCTCCGTCTTGTGATGTTTGTGACGGAAGCATTTGAGGCATTTCTGGTAGATTTGAATTTGTGGTCAACCATTCACGAGCAACAGGTCGTGTACGTCAATCACTGGATTCAGAGGCAACTGTCGGCTTTTCCGTTTTAATGTGTTTGAGGTTCTTAAACACTCGATTTTGCGATTAAAGTTGTGATGTTGGATGATTGGCAGACCAAGGACTCTTGGATGGCCTACAACTACCTTGAGCTACCATGTATTTAAATTCCATTTTTGCGATTGCCCATTTTTTGTTACTTAACTGCCTGGTTTTCTATGCAATTGGTGTATCACGGGTGGTAATATGATGTGTAACTTGGTATTTAGTGGGTGTATTTCCTTAAACGTCGTGCGTTATCTCGATAAACTGTAACAGAAGAGGTAACACTCTAACGTCAATCGTATTAGTGTCAATTACACTTAGTGTGGGAATATCGGATTTAACAGTTATTGCTCGTACTTATAGAGAAGTTAACGGATCGACCAGACGACTGTTATGGATGTCAACCAGCAAACCTGAATATTTTAGGAATACGGCGATTGTCTTCGAAGACCAAGGTTTAAATTTAATTGACGGGAACCGTATGTTTTAACTGATGATCCGTTGGTCGCAAACAATTCTAGATTTGGGTTTATGTTCCTTTTTTCGTTATCATTAGCGGGAATGGCGGAGACATCAGCTCCAGCATCAATTAAAAAATTAATTTGTGATGGAGGATCAACAATTTTTAGCCGACAACTGATTAACTTTCCTCCACACGTCGCCATTTGTGAGGATGAATCTAGATTTTTGCTTTGAATTCGCTCCAACGTGAGCAATTCGGTTTGCAATTTTTAGCCTCGTTCTTAAAGCGTATATGGAAATAACACTCAGATGGATCAAAAACCTCTGACCCCATATCACAACAATCCACTTCAGCAATCAATCCAGCCATGATGCCATCAACAGACAACGAACATTTGGTCCAAGAGCAGGTACGCAGGATGATTCAGAACCCATTGAATACATCGGCACCGGAAGCATCACCAAGTTAATGATAAACGGAAACGTCGCATCACTCACGTCAAACTAACACCGTTAGTATATCCAAAGTGAGGTTCCATATTGTTGAGTCTCAACTGGCCCTTGGAAAAATAACTTCGGTGAACATGCTATAACTATCTCCTCGGTGCCTTGCACGATCGTGTCATTGCTGATGTAAGCGATATTATTATCGGACCCAAAAGTGCCACACCATACACGGATTCAAAGAATGCTATTTCGGAGAGATTAGGTGATTCCAAGCAGACCCGGATCTACCGATTACTTCAAGGATTGGAACTATGAGATCTTAAGCCGTCTCAACTACTTCAAAGGATGAAAACCAATGGAGGAGCCAACGTCGATGACAAATTTGATTTGATGATGATTACAGCGATTTTTACAGTATGAACTAATAATAATCTCGCTATAAAACTAACGCACCTAGCTGTCGCTATAAAATGCATGTAGTCTTTATTTTTAACTCTTAGTCACCTAAAGACACTAATTTATTTTAGAACATTTATTTATTACAACTTAATTAATTACATATTATTATTACATGAATTAATTTAAATAAATTTTAATAACAATATTAACTAAATTGGTAGTGACCGTATTTATTCAACTAGAGCACTTATAAGCTCGCGTTCTCTTCCATAAAACATGCTTTGAGTCTGTCGATCGAGACGTTACAATGCTTGCCACGTTTATCCAGAGTAAACTATTTTTCGTGACGTTTGATTACCTTTTAGCTGAATCTGTGCGTATTAATACATGTGAGTACATATTCAAATCTTTAGAGATAAAGATTTTATCTTGTTGATGGCTTGCTGGTGGTGGTGGTCGAATGTAAGAGAAATGTTCTCTGAGCTGACGTACAAATTCTGGCTGGTCCTGTTTGGTTTTGGTTTCTTCCAGTATATCACTAGGAATCCGTATGGGTTTGCCGAAGGCGAGTTTTGCAGAAGAAGTTTTGAAGTTTTTCTGATAGGACGTATGAAGCCCCAACAAAACCGATGGAAGAACACGTGTCCATTATTTGTTCTAATGACACATGATGGCGGCTTTCATTGTCCGATGCCATCTTTCTATAAAACCATTGCACTGTGGATGATATCCTGTTGTCCTTTTTCGTTCAAAACTCAACAATTTTATGAACCTTTACTGTAAACAATTCTGATTCGAATTGTGAGTCTTGATCGGTTACTATTGAAATTAGAATGCCGAAACGTGAAATCCAGTTGTTGAAAATGGCTGAAGCTACAGTCTCGGTTTTGATATCTGGTACTGGTGCTGCTTCTGTCCAACGAGTAAATCGATCTATCAATGTGACACAGTAACGTTGCCCCTTCAGATCCTGGAAGTGGACCAATAATGACAAGATGGACTTCGGCAAATTTTTTTATAACCGGAGTGTAACTTTCCAATGGAGTTTTATTATGACGATGTACTTTGGCTTTTTGACATGCCAAACAATATTGAGCCATTTTTAACGTCGTTTTTAATATTAAACCAAATGAATTTATCTGTCATGGCTTTGACAGTAGCTTGAATACCTGGATGTGCTCGATTGAACTACTTTAAATGCCTTGCCTACTTCAAATGAAAATCTGTGAAAATCTGTTGGAATATAAGGGGTTATTGGGGAATTAAATGCTAATGGAACTTTAATATAATCGATGGATTCTGGTAATGATATGACTTCAATTCTTGAAAATGTGTCTGCTACTACATTCTCTATACCGGAAATATGCTATATGTCTGTGGTGAATTGGCTAACGTAGTCCTCCAAATATCGGAATTGTCGACTAAAAGTTCTTTATCATATGTACTGTAGCGTTGTTGAGTATCGGTTTACTTTAATGAATAAAACTGCAGAGGTTGCCAAGCGTTTTCGATTTGTTGTTGGGTAACTGCTCCAATGTCTTTGTTCGATGCATCTACAAATAATTGCGAGTTTAGCAGTAGGTAACCGGTTGACCAACACAGCAACTTCGCTGAGTTGTTTTTTGCTAAGCTCGAATGCAGCTACAGCTTCGCCTGACCAGTTAATGATTCGTAAGTCATTCTTCTTACTTCCTTTTAAATAATCGCAGAGGATTGCTTGATTGCCGTCTGCGTTAGGAATAAAAATTCTATAAAAATTCAACATGCCCAAGTAGCGTCTTAGTTGCTTAACATTCTCTGGTTTGTTGAAATTTAATATATCATTAATGCGTTCGGTTGATGGTAAAATTCCTGCGGAAGTAACTTCATGCCCCAAAAACAGAATTTGGTTATTTGCAAAATTACACTTTGTAACGTTCCTTACTAAACCTGCTTCCTTTAGTTTCGTAACGGTTATTTTTAAATGTTGTAAATGTTCTTCAAACGATCGTGAAGCAATTAATTCATAGTCTAAATACGAGAAACAGAAACTCAGATTGTTAACTATCGAGTGGATGAATCTTTGAAAGGTGTTCCCAGCATTTCGTAATCCGAAGGTCATTCGAGTAAATTCGAATAAACCGAAACGTGTGGATATAGCTGTTTTGGGAATATCTGCTTTCTCGATTGGCATTTGATGGTAGACACGAACGAGATCAATAGTTGAAAAAATTGTACAACCGCGCAATTGATGTGTAAAATCCTGTAGATACGGTATTGAGTATCTGTCGGGTATAGTAACGTTGTTATAAGTGCGCGATAGTCACCGTACGGCCTCCATTCACCATTTTATTTGCAACCAAGTGTAGCGGGCTAGACCAAGAACTCTTGGATAGCATACAGATACCTTGAGCTACCATGTATTCAAATTCCTTTTTTGTGATTGCCAATTTTTCGGTACTTAACCGTCTGGTTTTACATGCAATCGGTAGACCACGAGTGGTAATATGATGTGTAACTTGGTTCCATAAGAGATAACACTCTGACGTCAATCGTATTACTGTCAATTACTCTTAGTGTGGGAATAGCGGATTTGACAGTTATTGCTCGTACTTATAGATAAGTTAACGGATCGACCAGACGACTGTTATGGATGTCAACCAGCAAACCTGAATATTTAAGGAAACTGCCGCGTATGATTGGCATCGTAACATCTGCTAAAATGAAAGTCCAAATGAAATGTCTTCGAAGACCAAGGTTTAACTGATGATCCGTTGGCCGCAAATTCTAAATTTCGGTTTATGTTCCTTTTTTCGTTATCATTAGCGGGAATGACGGATAGATCAGCTCCAGGAACAATTAAACAATTAATTTGTGATAAAGGATCAACAATTTTTAGGCGACAATTGATTAACTTTCATAAAATCACTTCGGAGACAACACGATATAATCATCTCCTCTGTGCCTTGAACGATCGTATCATTGCTGATGTAAGCGATATTATTATCGGACCCAAAAGTGCTACACCATACCCGGATTTAAAGAATGCTATTTTGGAGAGATTGTGTGATTCCAAGCAGACCCATTTTTGACATTAGTAAATAGCAATAAATTGCTGTGGCATATGCTGACTCTATGTGTTGACATTTCTTCTATATATTGAATCCATTTGTTATTCAATGTGGGAGGTAGTTTTTCCGAAGGAGTCAAACAGTTTGGATAAGTCTGACGATAATGCTCGCTTGGCTTGTTGTCTATTTGAAAAACATAGATTTCACACATCAAACTCAAATACATCCTCCAAGGGATGATATACTATACCCAACTTTTTGACGCAATCGTTCAAATTAATTGATAAGTTGCCATTTGCGAAGATTTATACATACACCTATTGAGCCTTAACACACGGCTTTTGTTGAATAAAATAAATCCCGCTAGCCGGCACCAAAAAATGAAACGCTTAGAAATATTAAACACTATTTGGAACGGCTATGTTAACTAAACTGGTCTAGCCAAAAGATTACAATCTAAATGCCAGATAAAAAGAGTGCTGAATACTACGTTAAAGTAAATTGCATGCACAACTAATCAACTTTGTAATACTTTGTGTATACTTTGTAGGAACAATTTAAGTATTGTTTATACTTGGTGATAGCTATAGCTACAAATAAATGACAAGCGTATTTTCCGTTACTCCATTGATTACCTCTATTATTGTACCGAGAATTATTATAAATTCTAATTATGTGTGCACGTACAGTGAAAGAAATTTAATAAAGTGGCAACAACAAGAACGAAAAGTTCAGTTAGAGTACTAGTAATAAATTTGAACCTACCCAACTGCTCATATTACGTATCATCCTAATTTATTTTTACAAAAACTTCCTTAAAAGTTTTCTAAGTTTGTTGTTTTAAATTAAATAACTTTTCCTTCTTTATTCGGTTGTCTTGGAAAAATGAGAATAACAAATTTGAACTACAAATATTTTTTGCTATTGAAATTATTTTAAATTAATTGTGGATTATCATAAATCGTATTGGCATTTTATTTTAGAACAAGATTGTTAATGATAATTGAGATGATGTTGTGGGAAAATTTTATGGTTTTCAAAATAAATTGGTAATATGTTCAACTGTCCAAGATACCAAGTTCATGATGACAAGAACAAAACAAATTCGAATCTTAATTCCATACACATTTCGGAGGAAATTGACGGGTGATTGAATGTTTCTGTCCACTACATATTAAATAAGTTCACAGCAATTTATACGTCTTAGGCATTTAAGCAACCATATTGACATGGTGTTTTCTGCAGTCTTCAATGTAAAGTACAAAACCAAACATAACAGAGAACTGAATTGGAAATAAAATTCTTTGAACTCGATGCGATGTGGTTTGGTGAAAGAACAGGTGGATCAAAAATAATTTTTAATCCAGCCGCAGACGCAAACATCAGTTATTGGTTTTATTATATACAAACCGCTTTCATAATGTTGGAGGGATTTCTAAAATAACTTACTTTTCGTTTTAATATGCGATCATTATGTTTAACTCATTGAGGCACACGATTTTAAAGAAAATAAAAACCCTAGTAGCACAGATTTTTTTATTATAAAAAAATTGAAATAAATATTCATTTCGATTATTTAAGATAAAAATAAGAAAAAAGTAAAAACATTCAATGCGTCTTTTTACAGGGTGGAACATATATAATCTCGCCATAATTTTTTACCAAAAGAAAGTGGAACGTTGCACAGGGTACGGCACCAAGAAGTGCGATTTTTTTGGTGCTGCATAACGCATATCTTCTCCGACGAGTACGTTTAGGTAGATGTCTTTTCCTCGTATTTCCCATGAAACAGTGGGTTTCGATTCTTTTATCTTGAGTGGAAAAGTTCAGATGGTGGTGGTGCAATTTTATCAATTAAAGTTTGGGCAACAAACCTTTCGGTGGATCGCCCCTTAAAATGTTTTTTTTCTTTTTTTTTCAAATTATTACAACTGAATACAATTAATCTAGTAATTATTCTTTCTTAATTTAGTCACTTGTGAATGAGAAGAGGCACATTGGCCTGCTCTATTTATAGGTTATATACTGAAGTAGTCTGCAGCACTGGTGTTCTTAATCCATTAAATCAATTGGTTTCGTTCTGCATGTGAAGTGTCCAACATACCACGAGCTCTTCATTTACGTGTTGATAAATACGTTGCCCATGAATTACTGCAAGTTTTTTATTTCTTCTTCAACTGTCTGAACTTAAATATGTCGTTATGGAGGTCATCATTCCTAATGTACCACGGAGCGTTAACTATACCACGTTGCACTTTGTTCTGAAAACTTTGTATTATTTTGGTGTTGGTTTTCTTTGTACAGCCTCAAGCTGAATTCCGTAAGTTCACACAGGCTTTAGCACCTGTTGATATAATAGCAATATATTTTCGGTTGACAATTCCGAATTTTTCCCGAGCAGCCAATATTCGATATTTGATATTAACTTAATCTTTTTTCTTTTTACCGTGCTCTTTCCATCTGAGCCTGGTATCTAAGGTCATCCGTAGATATTTAGCTTTATTTGCATACGGAATCTGCTGACCATTAATGATTACAGGTTTGTAGCTGACTTTTAGATTAGCAAAATTCTCATGCGTGGATTACGATTCATTAAGCCCGCCCGATACGCCACATTTTTATCCATTATAAGGTTTTCATCACATGCTTCTTGAAGTTTTGTTGTCGATTTCTCGATAGTGTCTCCTACTGAGTGAACTGCAGTATCATCAGCAAATGTTGCAACGGTAACATAGTTTAATTGTGGTAAATCTCTGGCGTAGAGCAGGTAAAGAATAGGTCCCAAAACACTACCCGCGGCACTCCTGCCGAAATCATTTTTAGCTCGGATTATTCTTTTTCGTATTTCACCCGAAAATGGTGATTCTCTATGTATGATTTTAAAATTAAATAATGTAGTTTGAAGGGTAAACTTCTATGCCATACCTTATCGAAGAGCTGCGCCACATCTAAGAAGATACTAGACCAACATTTTTCTCTCTAATGTATTCTTAATGTCATCTGTAAGCCTATGAACCTACTCAATAGTTTAGTGTTTCTGTCTGAAACCAAACTGATAATCTGGGATACGGTTTCTTTGTTCTATGGATCTTTTAAATCTTTTGAGCAACAGCCTCTCAAACAATTTAGCTAGTGTTGGTAGAGGTGAAATTGGCCGATAAGATTTTCTATCATTCTGCTACTTTCCACTGCATTGGCACATATTTTATCCTGAGGATCACATTGATTATGTGCAATAATTTACGGGTGCCTTTTTCAGGCTTTGCAGCTTTATTATTTGCCCTGTTATCAGATCGTAACCAGGAGCTTTCTTTGCTTTTATGTTCTTAATTTCAGCTTTCAGTTTTTTCAATGTTACAGGCCTGATATCTTCGAAGTCAGATGATCTGGGCGTATCAGCAGTGTTTTCGTAACTTGTCTGCTGACCTAGAGGTTGAAATGTTTCTTCAAGTTGTTCAGCAAACAGGTGAGCTTTATCTTTCGCACTTCTAGCCCATTTCCCATCGTTTGTTTTGATTGGGGGAATCTGCGTTTTTGGTCGTTTAACCCTTTTGTTGCTTTCCAGAGGGAACAGTCGGTACTTTTAGTTGGAGCTAAAGAACAAAGGTATTTTCCAATTGTTTAATTTTTCACTGCTTTTATGAGTGCCTTAAGTTTGATGTACAAGTTTTTTAAGGAGGTTTTTTCTTGCGGCGTACGCCTAGTCTGCCATTTCTTTCGGGCTTCTTGTTTTTCCTGCACTAGTTCTCTTACTTCTTTTGGGTAAATAACGGAGTTTGCTTTCCTGGATGATAGTGTGGGGGTGCATTCCCAAACAGATTATTGTATGACATCAAGGAGGCTGTCTGGTTCCTCTTCTATTTCATTTTCACTTTTGATTGGCACTTGAAGATCTGTTTTTTCCTCTACTAGCTGCTTAAACAATTCCCAATTGGTTTTGTTGTTTGTGAGCTGTGGTGAATTTGGGTTTTCTATTACTCGTACATTTTCCCTATCCGTCATAATAACAGGAGAATGATCAGATATTAGACTTTCATCATTTTATAAGAAGATGTAGCGTTCCAATATGCCTTTAGTGATGTAGAAATCTATAAGGTCTTTCATCTTGTTAGGACCAGATGGCCAGTACGTTGGTTTCCTTCCTGAGTAAAATTCACAGTTTAAGTATTGGCCACCAGCAAGTAATTCTTTCCCTTTTGGAGAGGTTAATCTTGAACCCCAGAAGGTATTTTTTGCATTCAAGTCACTCCCGATAATGAAGTTACTTCCTAATTTCTTTAACAAAGTAATATAGTCTTCTTTCTTTAGTTTATATACCGTGGGGGCAATATATTGCAGATATATTACAGGTGTTGTGATAATCAAATTTAACCGTCACGGTGGCTACTTGAATGGATTCTTTTTCTATTTTTAATTCTTGCCCGTTCTGTTGGTTGTGTGGCTTACACTTGTCGACATTATTTATTTTAGCTATTTTGGAACTTGGTATTTCCAGCAGATTGGGTCGATCCAGAATCTATTTATTTAGCTTATTCATTTTATCAAGGCTATTTAAAATTGCTTGGACAGTGGTTATGAAATTTTCTTCCGAATTTGAAGATGCCTGCGCATGTGTATAATTCTCTCTACGCATAGGTACTTCATTTCTTGCTCGATCCTTGTTTAGATGACTTAGAGGTTTGCGTGCCTGATCCTTCATTTTCTGTAGCTGCTTGGCAACCTCACATCCTCGGTAGCTGGCTGGATGCTGTCCATTACAATTTATACATTTTGCTGGCTCTTCTTTAAAAATTTTGCAAGTTTTGGTTCGCGTGCGCAATATTGTTGCGTATGGCCTCTTTTAATAGCTTCGGTCGTTAATTGCTTCGATCGTTGAGTATGCCAGTTATATTGTAAATTTTTTCTATTTGCTTGGATTTATCAAACGATAGCATGAACAGGGGAAGTCCTCTTTTTGAAATGGATTCTAGTCGGTTCTCTCCGCTACGTCTCTCTTTTTTAATAATGGATTTTAAGGCCTTTATTTTCTAGTTCCTCCATTATTGAATTACTTTCACAGGTCGGATGTAGGTATCTTGCCATGACCTTGACGGGACGATCGTTTTTATTTTCGTACGTGTACTACTGATATTTTTTCATATTCATCTTCATTGACAAGTTTCTGTATGTGTTTGGATTGGAAATGTTAATCTTCCATATAGTATTGTTCTGAGCAGTGATTTTGTACTCTTGTTCCGTAACATTACTCATTACACTTTGGATTTCTGAATAGTTGATTACTCCTACTATAAAAATCGGTGGAGGGGCTTTTACCTTTGGCTGTGCTTCATTTTTGAGCTGGTTAAGTGTGTAAAGTTATACCCCATCCCAGGATTTTAAATTCATCCCAGAAAATTTTAAAATTACACAAACCAAGATAATACTTAATCTTAAGTGTTTATTCTTGAAATATCTATGATAAAATGATAAGAAGACACGCCTTATGTTGAGATTGGCACAATAGATCCATTCAGTTTATGTATGAATTATTGATTTTAATTAATGGTTCCCAGGAACCTAAAATGTCTACACCGATCTCTGATTTTGATAGAAGATAATGACCTCTATCTACAAAAAAAAAACACAAAACCATCCTTATGTTGAGATTGGCACAATAGCCCCTTGTATGAATGGCCCATTCAGTTTATGTATGGATTATTGATAATTGATTCTCGGGAACCACGAGTGTCGTGACCGATCTCTTCTGATTTCAATGCGGCACCATGTTCGCTAAATGGGATGGCCCATTTTAAATAAAATATACATTTAAGATTTAAACTAATGGTTCCCTGGAACCTAAAGTGTCGTAACCGTCTCATTTGATATCGATTGGATATATTGGGTACTATCTACAAATTAAATTCCAAGACCATCCGTATGTTAGGATTGACGCTATGGGGTCATATATGTAAATGGCCGAATCATTTTTAAGACCAAAATTCGAATTTAAAAGTATGGTTCCCAGGAATCTGAAATTTCGTCACCGATCTCTTTTGATTTCGATACAAGATGATGATCTCTATCTGGGATGGGATATAACTAGTATTGCCTGATGAACATTTTTATTTTTCTGGGATGAAATACTGGGATAACTTCACACGGTTGTCGTTCGCATGATTTTTCTACCTCTGGTGAGGACTCATCTTTTCTTTTTTTATTTCTCTTGTTTTGTTAGGTTTGCCCTTCTTCAGCATCTAGTTAATTTCCATATCTAACTCTTCCTCGTCCATTGAGTATTCAGTCTTATCCTACTTGTCTCTTTTAAGTTATATTTTATTGCCCGACGCTTCTTTGTTTATGGGTTTGTTTTCCGTTTTTAAATTTGTTTTAATCTGTTTTCAAGCAGAATAACTCGCACTGAAGATTGGAGATTAGATGGTCCATGTCTTCAATTTTTTGTTTTAGTGCTTGATTTTCTTTTTCTAGATTAGAGTGTCCATCATTTGAATTGCTACCGACGTTGAAGATATCTGATACTTCCAAATGACATATATTCTCTTATTCTTCTCACAAGAGTTCTTTGCTTTTGTGAGAAGCAAATGATGGTAAAAATTTTCTTGTCTTATTTACAACCCCGTAAGCATTTATTTTGTGTTTCTTTAAATTTTCCGTACAAGTAACGCTAGTAAAATAATTGTCAAAAACAATTTGTGTTCTTTCCCACCGACAACAGCAGTGAGATAATTTATAACTTTTTTCCAATATTTTTTGTTACTTGTATATTCGTATATCGAATTTGTATAGCAGTAGCCAGATTTATCAGCGAACATCCACATCTTATATCCCCTGTTAGTTGGTTTTTTGGGAATATATTGTTGGATGCTGGCTGCTATATCCTTTAAATTTTATCTTAGATTCATCAACGCCTAAATTTTCACTGAGATGCAAGTTGTTGATGAAATTTTTTTCTATCTTGTTCAGGAAAGGTCTAAATTTGTCGAGTTTATCGTAATTAGGGCTGTATCTAGGTGGCAGAGACAGGAGATATTTAATTTATCATAATACTGTTCATAATTTTAAAATTCTTTATTTATTTCTCTAAATCTATTTCGTTCCCCTCAAAGTAATCCCCCCCCCTGGCCACAATACATTTGTGCCAACGTTTTTTCGAATCCTCGAAACAGTTGTTAAAGTGAATTTCCGGAATAGCCTCCAATGCGCGTAGCGATTCACGTTTAATGTCTTCAATTGACTCAATACGGTTTTCCCGGAGCGGTCGTTTGAGTTTGCTGAACAGCCAGAAGTCACACGGAGCTAAATCAGGCGAATACGGTGGTTGCGGAACGATATGGGTGGAATTTTTGACGAAAAACTCACGTAAAACCAATACAGTATGAGAAAGTGCATTATCGTGGTGCAAAAACCAAGAGTTGTCGACCCATAATTCCGGCTTCTTTTTACAAATAGCTTCGCGCAAACGACGCATAACACTCAAATAGTATTCCTTGTTGACAGTTTGGCCGGTCGGAAGGAATTCGGAGTGCACCACACCTCGATAATCGGAGAAAACTGTCAACATCACCTTGATTTTTGACTTGCTTTGACGTGTTTTTTTCGGCTTCGGCTCACCTTTGGCACGATATTGATCGTCTGTTTCCGGGTCGTAAGCATAGATCCAAGACTCATCGCCAGTTATAATACGTTTCATGACATCCTGGTAGTCGGAAAGCATCGTTTCACAGACGTCAATGCGATGCTGTTTTTCCAAAAAATTGAGTGATTTTGGAACCAATCGTGATTTCACTTTTCTTAGGCCTATCGAATATCCTTCCGATATTTCAACGATGCCAGTAAGGTCTCTGACTGTCAATCGTCGATTCTCGAGCACCAATTCCTTGATTTTATTAACGTGTTGATCATCAGTTGATGTTGATGGCGGTCCTAGACTCTTTGGACAATTTGTACCAATCAAAAACACTTGCTCGCGACATACAATTATCACCGAAGGCCTTTTGCAACATTCTGAATGCTTCGGCACCACCAAATTGATTCCGCACACACAATTTAATGGAACTTCCTCGTTGAATAATTTCACTCATTGTAAAAATCGCCGAATGCATTTTTTGTACTTCAGAAAAACAAGCGTATACTAAACACTAATGTCACTGACAGTCATACCAACATAGAAAAAAAAAATATTTTGACGAATGGTTTTCCGCGCGAAATTTAAATTAAAACGTCACAATTGTTGAATTCGATTAATGATTGGCCTTGGATCGATTTCATCCTTTGCTGGCATGTGGATGTAAAGGGCAGCTCGCTAATTGTAGATATGTATAATTTTCCACTAATAAGTTAACTAACCTCGTCCTCCAGATCGACGTTAGTACGGTTACACCGGGCCGGTTTCTGCATTATTATGTTCGGTATACAGGTATGAGATATTGATCGTAGTGATTGATTGGGGCAATAATATGTGTTCTCCACTTCGTTGCAAGAATGAATTGGTAATTTTGTTCATCTAGGATCATGTTGTGTGAAGGGATGGGGTAATCAATTGGTTTTTGGAGGGGATATGTTTGATATTGTAATAACTAAATACTGATTCTAAAAAGGATGGTACCTGTATGATAAGTATAATTTTGGATTGATTGTAGTATCCCTGTAGAGTTAGTAAGTCAAAAATGTTATTAGGATTTAAGATTTCTATGTGGTCATGAGCTAATATGTCGTTGATAAGATGAATTTTGTTATTTGTTAGTAAGTGTCGTGAAATTCGCCGGTGTTTGGCTGAACTTAGTGCGTCTTATATGTCGTTGATATGCTGGGATAGGGTGTCTGGGGTATTGATTAACTTGAATAAACCTATATTGATCTATCTTGATCATATGTAGTCCCGTTTCAGTTGTGTTAGTCAGTCGGTTTAGTTCAAATGTAATTTTGTTGTTACTGTTCCTTACGTATTTCTGTATATCGTTGAATCTATCAATCATTCCTTGGTTAATTGCAATTTGAGCATTGTTAATTTATTCTGATTTTGGTGGAGATTGTGCATTGCGTTACCGATTTCTTCTAGGTCATGTTGATCTAGGTTTCCCGTGATGTCTTTGATTAGGTTTCAAAAGGTTGATGTTCTCGTCTAATTCTCTATTTTTACGTTCGAGGATTTCCATTTTATTTCTGAAAGCGTACGAACACTCTTTGTTACTATTTATGGATTTCCCTACTAGATGAATGTTGGCCTGAATAGTGTGAAGATTTTCTTCATAATGCTGGACGTTGATTACGTGGATTATTCTTGTGTACTTATTGATGACTCGGGCCTGGCCTAGCCTGATTGGTATCAAGCCCTTGTTGTCTCCCAGGTTGGTTACCCTGGGTGTTTCTGGTAAATATATTCAAAAATGCCTTGGAGCAAATGCTATAAAATGCTCACAGAGTAGTCATTCGAGCGCAGATAAAATACCGTCTGTTGAATATGAAAGACGTTCCACCGATCAATGAAGTTGCTCTTGTCGGAACGGATTTCGATCGAAGTGATATTAATATTCAAAGACAAGTCTAGCGCACATCACAAAAGTTGTTTTCCGTACGAATTTTTATGCGTATTGTATTAAGATTAGAACCGAACAATAAAATCACTTCTTCCATAATCACTACTTTTTTTTGATGTATCGACGGCTATGAGTACTCCGCCTCCGGATGCTCATTTATGCTTGTTTGAGGTGAGCGATCACATCTATAAACCACATATTGACTAGGGAAGAATTCCGAACTCAAGATTTTATTGTTGAATCAAGTTTCTCGGATGTTATAAGCGGGAAAGAGTGTTTTTGAAACAAAATTATGATATTGAGCTGCCTTTGAAGTCATTTTGTTTACATTTTACAGTAATAAGTCTGTTTAATAGCTTTTTGTGGATGTGACAAGGTAAATTTTGCTGCTGGATTAAGTGGATGGAGCTGGCCAGAAAAACACCTTTCTTTGACCCCAATCAAATTCTTTGATAAACAGTCCCGCTGGCCACAGAGTAGAGTTGATGGTGGTTTGAAACACTTAACATGGGATATTGATTTTATATGATACGCAATCATATTTCATTCCAAAGATTGCTTTCGGCACCACTAGTTTGTGGAACTGTTCATCCGGTACTGAATTATGTATCCGGCTAACGAAAAGCCACTTTCTGGGTTGCGCCACTCGAATCGAGTACTCATTCATTAATTCAATGTCGTTGGTAGTTGCTTTTGATGATCTATAATTTGTCGGTTTTGGATGGCTGACAGTGATGTTAGTGATGATATGGTATGGTTTTTGTTCACTTGACTTGGTGATTCGGTCTGGGTGGAGGCTTCGGACATGGATCTTGTGGCCCGACTTTCTTCTGGTTGAACAGAAGATTGGGACAAGGCAAGAGCCACTGTTGTTAATGTCTCTTCTAATTGATTCATTCTTTTGAGATCATTATCGATTATGGTCCCCTCTTATTTTTCTATTTTTTTGAGCGGCTTGTCGATTTTGGATAGATTGATATTTAATCCATGTTCACATTTACAGAACCACCTCAAACCAGGCACATCGTTCATCACTAATTTCAAACCTTTCCGTAAATCATTTGGAAATTTTTTCAGCAATTTAGTTGCGTTACTAGCCGCACATCTGTAGTCTATAACGTTGTTACATAAGTTAATAACGCGACGTAGAGAGATTTCCTGCAAAATATACGAAGTTCAAAATAATTCTAATTTCTCCCGTGCAATGCCAAGTTCATTGTTTGTAACTCCGCTTATCGTGCATGCGATTTCCCAACAAATGTTTCCCGTTATGCTCATACCAAATCAATATTAATGGAATATTACAATGTTCAGCTCGGAATTAACACTCTACTGTTTTATTAGCAAACTGTCATTTTAGAACATGTCAGTAAAGTAGATAATGATTTTAGGCGCAACGTGTCTCATACACTATAATGTTTTCCTTATCAAATGTTGAATCAAGTCGAGTATTTATCGCCTAAGTAATTGTTGATTTAACATCATTAATTGATTTTTCAATCTCGTTTACTTTTTTTCGCATAAATCCGTAAATTAAATCCGTCCTAGTACATAAATGAATAAAAAAAATAATTTAGCGAAAAACGTGTATACGTAAATAAAAGCGGCAGAAACATGGTTAATGATTATTAAATAAGAAAGCTTCACGTTGTTTTCCTTATTTAAGATAGAAAAATGTAAAGCGAGATGTAAACTGTTCTCTGGGTGGGTGTCGTAGTTTGTACTCGTATACTTGTTGTATACATAACGTAAATATTAAATTAAGTTTTTTTGCTTTGAAGGATTATGATCATCAATCATAAAATTTTTGTTTTATGCTTATATTATATTTAGTGATGTGTAAAAATGTTCATTTTAAACGTTGGATGTATATTTCGAAATGTACGAATAATATGAAAAAGAAAATTAATTGGGTTTCCCAATTATCAGCATTTTATGTGTTAAGCGTTAAATCGGTTATTTATTTCATATTCATGTAAATGAGCGTTAACTGTCGCATCGCTGTTCCGTCATATGTTCAACGTTATTTTGAATTAATAAAAGTACGCACACGGTAATGACCGACACGGCCCGACTATTTTCCATTTCTCTAAAAAATAAGCAAACGTTAAGTGTCCGGTACGCCCTATACTCAAAATAAATCTCCGTATGTATGGTAAGTACCTACGCTTTGCACATAATAATTCATATTTAACCCATTTACTCGTAATGATTTATTGAATATACATCAAACATTTATAACTACATAGTTGTAGTGTAATTAAATAGTTTCAACACTACACAATATAAAATGTAGATAGAACATACTGTACTCGTACATGATATTAATTAACTTTGCTATTTAATCATATTTTTGCGAGAGGAAATATTTTATAATTATTACAGTAGAATTTAGAAAAAAGATAAATATTGTTTGTTGTTGTTACAAATTGAATTATGTAAAGCGTTTAAGCTTTAATCGGATTATTTTTATGTATTTACATACAATAATTTATCATTTAACATGGCTCTGCTGAGGGGGTTTTTACTCTCTAAAGCAGTTGGTAAATCTGAAATATTCGCAGTCTATGTCACGGACAATTTTTCTTCCTAGAAATGTAGAAATATTCCAAAACATTTGATACTCTTTTATATTCGCTTACTTGACCACCTCGAAAGTTCGACAACCGCAAACTAGGTAATAGTCTTCTGTTGAAAATATGTTAGAGGAGAAATGCATACCATGATCGTCAAGGCAGTCGCCACACAAAGAATACTCGTTTAGCAAAACTCGATCAACAAATAAAATTAATGTACTACTATAAGATGCTCTGGCAAACCGAGTTCTAAATATAATTCTCGATGGAGACATCGATTGAGTGGTTGATTGGACTGTAGGACCAAGTACTGAACAAGTGTTCTAGATAAGAAACCTGGACAGTGTCCTAGACAGAACGACCCGGTTGTAGACACCTCAAGGCATGATAAAGGTTTAATAGGTTTAATGGTTAACAATGATATTGGTCTTCAACAATTGCTTCATTAAATCAGCACCGTCTAAAGATCTCCTAAAATTTAATTCTAAATTAATACTTTTCGGCTTCCTAAACATTATAAAATTTTATTAATTTAATCTTTCCCGAACTGCTGAAACTAAATCATATTAAAGAAATCATAAGCATTTCTATAGTAGTACTGAAAGTTGCAAAAATATTTTTTATATTTTTTCTTTCTATATTATCTTTCCATAGTGGCCGAAGCTTTAGGCGCTTGAACCGGCAGATACTGGGTTCGAATCCCACCAAAGGCTGGATGCATCGATTACGATCGGTGATGTTAATAAACACAACTACGACTCTCTGTTGGAGTGCCGAATTCAGCGCCGACCCACCGTTCATGTCAGTGTACAGGCTGACATGGAGCTTGCAATGTGCAGGTGGTATACTGTAATTGTGTGAATAGGTGGTGTGTGAGTGATTGAAAAGGGAGGTATTAATTGACCTTTAAATGACATTATATCCACTGGACAGTTAATACGTTCTTAAAACATATATACACATAGTTCCAATTCACACAGGACGAGCTAACTTTATTTTCATTTTATTTTAGAAAAGTCTACAAATTTGACTTGAGAACATACAGAAAATTAAAATACAGAGAAAATATTCTTTTTTGTTAAAAAATAATTGAATAGTCGACTCAAAATTTGTATCAATTAACTTTTACTAAGGGAAAGGTCAAAGAGATGGTCAATTTTGTTAAAACTCGCGCACTTTATGTTCACCGGTTCGTGGTAACCATAAGTTGTACTGTATAAATATTTCAAGAAACTCAGAATTTCTTTAATTTCTGCTCGGTGCTTTTGTTCCAAGTAACGTCGTTGAATCGATTTTATCCAGAAAGATGTTTCCAATAAATACACAATTCTAAAGCTCTCTTCGATTTTCTAGCGTAGAAAGGTGGTGGTTGCAGGATAACGTGATACGGTAAATCTCTGTTGAATTTCCAGCCATCCTTCCAAGATACGGAACGTACAAACTTCGTTTGGATACTCGCTATGCTACGAATGGGTTCATTGTAAAAAGGGCACTAGCATACTCTAGTTGGGAATGACCTATGGTCTAGGCCTTTAAATTGATATACTTTTGTAGAGTGGTACCATTCATATGGTACTGGTGGACAACAATGATTATTTTTTCGATGAAAATATATGATATTAAACTTATTTATGTTGAGATTGAGCAGATTGGAATCACACCAAGTCACTAGGTTGCCAATATCTTGTTGTAATTTGTGGATTTCGTTGATGTTCTCCACGATTTTTAAGATTTTAAGGTCACCTGAAAACATTAGGACCTTTGAATAAAGTATTACTTCGGTGATTCCATTAATAAACATGGTGAGGATCCAAGGACCAATATGGGTGCCTTGAGGCACGCCCGAGGCGGCTGAAATTAATTCAGAACTTTTGTTCCCCATTACAATATATTGAGTGCGGTTGCATAAGTATGATTTAAACCAGCTTACAAACGGACTGCAGAAGCCAAGTTATTCAAGCAAATTACCAAATTTTTGAAGTCGGGCCGCATTGATCTTTAAACGTTTCTAGAGCGTGATATGTTTTTTTCACCGCAATTTGTGGAATTTTTATGGATACATTGGTGGTGCTCTCATTTGGGTTTATGTATTTATAGATGTCTTATGGTTTATACGCACTGGTAGAAAAAATTGGCCGAACAAGTTTCATATGACTTGTAGATAACAAAATTTTTGTTCTTCAAATGTCATAAGTTCCGGATAACCGTTATTCTCACGCTTTGTTTGAAAGTAGGTTCAAAGTTATTTTGGTTTATTCCTTATTTTATCTTGAAGACAAGAGATATAACTTTTGAACTTTGTTTGATAGTAAATTTCGTATTGTTGGTTGCATCCTTTTTATTTTTCAGATATACTAGTATATTATCGTAACATGGAGGATACCAATTTAGTTTAGTGGTAGTGGTGAGGGACCAATAAATCTATTCCGTCATAGAGCAGTGTGTTTACATTTCCATCAACGCTGTTGCTGTTTAGTTCGTGTGATGTTTTTAAAGTAAAAATCCAAGTTCAGGTGCATTTTCATGCTGGTGTCGCTCTTCAAAAATATTCTGTTGCAAAATAATATGTCTGCCGTTGTAATGATACTAGCATGTACCTTGCGGAAGGTTTAATGTAGATGTATTGTTCATTATGAAGTGTTGGGACCGGCATTACATGCAGAATTTGAAATTCTTCTCTATCGATCAGTTGGATTTTTATTTCAAAAATGGAAATTAATTTTAATTCAATTCCTTGCAGAATATTTGCCTTGATTTTTAAGAGCTTGTATCCAAATGTCTAGGTAATACCCGTTGGATATACTGGAGTTGTTCGCTTATTTGGTTGGGTGTAAATATTAAGGTATTGATGAGCCCGTGGTGCACATCTGAGATTACATTGATTAAAGGTTATTGTATATCCTTAAATGATATAACTGCTATATTGATTCGTATCGTGGCATCTAGGAATTCTTCATGAAACATGTTTCTAGTTCATCTTGGACTACCTTATAATGGTTCGTCATCAACTCTCTGTTACGTTTGATAACGTTGGTGGTTGTTTCGGCGAGTGATATTTGTTGTTTCATGATGGCTGCTATATGTATTTACTTGTCTATTAACAAATTGATTTATTCATCATATTTTTCGGTGGCTCTTTGATCGAGAACTCCAAACAGTTCGTTTGCGATATTGCCAATAAAATTGAATGACGACCTCTTTTGTCTGATGGTTGGTTTACTGGTGTCCAATATTTAGTTTCTATTTTCCACTTTGCTTATCAGATGGCTCACCTGGTTGGAGATTATGAAACAGACTTCGTTGTTTTTCAGGAACGTTGAATTGTTGCTTCTTGTAATTCATTGAACTCCAGCCAATAGTTCGCTAAATCATAATACATGATTAGCTTCAATTCGCTTCTTAGTATATTGGCTCTTCCAATTTCGTCAAAAAAGGTCGATGGTTGGAATTGAAAATGAGTGATGTTAATTGCTGAAGTTCATGCTGAGAGTAGGAAACAAAGTATAGTAGTGGTATATAGCATGGCTTTCATCCAGGGTTTAATTTTGGTCCTTTGTTATTGGTGAGGTTTCTTCGACTTTTTGCGTAATTCTTCCGCTTTTTGGGTCACTACTGGATTGACCATCCCTCTCATCCAGTCATGAGTTGGTGTTTTTGCACTTATTTCTTCTGTTTGAATACAATTTTTTCGTTCTCCTAAACTCTAGGCCTTCTCTGAAGCATCACCAAATTCATGAAATCTATGAATTCGTCCTATTTTGTGAGATTTGTGCTTGATCCAACGTGATATACGAATTTTTCTATGCATGGCAATGTCGTCTTGTACTTCATCCATATTTCATTTTTAGTAATTCTTCGTCCCACGATATTCCCGCGAGCCATAATTATTGCATTATTAATTTTGCTTGTATAACTGTAGGTGATTGCCAGCCAAAGGGATCAACTAATTTAGATGCTTCTGATAGTAGTTGCCTCTTGGTTGTATTAGTGCTGTTCGTGTTGATGTTGAATCTTAAATTCAAAGTTGTCCCTATTCGGTTGCCATTAAATTCCGATAGTTTTAACTATATTATCTGACTGGATTGGTAACTTTTCATTAAGCTGCAGGTTTTTTGGTGTGTTCAACAGGTGGGAATTGTTGCTGGCCCATTTTAGTTAAAACTAGCGCCTTTCAATATTTGAATCAGTTCGTGTTGTGTTTTTAGGATTTCTTCTAAATTATCTCCGCCTGATATGAGGTCCTCAACATAAAAATCTTTTAATATTATTTTGGCCGCTCTTGGTTATTTTTCTTGATCATCTCCGGCTAATTGTCTTAAAGTTCTTATGACCAGGTATGTCGTCAAAGCCATACCAAATGTCACTGTTGTTAGTTGATATTCGTTGATTGGCTCTGTTTGTGAATTACGCCATAGGATTTTTTGGTAATGTTGATGGTCCTCGTGTATTTTTATTATTACATTTGTTCAATGTCGACTGTCATTGCATATTTATAGGTCCTAAATCGCATTAGAATTGACATTAAATCTTCTTTGTGTTCTGACGGTTTTTTATTTATTACAAATTTTCATATGTCCCAAGACTGTATATTCCTGGATGCATTGTTTATATGCTACCGCCATTGCTTTAGATTTGGTTAGTTTTTTTCTAATTGTAAGAACCTTCCTAACGCTTGATTCCTTGATTGTTCTAATGTATTTGATTGTGATTTGAAGGGAATTCTTACTACGTACCTTCCTGTCGATTCTGGGGTATGCGTTCTTATAAAATATTGTTCGGATTGTTGTTATTGTTCTGTTAAATCCCGTTCTTCTAGTTCCCAAAATTTTTGTTAGATTTTCATCTATTTCTGTGAGTTGTTTGTTGCTCCAAAAATTATCCATCGTAGTTCAGTGCGTTGTGTTATTTGTTCGCCGTAATGCTCTTTTGCTAATTCACTTAGCATTATCATTGGATAATAATCAGCCCCTAATAGTATGTCGGTCTTGCCAGGTTGATTGTAGTTTGGATCAGCCCATACTGGGGCTGATCCAAACTTTGTCGATTATTAATGCCGTTATCTCCATAGAAAATGTCGACGGAAATCTTGACTGTATTTTACAATCAATATATTTGTTTATTACCCCTGCCTTTGTTTCTCCAATTCCGGTTATTTCTATGTGAGTTTTTTGCCACTGCAAGTTTAACTTACTTGATGCTTCTTTTGTTACAAATGTTTCTTGTGACCCTGGATCGATTAACATTCTTAGATACTCATGTCCATTTTTCCCTCCTTGGATTGTTACTAAGGCTGTACTTAAAATTGTATGATCGTGTATTGATGAATATTCCATTGTCTATTTCCATTCTATTGGTGGTTGTTATAGTTGTTGGTACATCGTTTACTTTTGTGGAGTTATTGTTGATTGTTTGTTTTGTTGTTGTTGTGATGATGTCGTCCCTTGCAGGTGGAACATTTGTTATTTTTTCTGCAATTTATTGTTGGATGGTTTTGTAAAAGGCAATTCCTACACAGTTTATACAGCTATTTGATTTCCTTCAGTAATACTTAATTCCTTAAATCGTAGACATGTATCCAGTTTGTGGTTCCTTTGACAGCATACGCAAAAGGTTGTTGATTGTTGCTGATGTGTTGTAGATGTAAATACCTGTCTTTGTGATTGGACTCTTAGTTGATGAGCTGGTGTGAATCTGTTACCTAATATTGATTCCAATGATTTAAATCGCTTCTCCAAAAATTTTAGAAATTGGTTTGTGGTTTGAATTTCTTTTGGATTATCTAGCGAACTTTCATATAGGCGCCTTGATTCATTATCTATAGTTTTTTCGATAATGTAAAAATATGGAATGGATCCATGTTTCAATGTCGATTCCTGTGTTTCTTATAGCGTACAAACACTCAGTTGATGTGTCATGTAAATGTTTGATGGCAGCCGCAGATTCGACGTTAATTGTTGGTTGACAAGTAAACGATTTAGCAGGTTTGTCACAAGTAGTCTTTTGTTGATAAATCTATTTTGTAAGATTTCCCAGCCTACGGTGTAATTTTATCCAGCGGGTTCTAAGTGGCTTAACAATTTTTGTGCTGGGCCTTCTATGTGGTTTTTCAGGTAATCCATCTTGTGCGTATTTGTTAGATTCGTGTTTTCGTGAACCAACTTTTTGAAGGTGTCATCAAATCCGATTTACTTCATGTGATCACCATTGAATGTTGGAATTTCAACGGCTTGTAGGCGGGCGAATTTCCATGGGCTTTATGTCGTAAGGTTTTTCCTCTAATTCTGCAGTTATTGTCATACTGCTGTTTTCTGTTATCATAGTGATTTTCTATGAAGTATTTTTCTTGAGCTTCATCGTCTTCTGAAGATTCGATGCAAATCTTTTCATGATAATTTGCATCATCATTCTGCATCATCTGTTCATGGTCCTTTGCACAAGCATGTGAGCTCTTTTCTGATTTCGGGATAAAGACTGCTCTGACCTCCTTCCATTTCTTAGAAATATAGACCAGTTTCGGACATCCTCCAAAGATAACCTCCAGCCAGGGGAGGATGACTGCCGAGTTCCTTTGTATCTCTGCTGCTATAATCCAATGCGGGTCCGCTGTTTTATAACGCTTAAAACCGTTCCGCGCCCATAGAAATCGTTCCCTGTTCACGATGCTCTCCATTTCTATTGAGGATATCCCTCGATGAGCTCCAGACTCCATCGTGTGAAAATGGGTCTCCATGAGAAGCTCTAATCATTCCACACTTGAAGCTGTCCATGACCCGTCCGGTCTAATTAAATAACTAGGACTGGCTGGGTTAGTAGATAGAATTTTTCTAAGCCGAGAAGTCTCAGACATCCTCAACTCTACAACGAAGAGTCTCCAATACCTCTTCAACTCTTTTTGTATATTCTTAGGCCCTCCTTATAAGAGTCCCAATCCCGAACCTCCGTTGGGTTCTTGGCTTTATTAAAGGCTGTCCTACACGCCCCAGCATTAAGTGAAAGATTGCATGCCTTTGTGACAATATCAACCGTGTAATCTAATTCTTCTACTCTCGCCGGAAGTCGGGTATACGTAATATATTGGAAAATGATTTAAAATTATTAAATTCTATTGACACATTGTAATTCGCGGGCGACCCCGGCGTAATGCAAAATCGTTTATGGTAAATACTGTCAGTCATGCATTATGCCAACCTTGTTGCGAATATAAGAGTGTCCGAAACCTATATAAATTTTCATCGAATGGCCCTCGCAGTATTCGTTAAATTGCTGTCGTTGACTGGAATTCATTACTAAAAATAGAATATTGAACAAAAACTCATCACTGCCGGTAATTGTCATTAATAATTGTCACTGTCGCTAAGTTTTATCTAAATTAATTATTAATGGTATCTAATATGAATATTTTATAATTTATCTCGCGACCGGTAATAGCGGTATCAATTTCGTTCTATAGATTTCGGATGGGAAAAGCATTACTTATCCTAGAACTGTTAGCACGTTCAAAAATAGCACAAAGCACGTTCAATTGCTCATATATAGGTGGTGGATGTTTAGCTCAAAAATAAAAATAATAATATTTTAACTCCGCCGGCCAAAATATTGTCAACATGAGGGAGGGGGGAGGTAATATGGCTCAAGTGGTTAATTTAATTTGAAAAGGCAAGTAGTTTTAGAATATATGTCGACTAACTTAATTTCAAACTGCGCTACATTTATCCGAGAGAAATTATGACGCACTTAACATAAATGTAGTTACAGGTTGAATCAAATTTTATTCAAATGGTGCCCAATGTTTGTCGTCTTAATATAGATTCCATAGAAGATGAAAATTACAGTGATTTTTTACCCGGTTTTGTAAAGTAATTTTCATCTTAATTAACCCAATCACATATAAATTACAGCTGGTAAAAATAAATTTATTTATAAAACAAATTTTAAACGGGCTGAAATAAAAGGTAAAAATTTAAAACCGATTAAGATTTTGAACCATTAACTGTATTTGCATTAAATAATTATTTGAATTTTTATTGTGGGTAAATAACGATATAACCGGGAATAAATAAATTAATAAGCAATTTCTAAGAAACGTAAACTTAATTCTATGTAGATAAAAAAAAAATATTGAATCTTTTATTTTATGTATTTGGAAAAATTTCCATTTCACTGATTTGGAAAATTCCTTGTTTTTTGCTGTACCGCACTAGAAACGGAAATAAACCCCAATCAGTTGCTTAATTTAAAATTTAAATTTATGAGTTTTTTTTTGCGATACGAAAAAATACAAGATTTTTCAATTTAGCAACGAGATGAAAGCAAACCGTTTTTGTAGTACATAATATCTCTCGATTTGTATATTCTTCCATTTAGACGAAAAACGCATTTCCACTGGGACTAATGAATAACATCAGTATTACAACAAAAAACTATAATGGGTACTCTTACGAGTATATCCGTAGCAATGAACATCTGCGTTCATTTTAATTATCATTAGTTGGGTAGGTAGCCATAGCTACTCGTCGTTGTACATATTACACCAACAATTAATATCAATAAGCAAAGATACAAAATATAGAAAAATAATTGCAAAGTGATTTTTATCAATATAGATTATGTTTAATTAAATTAAGTAATTGAAACATTTATTGAACGTGAAATGCCGAGAGGTAAAATCACACAGACACAATATTACCGATCAATTAAATTTAATTTATTCATTTTTCATAATACATTCATGGTAATGAATAAAATTTTCCTCTCCTGTTTATTCTTCTCGATGTTTCCCAGATTTTTTTCAATTTTTAGTACAATTTTATTGTTTATCAGTTTAATGGAAAAGTTATATAAATAAAATAAAAAATAAACAAAAATTATCAATTAAAAATATTTAAATCGAATGATTATGTTACTAAAGGATTTAATGATACGTTTTCGTTGTTGTTATGTGGGATGATACAATTTGTCAATATCCAAATTATACAGGATGGTAGGTTATTATTTTAATTTAGTGAAAATACCGGAAATTATTAGTCTTTGTAGTATGCCTTGGAAACAACTCCTGTAACAGTAGTATATATCCCGCCAAATCAACCTGTATCCAAAGCACACATTATTATAGGTATTTCCCGAAATGAGCTTTTAGGTTTAGCTAGAAACGATGCCGCTCTCATTCTAAATTTTTAGTCCATACATTTTTTTATGGAAAATACTTGTAGCGGCTGATTTCTACTACTACAGGAAACACCACGGGCAGCTGTCCGCGGAATCAAATTCATTTTAAAAACAATTATTCCAAATCCGGGCAAATACACCGTGTAAATAATTATATATCCTCATCGGACAAAGCTTCCTAGAAAATATTTATGTATATCAAAAATAAAAAGGACAACAGCAACAATCTTGTACACAGGAAATTGTTACAAGCAAAATATAATTGGTACAAACAAAATGCAGCAAAAACAATTATACACGAAACAATTTTATTTGGCCTCTAAAATAACAAAATTTATTTTAGATTAATAAGATTTGATGGTAATAAGGTAGGAACCTTTCAAGTTAGAAATTCGCCACATTTGTCCTTCCAGCAGCCATTGGCCCGCCAGCTGAGTCTACGGGAGTGGGTTAGAGAACTTTTGATGAACTTAAGAAGCTGCGCTTTTACAAAGTTAAACCGAAACAAACAAAGAAACTATGATACCTAAAATGTTCTCTGTTGAGACCCTTCCCATTTTCCCTCTCTTTAAACGCTTTGGTTCACGGGTGTGAAGTATTCCAGACTTTCCATAGATGTTATGTATGTATGAGTATCACACTGTTACTTGAAATTCAAATAGGAAAGAAATGAATCGAATTGGAAATTTTAGTACAATCATATAAGTATGAGTTTTTTTATAAAATGACTCAAACCTCAATTTAAATAATAAATATATAATATTTCATAAAATAAAAATTTATAAACAAACTCAACCACTTATTGTGTAGAAATTATCGAGATTTTTATTAAAACAGATTAGAACTTTAAAACGATTAGAATAAATATTTTAATAAAACAAGATAAAAGGTTTAAATTCAAACTTGAGTTAAAATGACATAAGAACACCTAGAATGTAAAACTTATCAAAAAACTCGAAGTCAAGCATTTTAAGCACCAAATGGTTTATTAAGGTGACTCAATGACCAACTTCATATACTATAGGCCGCATTGCCCGATAATGGCCATCCAAATTTGAGTAAAACTGAGACGCAATGTCATTATTACTCAAACTTGGTTGGCCATTCCCAGAGATCGTGACTCAGGTCGGGCTAGTATACGAAGTTGGTTATTGAGTCACCTAACCAAAACCACCTAGTGCCAATAATGCACGACTTCGGGTTTATTGCTACGATTTTTTATATTCTCGGTGTACTGATGTCATTTTTACTCAAATTTGGATGGCCATTATCGGCCATTCTCAGAGATCGTGATTCATTCCTGGCTAGTACACGAAGTTGGTCATTGAGTCATATAACTAAAACCAGTTACTGCTAATAGTGCACGACTTCGGATATATTGCTACGAATTTTGATATTCTAGGTGTATCGATTTCGTTTTTACTCAAATTTAGATGGCGAATATTAGCCATTTCTGAAGTTTGATATTCAGGTCAATGTCACCTATCAGTAGTCAGGAGAATTTTTGATTTTGTATACTAAATGTTGATGGCCATTGACGACCATATCTAGAGATTGTGATTCAATTCTCTGGGAATGGCCAGCTAACCATTCTCTCGCTATTTGGTGAAGTAGTTGATTAAGCACCTACCTAAACCCATCTAGTTTTAATAATGCACTGCTTCAGGGTTATTGTTACGAATTTTTATCGTCAAGTTTTACTGCTGTAAACGGATATTCTTATTTGCTTCTATTTTTTAATCTCTGGAATTTTTATTATTTCATTTGAAACTGAAACAATTCTTATTAGAAATCAGTGGGAAATTCATAAATGGTTTGAGTTCAGTATATTTGAGTTCAGTATATTAAAATTTTAATTTTTGCTAATTAGTTGTAATTAGTTACAATATTTTTTTTCCATTTTAATTTAGACAATTTGATGTACGTCGTATATTTGTACTGATAAAATTTGCTCGATTTCCTTAAATTTATCTTGATGTGCTTGTTTTTTAAATACGTCAATTCAATAAAAAATATATCTGTCTCTTGTTTTGAATTAAAATTGTGTACAAATTTTGTAAATTATGTAAAAATGTGTTCTATGCTTCTATGCAAATTAAAAATCATAACAGTGTACTCCACACAACTAAATAGAAAGGCTTTAAAATTTCAATTGGAATAAGCAGAAGTTCAATTTCGCTTGCAATTAATTGGAAAATAAAAATATGCTGGAGAATAAGATTTATTTTGATTAAAACACGAAGATGAATTTGTGGATAATTTCACACAGATACAAGTGTGATGGTGGGCTTTTTGATGTACATTGGATTGGTGGCATATCAATGTTGATCGTTATGTGGCATTTATCACGAGTAATAATGGGTTTTCCAATAGGAATGATATGATTTTTAAGTGACGTTTCGGCCATTTGTAATATGTCATGATCTGTCATTTTTTGTTTCATTGTATTCAGTAATGTTTACAATTTCATTCAACGTTGTTAATTTGCTGATTTTGGCTTGGAACAACTTGAAAACGATAACGATTTTTTTGAGAAAATCATCTTCCCTGATGAGGCTCACATTCATCTGAGTGGTGCGATAAATAAACAAAACTGTCGATTCTGGTGCGAAGAAAATCCACAAATTATTCATGAAAAACCATTACATTCACCTAAATTGACAGTTTGGTGTGGTTTTTGTTCTGGTGGAATCATCGGTCCGTATTTTTTTCGAAATGAAGCTGGTAATACCGTTACTGTCAATGAAGATCGGTATAGATCGATGATAACCAACTTTTTATGGCCGAAATTGGAAGAAGTTGATCTTGACAACATTTGGTTTCAACAAGACGGGGCTACGTGCCACACAGCAAGTGCAACAATTGAATTATTGCGAGAAAAGTTTGGAGATTTGTATATTTCAAGAAATTGTGATATTGAATGGCCTCCAAGAAGTTGTGATTTAACACCATTAGACTATTTCTTGTAGGGTTATTTGAAGTCATTGGTCTTTAGCAATAAACCAAACTCTCTTCAAGCTTTACAAGTCAATATTGAACGTGCTATTCATGACATACGACTTGATTTAGTGGAAAAGTTCTCGAAAATTGGGTTCATCGAATTCGTTCCTGTAGCAGAAATCGTGGAGGCCATTTGAATGACGTTTTATTCAGAACTTAATTGTATCGATCGTACTTCACATTAAATAAAAAACATTTCAATTTTGGTGTTTTTTTTTTAAATTATATCACTCTTATTGGAAAACCCTATACAAAGGAAACGTGTATTATATTTCGATACGCATCATGCATCTAATCTATTTGCAATGCAGTTGCGTCTAAAACTAATGCAACTAAAGGAAATTTCAAAGTAATCCAAGGTTAACTATTGTTTGGCGAATTTAAAATAATTCGCTAAGATATTGTGTTGATACTTTGTATGTAAGGTCAAAGTATTTTTCGTAGATTTTGTAGTATGGCCAGCAGAGCAGTTTGACGAAACATCTGATTTTTTTATTAGAGATTTTAAAATCTGGTGAAGTATTAAATATAATTCAACAGATTGTGTTCATATTAAAATATGTAGATTTTAATTGGGGGGACAATCTACAAATTTGCTTGAAACAAAAAAAGAAATGTTCGATATTATTTCAAAGCAAATTTTAATGTCACACACAACTCACTTTACGAGGCAAGTTGAATCGTTACAGTTTCAATGTACACCAGCTTCAAAATTAGTCTTACGTTGCATCAATTTGATTTAAATGTCATTGGTTACATATTTTGATGCAGACTACAACGCTTTTGTTATGATGCAAAACTTACTTCTAAAAACGATCAACTTTTGCACTGGAACCATATACGTAATTATTTGCGTCGCATATCACATTTTTCTCGAGTGTGTATGAACGCTAAACAGTGCCATTGAATTTTAATTGTAATAAACATTTTATGAAAAATCTCCCAAATGACATTCATGTCATGAATTTTATAAATATACCGCACTTTCTAGCTCCTGTAGTTAGTGGAAAGATCCCCCCCAATGGACTGTTATCTAGCCGGCAATGTGCTATATCCACTTAACAAAACTAACAGGAGATTCTGTTAACGGACGTTGTACAATTCTAGCCTCTGTTTTTGCCGAATATAGTTAATTTGATAGAATTGTAATAAAATTGTTAAATCTTGCCGTTATATTTGGTTTGTGTTGCCGAAATTTTTGGTATACAACTTTTCAAAGGAAAAATATAAGTTTTGTTTACTACGGCAGAGTGGGAAGTCTGGTAAAAATGAAACAAGGAATAAAATTTTCGGCCAAAAAAAATTATTTTTCAACGTAGTCGCCTTTTAGCTCGATAATCCTCGATAATAGATTTTTCCAATTTTTCGATCCCTTCTGAATAATATGATTTCTCCCACCCTTCAATATAGGCGTTTGTTGCATCGATGATCCCTCATTAGAGCCGTATCTCTTTCCGCCGAGCCATGTCTTCAAGTTCGGAAACAAGAAATAGTCGCAGGGGGCTAAGTCTGGAAAATATGACGGATGTGGAAGCAATTCGAAGCGTAATTCATGGATTTTGGCCATGGCAACTACACACGTTTGCACCCATGCATTGTCTTGATAGAAGAGAACTTTTTTTGTCGCCAAATGCGGTCGTTTTTCTTTCAAAACATCGTCGAAACGGTCCAATAAGTTGCAGTAATATTTTTAGTTGACTCTTCTCTCTTTTGAAGGAAATCGATGTGGATTATGCTGCGTGCATCCCAAAAAACTGTGACCATTACTTTGTTGGCCGATAAAACAGCCTTAGCCTTCTTCGGCGCAGATTCGGCAGTAGAAATCCACTGTTTAGGCTGTTCGTTGGTCTCCGGTGTATAGTGATGGATCCATGTTTCATTCACAATTGTGAAACGACGCGAAAACTGCTTGAACATCGCCAAACCTACCTCTGAAGTTATTACACGTGTGCATTTTTGGTCGATCTCAGTTATCTCGAACTTTCACTCTGCGGTCTTGCAATACCGTATCATGGATTTTGTCAACCATTTTTGATGTGGTGACTTCATTTGGGTGTCCTGAACGTTTGGCATCAGTTGAGCTTGTACGAACACAACAAAAATCAGTAAACCACTTCTGAATCATTTTAATAGATGGTGAATGGTCTCCATAATCAAGCTTTGTTTTGGTTTGCGTAATGGTTTTTCCACGCAAATAATGTTAAATTAACACACGAAATTCACTTTTTTCCATGTTTGCAAAAAAACAATGGGTTGTCTGTTTTCAATGGCTGTCAAAACTGAACTAAATGACAGATCTGTCTGAAAATTTTAATTTGGTCTAGTGACAGATGGCATTGCCATATGACATCTGGAATTTGCGATTGTTGCAATTTTACGATGTAGTTTGTATAAGGTCTAAACTTCAGTTTATACTTAGAATTTCTTAATTTTTCTTTAATTTGAAATCAATTAAATAAATGCTTCCTAGTTGCAGTTGTGAATGACGAGTGCACCAAATCTCAAAACTAATCTGTTTAACACCTTTTAGACTTTTCGATGACTATTAGAAGTTTTGACTATCGATGATTTTATTTAACTCGACAATTTATTTTGTGTGCGAATAGTTTTCGGTATCACTGTAAATGTACATTCGTCTCAATTAATTCAATGTTCAACATATACCTTTATATTCGTATAATAATTGGGGACACATATCTACTATGTTACAGAGGTTTCATTTCGTGTTTTATTAATAAAAAATAATGTTTTCCTCTTTTAAAGTCAACATTAGGTGGATGTTTAACACTTCTTTACTCTAAACGTATGTCTGTAATTCTTTGTAATCGTCGTATATATTTCTATAAAAAGGTGGAGACGGTTTGGAAATGTAATTAAAAATTGTAATAATGAGATAATAAACTTTAGAAAGTTTAAGGAAGGTTTTTTTAGAGTCTGTGCTTTTTAATTAGGCAATTATTTTAGAAGGTATCATAGTTCAAAAGTTTAACGACTTCATCTAATATGTTACATAATGATTATCGACAAATTTAAGATAAATACGCTTTCGGCGTTTAATAGTACAAATATTTTTTATTATTGGTAATTTGTAATGAAACCCCCGAATGGTGTTTAAGTTTATGTAATACAAAACGTACCTAAAGCTAGCAGAACCCTTCCTGTGGGTAATTAAAAAGCATAACACCGTTTTATCCTAATAATCCCGAAGTCAATGGTATCTCCAGATTTATGAAAAAGCTTAAGTATGCAATTTCATCCCGATCAGTCAATCCGTTCGAGCTGTAGATAGACATTTAGTCAAAAAACTCGGGGTTAAATATTTTCATAATCACTATTGAAAAAAATGGAGAAGTGTAATTGTTGTGGCCTCAATTTATTTTACGACAAACGTACATAGATCTCAAATATATCACATTAAATTTTTAAATCGAAAAATTGAACCTACCCGATTTTTTGATAAAAACTCCTGAAAGTCAAAAATCATTATTTCTGTTTAAATTTTAGAAAACCATCAAGGTCAACCATTGTTGAAAAATTATGGTTCATTGCAAAAATTGAAAAGCTCCTACGGAAGCTTCATTTCCGGAACACAGATGTCCACCACATTTCGCATGTAACTTCTAATTTATGGAAAAAATATGAATAAACTTCAATAATCAACTTTCATTCCGAATACACAATCCGCCTGGACAGTAGAGAAGCCGAATTTTTGCGAAATAAAGTTTTCTTTGACAAAAACTCATTTCCGGTAAAATTTGAAAATAAATATCTGAAAAAATTTGTTTCAATCTTAGTCTACAATTTGTTTGTTTTAATCATCTTTCGTAAATGCTATATACTGTTCAAAATATTTATTTGCAAAAAACGAGAAAGGTCTTATGGGATGCCACTTATGGTTGACCGATTTAGACCAAAAATCGCTGGGATCCCTAAATTAAGAAAAATTACTCTACAGTGGCCGAATTTTTCTTAAAAACAGTTTTTTGTCAAAAATCGCATTTCCGCTTAAATTTTGGAAAACTGTTCTTGAAGATTTTAGCTGTGCTTCTTGATACTTGATCTGATCCGGTTCAGTTCATGTTTCATGAAACAACGCAAAGTCGCTTGTTAGATTTCAAATCAAAATTTGTGATCTATAAAATTGGAACTGATCCGGACACATATTGTCAAGAAACACGGCAAATGTTACAAACTAAATTTAGAATGTTTTAGTTCATTATCATTTTTCTTGTAAAGCAATACTTTTCAAAATATTTACAAAAACAGAAAAACTCCTATGGAAGCTACTTCCGGTAGCAGATTACATAGTGGTTATTCTGTTTTTGTAAAATCGGTCCATGACCGATTTAGACCAAAACAATATCACTGGGATCTCAGTATTAATGAAAAAAGTTTAAGTATTAAGTTTCATCCCGAACCATGCACATACACACGTATATACACACACACAGAGATCATTTTAAAACCCACTTTTTGGCTTCGGCGATATAGCGAAACGTAAATCAGGAAAAATCTCGAGATCAAAAATTTTGATTATACCATACTTTGTTGTACTACGTAAAAGAAAGTTAAATGTGACGAAATCGCTAAGTTAAAGAAAATGTGAAGCTTACAAATACCAGATTGATATCAGGTGCGCAACTAAATATCCGGGGTTCACACATAGATGGTGCTAGCGACACATCTAGTTGGCATGTATATCAGAAGTTGTGTTTAGTTCATAGCGTGGACAGTTGTTAACGATAACCAGTTGTAATACCAGCACGTATCGCAACGCAAAAATATTTTTTCTAGGAACGAAAATATCGAGTTTCGTGCCAAAAAACATCATTTGCGGGAAGCTTTGCTTTCCAGCTTCAACTCGAAAAAAAAACACCTGAAGCACGTCATTGCTTGAGAAGGTCTAAGGGAAACATTCACATGGTTTAAACGCTTCAGACATGTCAATTTGGACATTGAGGACAAGAAGCGCTCAGGAAGACCAAGTGTTATTGGATGAAGATGATACGCAAACTCAAGACCAACTTGCGGAGGCATTAAACACGACTCGCCAAGGTATTTCCAAACGTTTACATGCTATGTGAAAAATTCAAAAGGAACGAAAATGGGTGGTGCATGAGTTGACTGAGAGAAGGATGGAAAAGAATGAAAGAGAGAAAATCGATGGAAGATGGAAAATCGAAGAGGCACTTGCGAAATTTTGCTTTCACGGCATGAAAGAAAGAGCTTCTTGCATCGAATTTTTACGGGAGATGAGAAGTGGATCTTTTTTAAGAATCCGGAACACAAAAATCGTGGCTCACCTGGCGAAGCAGCAACATCGGCGGCACGACCAAATCGCTTCGGAAAGAAGACAATGCTCTGCGTTTGGTGAGACCAGAAATTAATCGTGTACTATGAGCGTACGGGTCATATTGCAGTACGACAACGCTCCATGCCATCGCACTCCTATCGTCCAGGACAATAGACAAAGGCGTGTCGTTTCATCGTCGTGGTATTGATGTATTGTTAGAGAGATGGCAAAAATGTGTAGTAGCGAAGGACAATACTTTGCAAAAACCCGGAAGTTATAATGAAAACAGCACAATTGCGTATGTGAAGGCTGAGTTTCAAACAGATGAGGAACTTGCGAGAGAAATTGATTGGATACATAAACAGAAGAAAAGATTTAAAATAAAACAAAAATCGAAAATCTCACCAGAAGTTGAGCATTCGCAAGCAAAAGCTAATTAAACTGCCAAGCTCCAGTGAATGTACCTCAATAACACCAGCAGAAAGCTCAACGCAAGATTGCAATGACAGTAAAGGCCAAACCGCTATGGCTTTTTGGCTTTTATTGAATGTGAGCATGAATAGTAGGAGCCCTTTTTTAATGATATTAGTTCTTTGGCTATTATCAATGTTCCCCCGTTTAAGGATGTTTACTGCGTCGTTTAGTTGCAATTCTTTCATTTTGAAGATTTATATTATATCCTCCTTCTTGCAGGTGGGATGAAGACCTCTGGCCATAAACTTAATTTCTCGTTTTTATTTATCTTCGTAGGTATACCACTCTTTGTTACGAACGGAGATGCAACCAACGTCGGTCAATAGACCATTCTCCCAGCAACATATGGTGGCAGCGAACGGCATATGCATGAATATGCACAGGATGCTATGACGTATGTGCGGCATTACGGATGGCCAGATTTGTTCATCACGTTCACATGCAATTCGAAATGGCCTGCAATTACCGGTAATCTACCGCCAGGGCAAACTTCCGCCACGACGTGTTTGAACAAAAACTCAGGACGCTAATGACCTCCGTCGTTAAGCAGATGCTTTTCGGACAGCCACGTTATTGGATGTACTCAGTAGAGTGGCAGAAGCGTGGTTTACCACATGCACACATTCTACTGTGGTTAATTGAGAAAATCAGACCAGACCAAATCGATTCAATCATCAGCGCCGAAATACCAGATTCAGAAGCTTATCCGGAGTTGTTCGCGGTAGTCGTAACAAACATGATGCACGATTCGATGCGAAATGCACACAACAATATCCGCGTCCGTTGCTGCCATACACAATTAGTGGAAACGACGGTTATCCACTATATCGGTGTCGTTCATCGGAAGATGATGGCAGAACTGTCACATGACGGTGAAAGAAAAAGATGTCGTGGTCGATAATCGCTGGGTCGTTCTGTATTGCAAGCTTCTATCAAAAACATTCGCAACACACTGCAATGTTGAGTACTTAACACCATTAAGTCCATTAAATGTGTCTGCAAATACGTGAACAAAGGTGGATGCAAATGACGAAGTGTCAAGAGGTGATTTGGTGTATTTTCTCATTTGCATTACACGAACGTCATCCCACTGTTCAACATTGGGTGCACTTGGACAATGAACAACGTGTGTATTTCACGGAAGCTAATGCAGCACAACGAGCAAAATGACCACAAGCTACAACACTTACGAATTTCTTCAAAATTTGTCAAAGCGATTCGTTCGCACGAACATTGCTTTACTGCGAAATGCCACGCTATTATACTTGGAACCACCAGTCGACGAAGAAGTTTCAACGACGAAAGAAAGGTCAACCTGTGACAGGATACGTAAATGTGTATTCGACTGATGCGCTTGGCCGTGTGTACACCGTTCATCCACGATAAGATGAATGCTTCTATTTTCATTTGCTTTTGTTCCATGTTCGTGGTTCTACTTCGTACTATAGATGGTGTGTTGTGCGCCACTTAACGAGAAGCTTCCCAACGTCTGAATTTGCTGGAAAACGACTCACATTGGGACTCAACACTCGCCGATGCCACTGTTTCTGCACCGGCAAATAAAATTTATGCATTGTTCGCGATGATCATGGCGACGTGTCATCCATTGAACGCATTGGAATTGTGGAACAAATACAAGGACCAGATGGCTGACGACATTTTGCATCGAGTTCGCACTGCAACATCGAACTATGAACTTGAAATGAACGACGAGATACGCAACGAAGCTTTGATCATGATCGAAGACATGCGCGTGCTTATGTGTGGCAGCTATTTGTCGAAATTGGCATGCCAGCACCAATTCAGTAAGTATACTAGTACTAAAGCCAAATAGTGCGAAAAAATGTCCCGCTTTTGAATGCACAGCAAAAGAACGTGAACGATGTATTGATGAAGGCAGTTGACGAAGGAAACGGCGGAATATTCTTCCTCGATGCTCCCGGTGGAACAGACAAAACCTTTCCGATTTCATTACTTTTGTCCAAAATTCGCTCGAGATCTGAAATAGTATTAGCCGTTGTATCATCGGGAATTGCAGCCACATTGCTAGATGGCGGCCGGACGTCACATTCTGCGTTGAAGTTCCCGATGAATATCCTCACGAAGCCAGTATGCTCAACTGCCAAGAACTCGGCGATGGCCAAAGTATTACAAGAATGCAAAATCATCATCATTGGAAGCGTATGAAGTGACTCAAGGCGTTTTGGTGGAGCGATGATTCTGCTGGCTGGGGATTTTTGTCAAACGCTACCTGCCATTCCGAGATCAACAGATGTAGATGAACTCAATGCATGTCTCAAATCGTCGAGTTTATGGCGCTATGTGAGTTGGCAATGGTAAAATTCGTGTTGATGTTTTGACCGGATCGATTTCGTTTCCTTTGAATTTCTGCATCTTTATAACTTCGAAAGCTCTTATCACGAAAGTGTTTCCGAACATCCGCCGAAATTATATGGATCACGATTGGCTCAGCAAACGAGCAATTTTGGCAGCGAAGAACAAGGATGTTGACACTATGAATTACTTGATTCAGAAACGCTGGGGCAATGCGTGATATAAATCCGTTGACTGTGTTACCAATCAAGACGAAGCAACCAACTATCCGACCGAGTTTTTGAATGCGCTTGATGTGCCGGGAATACCACCGCATAACTTGATGCTCAAGGTAGAATCTGTGATAATCATGCTGCGTAATCTGAACCATCCGAGATTGTGTAACGGAACACGATTGGCTGTGAGGAAACTGATGAACAACGAGAGGGTGTTCTAATTTCGAGAATTCCTCTGATTCCAACTGACATTCCGTTCGACTTCAAGCGCATTCATTTCCTCGTTCGTTTGGCGTTCGCTATGACGATTAACAAATCGCAAGGTCAATCGTTGGAAGTGTGCAGAATAAATCTGAAATGTCCGCGTTTTTCTCATGGTCAGTTGTGTACGTCGCGTGTTCGAGAGTTGGCAAACCATCATCGTTGTTCATTTACGCGCCGGACAACAAAAAGAAAAATATTGTTTACCATAATGCATTGTATTGACTTGCGTCTGTATTAGATTTAATTCCACTCGAATAAAATACATTGAATTCTTTTAAATTCCAACTGACTCCAATTTATTTCCACTCTTAGAGCAAAAATCCAAAAAACATTTCATTCCCTTTCAATACTTTAGTGTTGAATTCGATGAAAAAGAGAATGAAATGGCCATTCAACTCAATCGTCTATTGAGAATAGAGTTGAGTTGTTTGATTTTTTCTCTCATCAAAATCAATTTTCATGAAGGATAAAATTATTTGCTCGGAACGAAGTAATTTGGGGTGGAACGAGGTTCGCCGGGTAAGCTAGTTACTAATTAAAAAGGGGGTGGGATAGCAGGTAAGCGATTAGTCATCGGCTGAGTTCAAATTCAAGGTGCATTTAATTACCCGACGTATTAGTCATATTATTAAGCGCGTGAGAATAGAACAGGGCGGGATCCGAAATTGGTGAGAAACGGATTTCTCTCTGTTCGTTAAGAATATTTTGGTTAAGGAATATGGATTTTTGAATTTCGTAAGATTCTAAGGTATCTAAACGTCTGCTTTTGGGTTGTATATGTAATATGTCTAAATTGTTTAAGTTTGCTGTATGATTTTCTATCTAAAGTTAAATGATTATGGAATGTTGATTGATTGCAACCAGATAAATGTTCTTTAGCTCTAACTTCAAAATTGTGGCCAGGCTGTCCAATATAGGAGAAACTACAATCATTGCAATATATGACGAAAATAAGGATTGTTGTTTGATAAAATCATTTGTTCGAAGAAATTCATGAACATTTCAGCTAACAAAGGTGGCAGAGGGGAGCCCATGGGTGGACCATCAGCGAATTTGAAATATGTATTATCACAACAGAAATAGTTTTGTTTTCTCAAACACCAACTACGGTTCACGACGTAAGCCCTCATCTACAACATCCCTATCTAAGTAATTACAAACTATTTGAGATAAAGTTTTAATTGGAGTAGAAGTGAAAAGGCTGGCAACGTCAAACGAAACTAGTTTTGAATGTAATGGAATGTCGACGTCTTGAATTTTGTTAATCAATTCTACCGTGTTCTTAACCGAGTAAGCCGAAAAGAAATTAATATGATCATTGAAAAAGTTTATGAATCCCTTACACAGCTTGTAGGCAAGAGCATTGCAATACGCGACTATTGGTCTAATCGGGATGTCCTCGTTATGGATTTTTGGTAAATCGTAAAGAATCGGAGCAGATGGATTCATGACAGAGTACTTCCAACCAGCTCCATTAAACACCTTTTGTCATTGGTTGTTTCACTTACTGACATAAGTTTTAAAGGACCTAGTTGGATCCCTACCAAGCTCTATTGCTTTGCTTTCTGTAATGAAATCATTGCCTTTATCCGCTTTACATGCTATCAGGTCATGGGCACGTAGCTTTTTCTTTATCACACTAGTCACTTTAAGCTGCTTGTATTAGGAGAAGCAAGAGCGATAGTCGGCTGGTCAAATAAGACAGTTTCAGCATTTTCAGCAATATCCTTGAATGACTGAAGGCTGATTTTATTTGACGTAAGAGCAAAATTAACTCCATTGCTTAGCATTCGAATCTCTGCGCTACTGAAACCGACTGAGGTCAAGCCCTTAAAACGTGGATGAAATTGGAAACCAAATGAACCACTATTACCTCTACGGTTAAATGGATAAGCCTTATCTGGCAACACATCCAGCTTAGCGTTTTGTTTCACATATTGAATATGTGAAATTTCGGCTACCTCTGTGCGAATATTTTTGTCCAGCCAATCGAACTCAATAGAGTGCAAAGGAATCGCTAACCCAGTGTGAACAACGTTAAGATGGAGATATAAGTTGTTCCAGGTAGCATGCCCTTTACGTAGCTCGTTATTCCTCCAACTACAAAGGGTTAGATTGATAGATTTTCTTCCTTCTCAAGATTTACTTTATTTAATAAGTAATAATTATTTACATAGTGTTAAAAGTATCAATTAAATGACTTAATGTGTTTTATTTTGTTTTCTCAAGATTATTTCTTACTCTTTCTTTTGCTACCGTTTACCTGTAGTGTAAAATAAAAAAATATGACGCCTATTTTCGTCTCTTTCTATTAAAATATAGTTATTTCGCCAAAATTTTGGTTTAACAGTGTAATTGTATTGGATTTATATATGTACACGGGATTTTTTTTGAGACCAACTTCACAACCGTTAAATTTTTCCATTTACGTAATACTCACTGGGTTTGAAGGTCCGGTGTCCAAATTATTAAATAGTTCAGTCAGTACTCGTATTAAGCTCAACATTAGATTCATTTTGCAGATTAAGTTGAATGTCAGTTTTAAGTGAATTTTAGGAGTCTTCATTTTACAAATCAGGTATTGCCTAAAATAAAACTATTTACAGCAGGAGCCGAGTGAACGTTATAGTTCACACTATCCCATGTGAAATCGAAATATACCTACATTAACCTCGTTCTATACCAATTTCAGTTATCAACAAAAGCAAGCAACATGGGTTGTATTTTATATTTAAATGTCTATGATCTTCTCAAAGGAACTTGGATCTATATATGTAGCTTAAAAGAGTGCAGTCATTCGCATACAACATCGATTATAAAATGCAAATGTGTGCACATAGAAAACATCAAAAATTTGTGAGATAGGAAAATTTAATTAAAATTTTAATGCAACGACACAGCGGTTGGTTACAAATAATAACTTTTCCGTTGTTTATGATTCTCTCTCGTACATCCCTAATACCGTTCAACAAACTATAAATAGTAAACGAACAAATATATGCCATATCGCTATGCATCCCATCCTGCATACAAGGAAATTGTATTTTAATGTATCCTATTCGTTTCACGGTTTTTTGTAAATACAACACATCCTATTCATACACAAAAAGCTTTTGTACAAGAAGCTTTATGTGTTTTCCAGATCGTTTATCTCTACACAGCCGTTATCATCTTCAATTGTTTTATTCATGAAACGCTTTTCTTTTGTGCACGGTTTTGGTAAACTACACAACTAAAAGAAAAACTATAAATTTGTAGTTTGTTTTAAATACACATTTGCGCCTTTATCGCATAATTAAATATTTGGGGGAAAGCAGAATGAGTAAAACCTCTTATATATGCTTCATAAATCGTGAATCCGTTTGGAAGAAAGGATTGGTTGGTTTTACAATTTTAAAGACTTAACCTTTCATATATATTGAGGATACAAATAAGTTTAGAGGGATTTACAAAAGATGGCGTAACTAGAAATCGTATCGGGCCATCTTGTAACTAGATTCTTGTTAAAGCGTCATCATTTCGCTCTAAAAATCAGTATGTGTCATTCCGCTTAAGTGCTCCATATTTGTGAATACGATACGATTAAAAATGGTATTTCTGAATACGATCGTACGGGAAGTTTTGGTTTGAATCTTGGCTGTAAGGATTTTTTTTTTTGATGATTACTCCTATAATAATATTCTCGCACTTCTATTTTTTGACAGTTTGACGTTTCTTTAAAACGGTTGATTTATATTTTGTGTTATACCATCAAATGTGATTAATCCCAGTAAAACAAAGAAATCGGTTGTGCTATCGTTACCGAATTTTGCAAAAGTTGGTGTCGGTGATTTTACAATAAATGTTTTTTTTATTGGTTGTGTGTTTTTAGAAGTTCTTTTATAATAAAATTTTTGTTAGCACCTCTGTCGATGTGGATTTTGTTGTTCCTACAAATATGTTCGTAAAAGTCTTCTAATTCGTCTTCAAATTCCCGATATTTTCTAATGTAACCTTCGTAGAATTTTTCCTCTTCTTGCAGTTCAATATGGAATACTATTTGTTGTTTTGGTGGATTGACATTTATATCCAAGTATACATCGAATTTTATTAGGATGGGTGGTTTTTTATTACTTTGCTGAAGTAATAGTCTCGGGAGTGGTTTTGGTGCATCTTGGTGTATTGATTTGGTTAACCAGAACGGTGATTGAGTTGCCGAAATTCCGATTCTGTATTGACATGTTAGACCATTGAGATTTGGCGCAGGTTATTTTTTATTATTGGCCCTCCATGAGCCGTGATGTACTCAATTTTAACAATCCATGCGTGGAATGTAAATTTTCTAAAGCCACGAACTATATAATTAGCCCCCGCATGGGTTCCTATTATGAAATAAATCGTTCGTGGCAGAACAGTTTTATTGATTTTTTAGGACCATATGTACAGCCACAGTTATTTATTTATAGTTTTAGATCAATTTTCGCGGTTTATTCTGCTAGAGCCGATGAGAGATGCCACTTCGAAAAAGGTTATTAAGTATCTGGAGACAATTTTTAATTTATTTTCGGTGCCCGAAGTGATTTTCAGTGATAATGGAAGGCAATTCATTTCTTAATTCTTCCAGGATTTTGTGAAGAAGTACTCTATCAAACACGTACTCACTACAACGTAATCGCCGCAGGCGAACGCGTCGGAGCGAGTCAATCGGTCTATTGTTGCGGCCCTACGTTTGTATCTTAAAGAAGAGCACCGAAATTTGGATCATTATATCGATGAAATTAGTTCCGCATTGCGTAATACCATTCATCAGAACTGTTTTCGCCTCATTATTTGATATTTGGCCAACATTACATAGGTCATGGGTCTTATTATACTTTACTTCGCCAACTACATGAACTTTCGGCGAAGGACATTTGCATATCAAATGTTGACAAGCTGTCACTGGCTCAACCCAAAGCTCTTAAAACCTTCGGGAATTATATAGCCGACATTCAGGAACTTACAATCTTCGCAGTCGTAATCGTGAATTGGTAATTGGACAAACCGTATATGCTCGAAACTTTGTTCAAAGTGACAAGACACAAAAGTTTGCTGCTAAATTAGCTCCAAAATTCGTCGAAGCAAAAATAATAAAACCAATTGGTAACGTGGCATTTGAGTTGGCCGACAAAAAAAGATATTAAATCATAATAAAATTCGCCTGCTCATCCAGTCATTTGTCCGGTTTAATTAATGAGACTTTTTTCATGGGTGTAGGTCGTTCCCACGATTTGTAGCGAATAGTGTACGCTACAAGCAAGGGTTAATACTATAAGTTGAATTTGCATTCAATTATTTTCGGTTTACATTCAATTTCAAAAACACAATTAAAACCAACAACAATAAATAGCAATTAACAAAAAAAATATAAAATAAGAGCTTTGGGTCAAAATAAAATTTCAGTTAGTTGATGATAAGATTCCAAATTTGTGAGTTCAGTTTTTTTGTAAAAAATACCGTATGTGGTGAAAATCAAATTTAAATTAAAGTTAAAACAAACAAAAACAAAAACGAAAATTAAAGCTATTTGTGACATTTTTGTTGAGACAAATAAGAAATTGCTATATCACTATATCATTGAAAAATAATAAGTAAATTAAATAAACAATAAACAAATAAAAATTAAAAATATAATAAATAGACTTTATTACCGAAAGTGGTCTGGTAGTGGTAAATTTGAGTGTCATGATAAAATGTCGGCACTTTTCACGGGACTTTTGATTGCGTCATTATTTCTTTGACCTGTGATATTATGTGTTGGTTTTAAAACTATCTAAGTGCTATAAAACGACTTAAAATAATCGAGTTACATTAAATTAATCAGATCATATTAATAATAAATAAATAAAAAATTAATAAAAACAAGGAATATAAGATAATAATATTAAATAAAGAGCCTTTGTAAATCCGCTTGGCTAATAATCAAAACAGGAGGAAGCTTCAAAAATAGATCGATAATCGATAAATATCGAGATTCGCTGATGTAGGTGGCGAAATAGCTCTATTCATTTCACACGAATACGTGTGAACAAGTTTCCAGATGTTTGGGAATGTACGTTGCCTGTTCGTTTGGATGTCGTGTGTCCGTACGAACTAAGGCTCTCATGGTGGTACGAAGCTGTTCACGAAATCGGAATATCTGTGTTTGGGTTTGAATTTTGATCGTTGATGAAGAATTCACAGGGAGCCTTGATATTTTGACCATATACTAGCTCTGCTGGTGTGCAGTCTAAGTCTTCCTTGACAGAGGTTCGAATACCCAATAGGATAGTTGGAAGTTCTGAACTCCAATGGGATGTAACGGGTTATCCAATTCGAGGTTGATAAAGTAGAAATCTGTATACCGACATCTGTCAAAGATAAACGTCAAGTACGCTGTCATTTATTTAGTTGACATTCTGCCATTTAAGAATATGGAGCATTTAACAATCGACCAACGCGTTAAAATTATTAAATCTTATTATAAAAATAGTGATTCTGCCGTATCCACATTTCGCGCTTTACGAGCAGATTATGGTCGTCATAATCGTCCTACAAAGCAAACCATATTGAATACAGTGAATAAATTTGAACAAACTGGATCTGTTACTGATATTGTAAGGTCTGTGCATCATCGAAACATTCGCAATGCTGAAAATATCGCTTCTGTAGCTGAAAGTGTGGAAGAAGATCCAAATTTGTCAATTCCTCGTCGAGCGCAACATTTAGGCCTATCTTATGGCTCATTATGGCGCATTTTGCATCTGGATTTGCATCTTCATCCGTATAAAGTCCATTTGACACAAGAGCTAAAGCCTGCTGACCATGGACAACGAAGAACATACGCAAATTGGGTGTTGGAAAAACAGGAAGTCGATGCTGATTTTTCGAACAAAATTTTCTTCAGTGATGAAGCTCATTTTTCGCTTGGTGGATACGTTAATAAGCAAAACTGTAGAATTTGGGGCTCAGAAAATCCACAATTGATTGTAGAGAAGCCATTACACCCGGAAAAAGTCACTGTTTGGTACGCATTGTGGTCTGGTGGTGTGATTGGGCCGTATTTGTTTGAGAACAACCATGGACGAACCGTTACCGTCAATTCTGAGCGCTATGGCCGCATGTTAACCGATTATTTTTTTACGAAAATCGAAGATTATGATCTTGACGATATGTGGTTCCAGCAGGATGGAGCAACCAGTCACGTAACACGAGCAAATCGAGATCTTTTGCAAGAGAAATTTCCTGGACGTTTGATTTCGCGATTGGCTGATGTCAATTGGCCTCCAAGATCCTGTGATTTAACGCCTTTGGATTTCTTTTTGTGGGGCTACGCGAAAGATCATGTTTACGCAAACAATCCTCAAACTCTTGACGAATTGAAAACTAATATCGTAAGGTAATGGCCGAGATACCGCCCGAAATGTGCCGAAAAGTCATTGAAAATTACCGCAAAAGAATCAAGGCCTGTAAGAAGTCCCGTGGAGGACATTTGAATGACATCTTGTTTAACTAAAAATGGCAAGGATCAATCTGTAAAATGAAATAAAAATTACAATACATTCCGAATATTTTGTGTGTTTTTTTTAAGTTTACTTTATCAAGCTTGAATTGGATAACCTTGTATTACATTGAGCTGTTAAGGCGGATTTTAATTGCCTGTGGAACCGTTCGACAAGACCATTCGCTTTCGGGTTCTATGCAGTTGTCCGAATGCGATAGGAACCTAGGAGCTTCGTGAGCTCGGTGAACAACTTTGATTCAAATTGTGTTCCTTGGTCGGTCGTGATGGAGAGTGGGACACCATATCTACAGATATACTCATTGTAGAAGATCTTACTTACGGTGTTAGCGGTCATATCTTGGATTGGATAAGCTTCTGGCCAACGGGTAAATCGGTCGACTATCGTTAAAATATAATGATAGCCATTCGATTGGGGCAGTGGACCAACCAGGTCCATGTGGATGTATTCGAACCTGCCACTTGGTAGCTCGAATTTACCAAGCGCTGATTTTGTGTGGCGCTGAACTTTGGACTTTTGGCATGGGATACAAGATTTAGCCCAATTGCTTGTATCAGTATTCATTCTTGGCCAGAAGTATTTTGAAGCTATCAGTTTTCGCGTAGCACGGAAGCCGGGATGAGATAAGCCATGTAGACTATCGAAGATTGTCCGTCGCATGTTAAGAGGAACGTAGGGTCGATTTTTATCTGTAGAAGTCTCACACCAAATTTGCTGATTGTCTGGTAAGTCGATCCGTTGCAGGTTTATGCTTGATTTCGGTGTGCGTGATTAAATCAATTTCTGCAATTCGTCGTCGCGTTGTTGCTGTACAAGTCGTGTCGAAGGAGAAGACGCTGAGTTCTGTGAGAAGTGTTTCACCAGAACGAGACAAACAGTCGCTCACCACATTGTGTTTACCTTTGATGTGATGGATGTCGGTAGTGAACTGGGCAATGTAATCGAGATGTCGATAGTAATTGCTGGGGACTACGTTCTGCCTTTGATGCAATAGCTGTTGTAAGTGGTTTATGGTCGGTAAATATAGAGAAATTTCGGCCTTCGACGAAATGGCGAATGTGTTTGATTGCTAAATACATAGCAAGAAGTTCTCTATCGAAGGTAGAGTATTTAATTTCTCGCAGGAGAGAGCTTCTTTGAAAAGAACGCTAATGGTTGCCAACATCCTTTGTTACGTTGTTGTAAGACAGCTCCAACTGCTACATTGGAAGCATCGGTAGTTAAGTTGAACTGCGCGTCGTTCAATGGATATGCCAAAAGAGTGACAGCGACGAGAGAACGCTTGACCGTTTCGAAAACTTCTGTGCAATCTTCGGGCCAAGAGAAGTTTCTTCTGTTTTTGCCTTTCTTGAGTAAGGTGGCCAAATGCCTGTGAATAGGCGATAACAGTTCAGCTAATCGTGGTATAAAGTGGTGGTAATAGTTGACCATACCGACGAACTGCTGTATTTGGCGGATTGATGTTGGTTCTGGAAAGTTTGAAATGACATCAACTCTGTTTTTCGACGGCAGGATGCCCTCTTTCGAATTTATGTGGCTCAAGAAGTCGAGTGACTTCACGCCGAAAATACATTTCGAAGCTTTAATATTAATTCCATATGCAGAGAGACGTTTAAATACTGAATCGAGATGTTCCCTGTGTTCCATCTCGGACCTGCTCGCAACGAGGATATCGTCGATATAAGAGTAGACGAAGTCCAGCCCTTTTAACACTTCGTTAAGGAATCGCTGGAATGTCTGGGCTGAGTTACGAAGACCATATGGCATTCGGGTGAACTCAAAAAGCCCAAAAGAAGTAGTAATCTCTATTTTGTGAATATCCTCGAGAGCCATGAGAATTTGATGATATGCCCTAATCAAATCTATTTTCGAGAAAATAGTGGCGCCGGCGAGTTTCAATGAGAAACAGTGTATGTGGGGGATAGGATATCTATCTGGGACAGTGACAGTGTCCATAGCTGTCGATAGTCTCCACAAGGGCGCCAGTCCTTGTCTTTCTTTTGCACCATATGTAATGGGGAGGAGACTGGTGATGATGAGGGGGCGATTCCGATGTCTGTCATAAACTGAAATTCAGTTTTTGCAGCTTTTAGTTTCGTTGCGTCGAGTTGTCGCGGTTTAGCACAAGGTAACCTACCTTGCGTGACGACGTAGTGGACTACGTTATGCTTCACTGGGAGATTGTAATTCGGAGCCTCAGTGAGGGGTATTTCTTTAAAAGAGCGCCGTAATCGTTGTTAACGCTGAAATGTTTTGGCGATGGCGTATCAACTTGGGCGATGATTGCGTTCACAGTGCGGGTTGTAAATGAATCGGAGAGTCTTCTGTTCTTCAAATCGACCACGAGACCATACTTGGACAGAAAGTCAGCACCTATAATAGGCCTGTCTACTGCCGCGACGATGAAGGGATGTGTGAACGAACGCCTGAAACCGAAATTAACCTTCAAAAGTTTTGTGCCGTAAGTGGAAATTGGGGATCCGTTTGCTGCGGTAAGAATGCAAACGGTGTCTTCCTTCAGCATGTCGTGGAAACTTGTTTACGGGTATTACAGATACTTCAGCCCCCGAATCGATCAGAAATTGCAAGTGATTTTCGTGATCTTGGATGAAAAGACGGCGAGACGAACCAATCCCATTGTTTACCGTAGATACAGCAGAATTTAGTGGTTTTCCGAAGACCTGTAATGTTTGGAAGTAGCTTCTCCATGAGCTACCGGTCGGAAACTGCACGGCTTATTACAGTTACAAACGATTCAAATTTTTCATTTATATTTTCTATTTTCTTTCAACTATAAAGTGAGAAAATGATTAGGCATTGCGACACTTGCTAACTTCTCTCCTCAATGCTGATCACACTTTACACTAAAATATTATTTCTATATCAAACACCAAAGCTTTATCTTAATGATACAATAAAAATGATACAAAAATTCAATAATGCCAAAACCATATTTTTGCATAAAAGATAAAAAAATTTTTGCCAACGGCGTTTAAATCAACCACTTGTGTACAGTAATAACAATAAAACGGGAAAAATGAAATAGAAAATTTTATAATATTCCTTCGAAAGAATTTTCCAGCAAAGCTTTCACAAATACACAAAAAGCACTGAAACAATTCAAATCAATACCAAATTTTTTTTTGCTAATCTTAGGGGTATATAAATTATAAAATAACGATTCAAACGTACCTAGTGCTAGTATAGCTTAGAGCGATTTAGAAGAATTTTTTTACATTATATTCGAGACGCAAAATGTTTCTGCAATGCTAAATATAGAATTTTGTTTTAATGTACGCGAGAATAATTTTAAATTCGCGGTAATGCAATATGCTATCTCGGTCGCATATGCTATCTAGTGTGCTTTAGAACTTCATCCCAATATATGATTATGGTGATTATAGCCATTTTCATCTTCATAATTCTTTCAAATCATTGATTTTATTGGATTACATGCTATTGGCTACATTCTTCCTGAATCGCTCGCTATTATTATTATTATTTTTTGTTGCTTCATTAAGCAATTTATGTTGAAAATATGTTCACCTGCTTTTATTATGTATGCGGATTATTTATATGTTATTACGCTTAGAAATAAGCTTTTTATTCCAACTCGATGAGAACAAGTATTTATTCTGTGTCGATTAATTATTGATTTATATAAAGAGATCCAGCTAGATCCGGCTGCAATAAATGTTTATTAGCTTTATTTCGCACGAGATACAACCCAAAATTATAGGGTGAAGAGTTGCGTATCCTCTCTAGTTCTATATGGTTTGTACCAATATTACAATTGTGTCGAGAATATTGCTACATATATGTTAATATACTGGTGATTATATTCGGAATAATATAACACGAGTAAATGGCTGGAAAATTTCACGTCTAATAATGATATTATGTAGAGGAAATACACATGTGAATTGCTAGCGATATGTTTTTTTTATGAGGCGATAGCAATAACATAAGGGTAATACAATTTGATTCATAAATTTGTATGTCTGCCTTAATGCGTACTTTTAGATGGTATTGCTATTTTACATCTATTGGAATTATAACGATATTAACAATGTGCTTTTTCTTTCATTTCAGGGTAAGAGAGACTGCTACCACCAACTCCCATAGGTAAAAGTAAAACATTGCGAGTTTTAAATTTAACTGTAAGTACATACATATTTATGCATATGTTTGTATATAACATATATGAAGGCTTATTGCACCGACATAATAAAACAAAGATATTTCAATGGAGAAACGGTTCCAGGTATATAAAGAGCGCAAATTTTATATATTATTCCTTTTGAATATTACATTAACATAAGTGTGTGAAGTTATCAGGCAATACTAGTTTTATCCTATCCCAGGATTCCTAAAATCATCAGACATATTTTGAAAAGAGTAATTCCCTGGGACCTATAGTGTCGTGAGCGACACATTTTTTTTTTAATTTTAACATTAATTTTTATATATAAAAATCATTAAAGTGAGAATGACTACTAGTGGATTTCATGTCCTTTAAAAGTTCGTCATTCACACTTTTATGTACAAAACATATGCAGTATATAGTGTCATAGTGACAAAAACTACATTACGCATAATAAAAAAACAAAATTCAAATACATAACAATTAATACAAAATAATTTAATTAATTAAGAATGAATGGCTTTATAAATCACAAATAATCTATAACTGATGACAACAGATGAGATTTTATCATTCGTTTAAACATAAAAATATGTATTTTCTGCAAAATTTCTAATTTGGGGGCACTTCAACTGACTAGAATTTCTGGTTGAATAGCCATTATCTAGAAATTCGAATTGTATAGTCGAAATTAATGGTGGGATGTGTAAACACTTAAACATGTAGATCGACACATACAACTCAAAATTGCTTTAATTAGGAGAACGCCTATAGCAGTTCGATAGAGCTCCACAGTAGGAGCTAGGTGAGGCAGTTTATACATTGCTTTACAGCACCTATTTTGCAAAATCTGCAATTTATTCAGTTTCTCTTTAACAGCTGAACCAAAGGTGAAGAAGCGTATGAGAATCGGGTATGAATAAATGAGAAATACATTTTTAACACAATTTCCTAATCAAGCAAATAAATGGGCAAACTTTAATACAAATAGAATTAATATGGTCCTCCCACGTCATATGCTTGTCGAATATTACTCCAAGGTTCTTGAATTTGCCAACACGCTCTATGGTGCAATTTGCTACTTGAAGTGGTGGTAAATCAATGTGTTGCAGGCATGGAAGGCGAGTGAAAAATTATATATTTCGTTTTATTAAAATTAACTGATATTTTGTTTAAGTGCAGAAAACCAAAAGTAAAATAATATCATCCCTCATATGTGACATTGTTACCTGACAATCTCTGGATTCATAGAACAGGGCCGTATCGTCAGCAAACATGCTAACATGACCCGTGAGCGGTAAATTGGCCATATCATTTACCAATTTAGATTAGAAATAATAGAGGACCAAGGACAATTCCTTGAGGAACACCACAGTTCACACCTAAAGTGGAGATTTACACCATTTAGAATCACAAACTGCTTTCGATTACTGCTTGCTAACAGTTTGTATGATAGGCCACGGAAGCCATACATTTGTAATTTTTGAAGTAGTGAACTAGTTTTGCCTGTCAAAATTATGATAGATCAAATCAGTAATATCTGTTAATTCTGAATCTGTACCTAAATCTGTTTCGAACCTTGTCGAAATCCATACTGACGAGAATAGAAAAAATTTATTCAGGAAGTCTATCATCCGGTTAGCAATAATTTTTTCTAAAATTTTGTCAAATACCGACAAAACTGAAATTGGACGATAATTATTAACTAGTTTAGAATTTCCAGACTTAAAGATAGGTGTCACTTTAGCAATTTTAAGACAATCGGGGTAAACACCGGTTTCCAAAACCACATTAAATCGATCGGGTAGTAATTGTGAAAAAAAATGGCAAATAATTCTTCAGAACCACATTACGAATGTTATCATAACCACCACTCTTTGTATTACTGAGATTTGAAATTAAATTCGATATTTCGATGCAGGAAGTGGGCGAAAAGTAAGTCGTATTAATACTACACACCATAGTATGAAATTTATTTAAATCATCTGAGCGTGGACTAAAACTACTTGCTGATGCAGAAGAATCAACAGAATTAACAAAACTGAGATTAAATCTATTAACTATAGCAATAGGATCATGTTACTCATTATTAGAGTTATTTACCATGAACTAACTGAATTAACTGTTTCCAGATCTCTTTTTGGCTCAAATTATTAAATAAATTGTCAAAATAATGCTTCTTTGCAAAGTATTTTCCGTTTTAGTACTGTTCCTTTTAAAACGCTTCAATATCCGGGTTTTAAGTTTAATTAAATTCCCGCGATCAACAGTCATCCAAGGACAAACACTTGCATTTTTAATTTTTACATTTACTTCTTTCAATACGGAAAACTGTAGAACAAGTTTATTATAAATCAAAAATCCGTCCTAGAGTAGACTCAAGATTTCTGACGTCAAATACGGTAATCATTAAAAAATATTCAAAGGACTCATTAATCCCGAGTACAATATTTAGGCTTGAAGCGAAATTTTGAGAGTACAAAACTATGATCACTTATGTCGGCTTCAATGGTAAAATTCCGAACTTGCTCAATATTATGAAAACTGCTAACAGAGTGGTCTAAAATATTACGGCTCAGTGGTCTGGAAAAGAAAGTGTTTGTTACAATCATACCATGAGAGAGCAAGGTTGTGTTATAGTCTGAGATTAAGCTACAATTTTTATTAATAGGTATGTTCATGTCACCAACTAAAATAAAATCGTGTGTAGATTTATGGTTTCTGAGAAGTTGTTCTAAAAAACCAAGAAAAGATGCTGGGCCAGAATTAGGATGCCTATATATTCCGCATACCTTCGTTAGAATAAAATGCAAAAGTTGAATGCATATGTATTGGAATGTTAAAGTACCGTCATCCATAATTTTCATGGTGAATGGAATATCATTCCTAATGAACATACCAATACCACCACCCGTTCTATCACCCCTACAAGAGAAAATACTTACGTAATCTCTAATATTATAAGAAAATTTATTTGAACTTTGAACAAATGTTTCCGAAACTACTACAATATGTATCATAACATTCAGAAGGTCTTGGAATCCTCTTCATAGGTGGTAGACATCATGTACTATATTTAGATCAAATGGCAACGTTTACGATACTAAGTGTCCAGTGGCACTATTTTTGTAATTCCCCGAGAATAGGGAACTGGGGAAAGAATTTATACGTAATTTTTAGTTAAATATTTTTTTTCTGGCATACAGAGGTAAAAAGTTTGTGTTAATTTTTTTGAAAACAAAATTAATTCGCGAATAAATCTGTGGAATTAAATAAAATCAGGATATCTGCAAAATACAAAATGTTGGAGAATCGCATTTAAAGTTTTTGCGCAAATTTTCAAAATACGTTTAATTAAGCAATACGTTTAATTAAGCATTCCAATTATTAAATCTTAAAATTCCATTCAATTTTAATACCAATTGAAAGTAACCTTTCCTAATTAATACTAAATAAAGCTAGATTTCAATAAAGACCAAGATATCTGATTCATTAAACAAAATTTTCTTTCCAAATTAATCTCCAAACAAATTTAATTTCAGTATCTGCACATGTTGGGTTTTTGTTTAACAAAAAATTCTCAAGAAACTCGAAAAAATGAGGAGTCGAAACAAAAAAGCAATTAAAAGTTAAATGGAATAATACTAAATATGTAAGAAATTTAAAATTAATTCAGACTTTTTATTTCAAAATCAATAATAATAACCAAATCAGTTCAAAATTATAATAAAAATAAATAATAAACAGTAATTCATTTAAAATTGTAAGTAGGTATACTCTTTTTTCAACAATATAGTACAGTCAAAATCCCCAAAGCCGGAAATCGCATATCGCGGAAACTCACAAGACACGGAAAATCTAGCAAAAAAAATCCCCGCCAAGCAAATTTCGAAAGGCGGAAAAAACACGAAATGCAACGGACATCACGTTGAACGAATTGAAGAAATGTCAAAATCATAAATACATATGTACGAGGGCGGAATGAGAAGTCTGGTAAAAATGAAACAACGTAGTCGCCTTTAGCTCGATACACTTAGTCCAATGTTTTTCCAATTTTTCGATCTTTTCCGTATAATACGATTTCTCCAACCCTTCAAAATAGGCGTTTGTTGCATCGATGATCTCCTCATTCGAGGCGGATCTCTTTCCGCCGAGCCATTTCTTCAAGTTCAGAAATAGGAAATAGTCGCAGAGGGTTAAGTCTGGAGAATATGGCGGATGTGAAAGCAATTCGAAGCGTAATTCGTGGATTTTGGCCATGGCAACTCACACGCGTGCAAATGCGGTCGTTTTTCTTTCAAAACGTCGTTGAAACGGTCCAATCAGTTGCAGTAATATTCGCCGTTGACTGCATCCCAAAAAAACTGTGACCATGACTTTGTTAGCCGATAAAACCGCCTTAGCCTTCTTCGGCGCAGATTCGGCAGTAGAAATCCACTGTTTAGACTGTTCTTTGGTCTCCGTTGTATAGTGATGTTTTTCAATATTTTAAAAATTTAGTTTAAAAATTAAAGTTTGTTTAGTTTAAAAAAATTTCGATCAATATAAAGATCGAAAAATTACGTCAAACGAAAAGTTTATTTGTTTTTACGCCGAAATGACGATTGTTTTGTAAAATTTACTGTCACTAGATGGCAAATTACGAAATAAAAAGTGTGTCCAAGATAAGTGGTTTTTAATTTAGTAAACATACAATGTTTAGATCACCAATAATGAAAAACAATAAATTTATTAATAATTTTACACATATAAACAATATAAGTAAAGTTTAGTAAGCAAATTATACAAAATATGGTACTCGAAATTCTTAACAAACACACCATTTGTATACATTAAGGGGCATTTAAATATCGATACTAAAATTTTTTTTTTCAGTACCATAAAAAAAGATATAACAAAAAAGATGGTAAAATGGAAAAAGATATAACAAGTTAAACTTTAGATATAGCGGTGTGAAGTACAGTTAAATAGGCCACCTGTTGATGCAACAAAGTTGGTCTCGATGTTCTTGTTCTTATTGTTTTATGAATCATCGGTATCGAAATTGGTCGCCAATCGAAATTTTAAGGAGTAACTCTGTTCGCAAATTTGAGAAATTTCCCGTTTCTTCAATTCAAAAAAATTAATTTATTGCAATATTTCTAACACTACACCCATTCATTCCCCTAAATTTCCGAAAACAAGTTTTCGAGGCTTTCCACAGTCTTTATCATCCTGGCATCAAAGCTTCCATCAAACTTTTGACTCAGAATGTCATCTGGTCATCGAATAAAAAAGACGTTCAGAAAATGGCTCAAAGTTGTGTAGCTTGCCAAAAGGTTAAAATCTTTCGACATAAAAAATCTCTGCTTGGTAACTATAAATTAACTTTTCAACGCTTTTCGATTATTCACCTCGATATCATTGGTCCTTTACCATTTTCTGATAATCAGTAGCATTGCGTTACATTGATTGATAGATACACTCGCTGGCCCGAGGCGGTTCCAGTTCCTGACATAACTGCTGCAACCGTTGTTCTCGCTGTTTACTCTCATTGGATAGCTCGTTTTGGTGGGCCAGAGTTCATCGTCATGAATCAAGGCATGCAATTCGAATAACAATTTTTTCGCGAACTGGCTAACTTACTTGGTTTTGAACGTAGGAGGACAACTAATTACAATCCAAAATGTAATGGCATGATCGAGAGATGATATCGGGTCATCAAATTTGCCATTATGTGTGTGCTACGACCGATCCGATTCGGCTAGTGTTCTTCCTGCAATCTTACTTGGACTATGAACGACTTACAGTGACGAACTAAAAGCTATTCCAGCTGAGCTGGTTTACGGTTGTACAACTCGGGTTCCTGGAACATTTTTAGATACTACGAACGATCAAGTTTTACAATAGGACTTTATTACGAACTTAAGACGACACTTTGACGAAATTCGACCAGTACTGGCTCCTCGACATACTACGGACAACATTTTCATCAGTAAAGTCCGTTTTCTTACGGACTGACGCAGTATGCGGATCACTGCAACCACCATATACTAGACCGTACAGACAGATTTTTCACTTTGGATCTGAACGGACGTCACACCAAAATATCCATCAACCGACTCAAACCGTGTTACTCTGACAATCAATCAGAAATTACGGACGCACCAACTATACAAACTGGATTACTTTTACCGACTCACAAACCAGAACTTATTATTTCGGCTGACGGCCCTAAACTGTCTATCGAGGAACCAAAAATTCGCAAAAACGTTCGTTTTGATCTTTCACCAAGTACTAAAACTGTTACAAGTTCAGATCGTGTATCCAGGACACCTACCAGATTCTTAAATTTTCAATAGATCTTCGATCTTTCTGCGAGGGGAGTATTGTCGCATCTTCACACCTTGTATCGAAATCCATTAAATAAATAAAATAAAATTGACTAGCACCTGAATGGTTAGTTGGGTATAAACCAACTTTTTTTAAAATTTTAAATTATAGAAGCTAATGTAAACAACAAGAAATAGTTTAGTTTTAAGTTTTTGTTTGAGGTTTTTTCATGATTTCTTTGACGCAACAAGAAATATTATATAATAAATAAACAAATTAAGAAGCTAATAAATAATTTGGCCTTTAAGTACCAAATGCTGTCGGGATAGGGATGCAATATATTTATTTTACCTCTGCCTGGTAAACGTTTATATTGCACATTATAGTGTGCGGAACTACCGTACCGAACTACCACACTAAGAGGCTATCTGAGCGGCGATTCAACGAGTACCTTTACTGAAAAACTAGTAGTTAAAAATGAAAACCACAAAATTACAAGCATTGAGAAATTTCAGAAATAATTCTCGAATCGCATTAACATGTAACTACAGGCATACCTCGATTACCGTTACCTCTTTTAGCGCTGTTTCGTTATAGCGCTCTTTTGATTTTATGAAAAAAAAAATTATTTTAACTTTAATATATTTTTTAAAAGGTTTTCATTGTTTCATTGAAAAGCAAAAAAAATGGTTTTTATGATACCTACATGTGAACCAATAGCTGTTGCTTCATATAGCAACAGAATTTATAAAGGTTGCATCGTACAAATAAAAACAATTTAACAGAACTTTATGTGAGTAACTCATTCATCAGTAGTCAACGTTTTAAAACTAAATATATAATTCGGGGAATCAATGTTTTTAAAAAAATATCAGAAACAATTATAACTCGAGGAATCCCCAAATGTGAAATATTGTATTAAATTGTTCATTCGAAATAGTGATATGGTTTGCGAAAAGAACGGATGAACCACAGACACATGTTGCTGAACAATCTAGAAAAAGCTTGACGTTGGAGATGAAAATGAATGTTATTAGGCGAATTGAGAACGGTGAACGACAATCCGAAATGTCTTCCAGCCTAGAATTGGCTGGATCAACCATTAGAACCAGTATTAAAAATTCCGATAACACTAAGAAATGCATTTGTACAACAACTTCATTATCTGCCAAGAAAGTAACACGCACAAGAAACACTCAAGTAGAAGAAATGGAGAAATTATTAACATTCTGGATTGATGATCAAACACAGAGAAACTTGCCGCTCAGCCAGGGCATCATAATGGAAAAAGCCAAGATATTATATTTAGACCTTGTAAATCGAACTGGAGAAAACTCCACAACCGAGAGTTTTGTTGCAACCCGAGGCTGGTTTGAAAAGTTTAAACTATGTGCAAATTTACACAGCATTAGTCTTTCCGGAGAATCTGCCAGTGCTGATAAAGTACCTGCAGAGGTATTTAAGAAGAGTTTGGATGATATTATAAAACAGAAGAATTATCCTCCGCCGATTATTTTTAATTTTGATGAGACCGGTCATTTTTTGAAGAAAATGCCATCGAAAAGATTCATCTCCAAAGAAGAAAAATCCGCACCAGGTTATAAAGCCGTAAAAGATTGTTTAACCTTATTATTAGGTGGAAATGCAACTAAGGATTTCAGGATGAAACCACTTCTCACTTACCATTCTGAAAATCGGAGGGCAATGAAAGGGATTTCTAAACGATCAATGCCTGTGATTTGGATGGCAAACCGAAAAGCATGGATGACTGCAATTTTATTTAAAAAATGGTATCACGAGTATTTCTGTAAAATCGTATTGCTGATTCTCGACAATGCTCCTGGACACCATCAAAATTTATCAGAATTTCAAATTTGTTTGCCTGTATAAATTATTTTATACCTCCAAATACCACATTAATTTTGCAACCGATGGACCAGGGAGTGGTTTCAAGGCTTATTATATTTGAAAAACTTTTAAGCAACTAGTTAAAGCAGTTGACAGCAATCAATGTTCCATCAAAGAATTTTGGAAGAAATTTAATATCATGAATGCCATAGAAAATATCGGTTCATCATGGAATGAAGTGCAACAAAGTTGTCTCAAAGGATGTTCGAAATGCTTGCTTATTAAAACGGTTGAAGATGAAATAATTAATGAACTACCGCAAGTTATTACTGAAATAACGGAAATAGCAAATGATATTAAATTTGAGGAAGTTGATGAGCGAAACATCCAAGAACTAATTGAAAGTGATGCCCATGGTATCTCCAATCTGATGAGGATCTGATTGCAAGTTTATCACAAATTCAGCCAGAAATTGCGGAGCCTACGTTAGAAACAGAAGATACAACAGAAAATATTTTAACGAAGAAATGTTTGGAACATAATCTAGGGATAATCAAAAATGCCTTAGACGATTTAAGTGAAAATTATCCCAATTTTGAAAGGTACGAGGAGTAATGAACACTTTATCACACTACATGGAAATTTTAAAAGAAAAAAGAAAACTATTTAAGCAAGCAAGTCTCCAACCAATTTTAAAGGTTTGAAGGAGGCTGATTTTAATCTACTTAACAATTCTGGCGTTTGGCCTGCTGGTGCTTTAATCTGCCCATTTACAAATTATCCACCCATATCAAAAAACAGGACTGTGGTCACGTTTCAACAGCCGAAGTAACTACTGCGTTAACCAGCCAGTTTAATTTATCCCGTCGCTTCATCTAATACCACCAACGCTTTTACTTCTATGTACTATCACAATGCCTTCAGTGTCCGCGGTAACACATCAATATGTTATCCGAAGAGTACTTTCCATCAGACTATGTCGTTCATAGAAAGGACATATACGATTTTGACAGCAGTAGAGGCGGTGGTGTTTTAATTGCTGTGAAGAATTCAGTCTCCCTTGAAGTGATCGCCTGCCATCCCTGTCTTGATGTCATCGCCGTTCGTATCAGACTATCTTACAACACCTCGATTGTCGCCGTCGCCGTTTATATTCCGTACGGATCCGACCGGGATGTCTACAACACGTTTATCAACTACATTGACTCAGCCGTTATACCTTCAGTTCGCCCTTGTGATCAAATTAACATCGTCGGTGACTTTAACTTACCCGGTATATATTAGAGCGATGTCGATGGTGTGTTCTCTTCATCCTCAACCGACGAAGAAGCATTGACTATTATCGATTACTTCGCTTGCACATCAACAATGCAGCTTAACCGCTTCAGCAACAGTCGAGGTAAATTCCTGGACCTGCTATTTGCCAACGACGTCTTGCATGCCGATGTTGCTCCGTGCTTGGACTTCACTGGACGCAAGAGCATTTATCACACATCAATTACGATAAATATTTTTTATACTAAAAGTACATGTAATTATTTTTCTAACGATTTTCACTATAATTTTAGAATGGCCGACTACGCATCCTTGAATGAGTTTCTCAGCACTGCCGATTGGGACTTTTTCCAGCGCGGTGCGGATTTGAATGACACGGTCATTCAGATTCAACGAGCTTCTCGGAAGTGGTATCTAAAGACACGTTCCGCGGGTTATAAATAATAAATCCGGCTTCCGGGAGCCATGGTATAATACCGAGTTGATGCTGCTCGACAAACGACGCATCAAGTTTCATTCCCTTTACAGGCTTTACGGCGTAGAATACTACCCAGATTTCAATAACGCCCGCAATTACGCCTTAAATTCTTAAGGCCCTTAATTGGTTTCTTTTCAATAATTACGTATTGCAAATCGAGCAAGTTTTGACATCCAATCCCAAAAAATGTTGAAACTTCATTAACAGCAAGAAAAAGGTATCTGGTTTTCCGTCGAATATGTCTTAACAGACCTCCACCGCCAGTCAGCCATCTGACATTTGCAATTTGTTTCCAAATTCTTTGCATCGGGTTACAAGCCACTTCGGTCAACACACACCGGGTCTCCTACTACTTCCACTTCCATTGTACTCGATCATTTCAAACTTACCGAACAGGAGGTTCTGGATCAACTGCTCCTTCTCGATGTTAGCAAGGGAGCAGATTATGACGGTCTCTACCGATCCTATCCTATCCATCAAACGTTGTGGCGTAAGTCTGGCCCCTGCACTTACTTTCCTGTTCAACGAAAGCCTTCGTCGTGGTATTTTTGCAGATATATGGAAAATATCTTGCGTTCATCCAATTTTCAAGGCGGGTAATATGAGTAATTATCGTTGGATCGCCATTCTCTTTGTCTTACCCAGACTGTTTGAGACCATGGTTCACAGAGTATTGTACTTCCATACCAAGAGACTTATTTCTCCTTTTCAGCATGGATTTTACCCCGGTGGGTCTACCGTGTCTAACTTGTCCTCATTTTGTAGTCATCTATATGACGGTCCAAGTAGCAGCTTGACGTTGTCTACACAGACTTCGCAAAGGCTTTCGATGTGATTGATCACTCCATTCTTATTAGCAAGTTGGAGAGTCTCGATTGGATTTCATTCCCATCGACTGGTTGCATTCTTAACTCTCAGATCGTTGTAAAATGTTTTAAGTTTGCTAACTGCCTCCTCTTCGCAGATAACATGAAGATTTTCGCCCGGGTCTCTAGCGTGTTAGACTGCGAAATGTTGCAGGACTACTTAAACCGCTTTTGCAGCTGGTCAATTAACAACTTACTGCAGTAACTACAGTTCTTTTTGGATGTTGGTGTTATTTTTGAATCTGATGCTACATTTACCAGATATGTTAACGCCATTATTTCAAAGTCGTACATTATGCTTGGCTTCATTAAACGAAACTGCAGGGACTTTCGTGACCCGTTAACTTTGACATCATTTTACGTATATTTTGTTCGGTCCATTTTGGAGTATCGCATCTCCCGTTTGGTCACCCTCCTACCACTGTCATTCTGAGAGGACTGAGAGTATCCAGAAACAGTTTATTTTGTTCGCGCTACGACGTTTACCATCCAGTCGTGCCGTGGTCTACGTTATTCTGCCTTATCAGAATCTTGGTAATCTTTTCAAACTGCAACGTCTAGACAATCGCCGAGACGTAGCTTCCGCGCATCGAGTTAATAGGACGTATCAAGTTGTACGCTCCCGAACGTCGAATTCATCAACGCGATGGAGCTTTATTCATCGACCGAGCGGTTACCAACTACGGTCTTTCTGATCCAATTCCGAGGGTATCGCGAGTGTTCAGGAAGGTCTACGAAATTTTCGATTATCACTTGTCGAGAAATTCATTCAAGAAAGCTTTATCTAATCTTTTGTAGTCGAGCTCATGCGCCTTAAGTTTTTTTTGTTTACCAATTATTTTGTTGTGCCCCTTGTAGTCACTGTAAGTACCATTTATAAATAAATAAATATTTTAGTGTAAATAGCACCTCTTTTAACGCTGTTTCTGTTAACGCTCAATTTTCAGGAACGCAATATGAGCGCTGAACGAGTTATGCCTGTACTTATTTGACCGCCCTTGTGACGTATCTAAATAATACAATTAATTGTTGTAAAACCATAGATTTACAATACGAACACAATGGCAATAAAGGCACATTTTTGGTTATTACTGACCCTGATAACGCAGCGCCATGACACGCCTCTATTAGTGTTTCCATTTTAGTCAGTTTGTATGTTCTCTGTCCAGAGCAATAAACATTTCAATTTTATTGCATTTGTCATTTAAACTCTCCAATAATTTTTAAAAACAACTCTATTGTGACATTATTTTTTTAATTGTTTTTTTTTACAGCAAAATAGTGTATTCACAATAATTAAGCAATTAATATAATTGCTTTTCAAATTATGTGCTATGAATGATTCATTTTTTGATTTAATGCTAATATCAACAGACGCTAAACCTAAAATCACAAATGAAAGGTTAAGTTTTGTGCAATAGTGAAAATGTGTTTATTCTGAAATTCCAAATTTGTAATGTTTGATATTGAATGCAATACAAAAAATGTAATTTCTGTGGTTTTGCTTGTGTTGTGACTGTGTTATGGAATACTAGTTGTGTAAACTGTCAACGAGAATGTGGAATTACTAAGGTAAGTGAATTTATTTTTTATTTTATGATTCGTTTTGTGCGATATTAGATGTTGATATTTTTACGTTTCAAATATGTATTTGGTCTTTAGTAATTTACCAGTACATAACTGAAAATCTAATGTCATATATCATTTAGTCAGCGTTTTGTCACGTTTCGATCATATATTAAAGTTTGATTGTTTTATGATAAGGAATTTAACATAAACCACACAATTTTGTATCATATGCCAATTTTTCACTTTCATGTAATTATCAATTTTTCTCAAAGTTATATCACAAATCATTTATGAGACTATCCTCTGTCATAGGTAAAATTCGAGGCAGACCAGTCTAGAACGCTAATAAACATAAAACACGGATAATGCTTAAACTGCATGAATTCCACTGTACTTGCTGCACAATATTTATTTTTATTGTTTCTTGCGGTTTTTGACATATGTACATGTTTTACTGGAGTGCCTCGTTTTCGTACAGAACATTCCTCTCAATAAATGATCTGGGTATTTTTATCTGTGGTTATACTTATGTTGCTATACTCATACATGTACGAAGGGAACTACGCCTCCCAGATTACTTAAATGCTACATTGAAGTTTCAACACCTATTCTAAACCGAACAAATCAAATGTAACTGTTATATACAGCGTGTCCGAGTTTGGAATGCTAATCCAACAAGAGGTGATTCTTTGGTTCATTTGTAGCGCACACGTAAGTCAATCGCTACAAATTGTGGGGACGTTCCACAGCCTAGAGAAGAAGTCTCATTCACAAACCGGAAAAGCTAATCTAAAATAAAGTCTTTATATCTTTAATGTGGTATAAAAGGTGTCCCAATAAGAAGTTCAGATTTAAAAATTTAATAAAACAAAAACGGCTTAATATATTTCGAAATTTATTTTTTTGTTTGAAAGTACAATCCCCTTGGTTATTTATGGAAAATAATTTGATTCAAACGGAAGCCGCGGCTGGCCTTAGAATTCGCTCCATTCGGTCGGTCCAATTTCTGAGCACATTTTGGATGTGTGCGGATCTATTTCGGCAATGGTTGCTCCAATATTGGCTTTCAAATGCTCAATTGTTTGTAGATTGTCCATGTAACACTTGTCCTTCACGGCACCCCACAAATAAAAATCCAAAGGCGTTAAAACACAGCTCCTTGCCGGCCAATTCACGTCACCATCCCGACTGATAATGCGGCGATCGAATTTTTGACGCAGTTTCGCTATTGTAACGCCCGATGTGTGACATGGCGCACCATCTTGTAGGAACCAAAGGTCGTCCAAACCAATATCTTCAAGATATGGCCACAAAAAAGATGTTAACATGTTGCGGTAGTTGATTCCGTTGACCGTAACGGTTGCGCCGGCCTCATTTTCGAAGACATACGGCCCAATAATGCTGCACCAAACAGTAGCACGCAATGTATGTACTCGTATTGGCTGCTCCATATATCTTTGTGGATTTTCCGATCCCCAAATGCGGCAATTTTGTTTGTTTACGAACTCATCGAGATGGAAATGCGCCTCGTCCGAAAAGATGATTTTTGAGCAAAATCCTCATCAATTTCGAGTTTGTCGCGGGCCCACACAGCGAATCGATATCGAAGTGAATGGTCATGGGGTTTCAATTGCTGAAATAATATACTGAGTTTCTGTCAAAGAAAGAATGACATTAGTCAATGTCGACTAAAATTTTCCCCATTTTTATCAGATAATTGACACGCTACATTACCGACAGGTTTTATAATTTTTGCTTCCACAAATTTTGGAGCTAGTTTTGCATTAAACTTTTGCGCCTTGTCACTTTGTGCGAAATTTCAAACATAGATAATTTGGTCAATTCTAAATTCACGATAACGACAACCGATCACTTTTTGAAATAGCAGTATCCTTTCCAGATAATTGATTAAGCTTTCGAAGTAATTCGTAATGAGTTCTATGACCTTTGTGGTGCTGTCCACAGACCAAATAATGGGGCGAAAATTTAGTACTTTGGTGCTTTGCATTACGTTTTGCATCACCTTTTATGTTCGACCGAATGGCATCGATAATTGAACGATTAACGCTACTGAAGCATGAAGGCTATGCTTAATACTTAATTTTGTAAACAAACCATATTTGTTTACAAAAACCTCAAATATTTTGGAAACGAATTGCTTCGCATTGTCACTAAATAATATTTCTGAAACAATTGGAAACTTTTCTCCAGATACGTAACCACGATTTTTGAATTGACTTCTCATAGGTTCTAATAGTACAAAGCGTGAGAATTGGCCAAGAATAATGAAGACGTAAGTATTTCCGGAAGGAGATCGACGATACGATCAATTTAATTATAGCATCTCATACGTGGTCGAGTTGAGTATTTGGAAGCTTAAAACGAATATACAGATCACACATACTTTAAGAAATTCTGATACATCGCGTTTCATAGAAGGCCAGTAGTAATATCTCCTTTAGGATGTCCAAAGTTTTATTGAGTCCCATATGCGCAGAAGTAAAGGAACAATGCGCTTGCGCAATTAGACTAGATGTAAGCTCGGATGGCACATACAATTTCCAGTCTGGAATATCTGTTTCAATTCCATACGGGTTATTATCAACATTGAAATAAATTTTGCCATCTGTCACAGGAAATGTTTGGTCAAACTCGGGTTGGGAACGAATAACATCAATCCAAGACAAAAACTCGTTAGTTTTAAATGCTGGATCAGTCAGGTTAATGTAGAGAATTTCGTTCAGTAACGTATTATCACCTATTTTTAGTTCATCAACAGACTATCGAGATAAGGGGTCCGGTACGACATTTTCACTTCCTTTGAGATACTCGATGGTAAAATCGTATACCTGTAATTTCAGACTCTATCGAGCTAATCTCCCTGCAAGATCATTTTCATCCACCAACCACTTGAGGCTAGCATGATCAGTTATCCTCGTAGTGGCGAAACTTCTTAACTGCGACCACTGTAGCGTAACACTCAAGACCAGTAATCGAATAACGACGTTGTGCAGGATTTAGCTTTGCTGAGACGTACGCAATGGGGCGCTCTTCTTCTTCGTCTGTTTTTTGAAATAAAACGTTACCGATTCCGGTGGTTGACGCTTCAAATAAATTTTTTCTTTTTCTTTAAAAAATCAGTAAGTCCCGCTGCTAGAACAGAGAAGTTTCTGATGAACCTAAGGTACCAGTCAGCCATGCCCAAAAACCGCAGGACTTGTTTAACGTTTCTACGTGCTGGATACGAAGTTATAGCCGAGAATTTGTCAGGATCTACTCTGACGATACCGTCACCAACAACATATCCCAAATACTTGATTTCGCGAAGCATAAACTTACTCTTTTCGATATTTAACGTTAAATTACCTCGTTTTAGTAACCCTGTTACCGTAGTTAATAATGCAACGTACTCATCAAATGGCTCGGTTGTCGTCTCGTTAGGAATGACTCGATGCATTAAACGGCACATACAGCGGTCTTCCGGGAACAGCAAAGGCTGTCTTATCCCTCAATTCCTCATTTAATGGGATTTGCCAAAATGCGTCTTACAAGTCAAGGCTTGAAATAAACCTTATGTTGTTAAGACGCCCTAGCCACCCATTGATGAGGGGAAGGGGATAACCATTCTTTACTGTTACCGCGTTCAACTTTCTGACGTCAAGGCATAATCGGGCTTTACCGCTCGCTTTTCGAACCACTGTAACCGGACTACTCCATGAACTAAAACTCTCCTCGATCACTCCAAGAGAAAGCATGCGATCCAGCTAGTCGTATAATTCTTTTTTTCTAGCCGGTGATATCGCAAAAGGGCGTTGTTTGATTGGTTTCGTCTCGCCTACATCTATGCAATGGGAAATTAGATCGGTTTTGCCTAGACCTAAGGTTTCAAATGAAGGGAATTGATTGATGGAATTTTGGAGGACCTCTTGTTGTCGGGAAGACACATCGTGATGCAAAGATGCCTTATGAGATTTAACAGGCGTTGAATTCAATTCGCTAATGACAGGTGCCCTAGTGATTAGCGGTATATGGATTCGGAAACCAAATAATTGCCAAAAGTACATTCCCAAGTATAAAGGTTGGCTTAAATTTGGCGTAAATTGTAATTTTATGGAATGCGTTTGACCTGCGGATGAAATGGGAACCGAAATATGACCTAAGGCATATGTCTGAAGTGCACGTCTGGGGGGGAAAGAAATTCTTCACAACCTTTTCCTAGGACGGATATATTGGCTCCGCTGTCTAGTAATCCGCAATACATTTTATCCAGAATATATACTTCGGCATAAAGTCTCCCGTCTGTATCGTCAATAATTAACGAATCTGCAATATAATATTTATAGTTGAGCGATCGTCGTCTCGCAGTTCTTGTAGTAATTTGTTTATATGGATTAACGTTAGCAGAAGGTGTTACATTAGTCTTTTTGATGCCAGCTGATCCAACTCTGGATCCGTGTTCGAAGCTGATTCTACGAATTTCACTTGGTTTGGCTTTGATTTTATAGCAATTTGGGTTTTGGGATTCAGAGTATTGCCAGTTATCTGCTCCTTCCAGTCGTTTCCCCATTGATTCCGACAACGTATGCAGTTCGATTTTAGTACCCCGGGTTTTCCACATCAGTAACAAGAAGGACGATTAGACCCGCGATTTTAATAATTTGTACTATGGTTGGGATTTGGTCTGCCCATTTGATTCGAAGAACTTTGATTCGGCTGCCTATTTCGTTGAAGTTCGCATAATTCGCGCTCATAGTTTCGAACCATATTGATCCTCGCTTCAGTTAGAGATTGATTGTCTATATCGCACACAAACTTGCGGTTGGAACATAACATCTCCGGAACAAATCCAGTTCTCGCTCAGGTGTCTTCATACGCAACGCATTTTCGAACCATGTCTTCTATACAGGAGAATTCTGGGTTGACCAGCTTATCTTGGAGGCCAGGTCTCATATTTCGTCACATAATAGTTATAAGTTGTCGATTACTTAAAGGGACTTCACATTGCAGAGCTATTTTTAAAGTGTCACTGTAAAATTCGTTAAAAGACACGCACGGCTTTTGTTTTGGAGCCTCCAACATCCATCTGATTTTTTCGTCACTTCGACGATCTTGGAAACGTTTGAGTAATGCTGATTTTACCTAAATCCATGTCGTATTAGGATTTCTTTCAATAAATGTCTAGTAATAATCAGCTGCAATATCTTTTAATACAGGGTGTCCGCCGGGATGGTATACTACTTTGTTTTGCCGCCATTTAGGCGAATATTAGTATTGACAGTTGATATTTGACAGTCGTGAAGTAGACACGTGGCAAATTCTTCCACAAGACCATTTACGCCGCCGTACATATGCCAATAGGATGTTACAGCTCGCCCATGACAACACCGATTTTCATGAAAAAATCATAATGAGGATGAGGCACATTTTCATTTAAATGGATATGTGAATAAACAGAATAGTCGGTTCTGGGTAATGAAAAACCCTCACATTATTCATCAGTCACATTTACATCCATTAAAAGTGACAGTCTGGTGTGCAATTTGGTCAGGAGGAATCATTGGACCTTACTTCGTTGAAAATGAAAACGGCGTAACGGTAACTGTGAATGGGGAGCGATATCGTGATATGATTGAAAACTTTTTAACGCCACGACTGCATACTGTGGGCTTGATTAACATGTGGTATCAACAAGACGGTGCCACATCGCATACAGCCAGGATTACAATGGAATTACTGCGAGAACTCTTTCCACAACAAGTTATTTTAAAAAATGGTGATGTTGATTGGCATCCAAGGTCGCCTGATTTGACTGCTCCGGACTTCTTTTTGTGGGGATATCTAAAAAGCAAGGCTAAGTGTAAGATTAATAAGATAAGCTAAGGTTAGATAATCTTTAGATAAAATTATCCACTTTAAAGAGAAATCATTTGATATTTTCTCCGGTTGGACTACCATCAAATCGTGTATTCCACTTGACTGGCGAAATAATTTTAGAATGACTGTAGCGTGAAGATAATGGTATACTAAAGCTAGTAGATGGTACTGGGCTGGAATCACGATATTGATTACGATTTTAAACAACCAACTCGTTTTCAATTTGAACTGATGCTCGTGAATTATCTGGAGTGGGAACATCTGGCAGATTTTGTTCATGAGACTGCTGCAAGTTGGAGAGGTTAGCGGTATTAGGCTTGACAGTCTCTGCGGAAAATCTTACTCAAGTACTGGGTTCATCCTCAGAGAATTCACCAGAACCTAGATCTTGCACGCTTATTTCTGTTAAGACGTTCTTAGAATCATCTAAGGAAGTCTGATCGCTAATTAATCCATTAATAGTTATTAATTTATTTGCTTTATTCTTAAGTTTCAGAGCCTCAGAAATTACCGTTTTTTAATAACTTTGCCTATTTAAACTACCTTCCACATGTTTTAAACTACCTTCGACAAGAATTAACACTGAATGCTCCTGTTTGTTTACAACTCTAACTATCAGTTGGCCCAATGCATCCATGGAACTAGCTTTCCTTTCCCAAACTTCGCTTTCTATTTGGAATTCGTCAAATTCAAATTTTTCAATATTCAGGAAAATCTTTCGTCTACTCGAGATCAGGTCTAGGACCACGACGGATTTATCAAATTAAATAAACGATATGCTGCTAAGGCCAGCGATTTATTTTTCTCTTACACGTGAACGATTTTACCATCTTATCGAATGTATCGCTGCCCCTTTATTTTTGTTATATTCGAAAATTTAGGTTTACGTTTGGTTTCATTAATCTCTGTTGGTAGCAGTAATACATTCTGTTTTGTGTTACTTGTGTAGCCAACAAGGCTAGTTGCGCCTGAAAAGCATTGAACAACGGGCCTCACTTTTTTGTTACATCTGGGTTTGCAAAATTATGTGGCAGTTCCTGCTTTTCTGATCTTATTGTTCCCACCAGGAACAACACCCGGAACTTATTGTTCCCACCCATCCGCCATCGATTCTGAGACGGTTGCATTTCAACATAAACTTCACCAGCTAATGGATAGTTGGAAGCTAGCCAAACAATTTTTAATCCATACTTGCCTGGTTTACTCGGTAAATATTGCTGAAAGGAGCAGCGACCTCTAGAAGCAACTAATTGACAATCAATAGTTAGTTCTAGAGATGGTTTATACAGTCCCTGCAAGTTATCTAAGAAAAATTTTCATACGTACCGGAATGCAGCTTATTTGTCATCTTTCAGACGCATGGAACTGGTCCGTGCGTCAACAAGTCTAAGGAAACGAGTCAGCTGTTTAAATCGTTCTAACGACATTCGATGCTTTTTCAGAACCGGCATATACCTCATCCTTATTTGTGTAATGCCACTTTCTATTGTTCGGAGTGGTACATGATTGGTAGAATCACCTTGTCTAGCGATTTGTTTCAATCACTACGTTCGATATAATATTTGGTGTTAGCAAGCCTTTAAAAGTATCAGCTTTTGAATCGAACGTTTGCTTTACAACTGTTTCCGTTTTGCTGCAGTAGTACGCTGTTCTTCAGATTCACTCGGTAATGCCCACCACACATGAGGATTATTTTTGTGCCACTTACCTTTTTATTGCGCTAAACATCTGACCCGATGTCACATTATAATTTGCGACTACCTTTTCCTCTTCATTGCCCGCTGCTTCTTGTAAAGTTTCATCCAAACCCAGTATTAGTGGGTCGATAAGGGTATATCTTACCGTTGCAAAATCTTCGCCGTTACTATCAGAATCACTATCGCTTACTGCAGTGTCGTGGGTATTCTTTCGGCTGTTACCAACATTTTCATCAACGACCCATAAACTGGTTAGTTGTTCTTCCTCCTCTGCCGACAGTTCTCTTCTTATTGGTAGGTTCAATAATTTTATAATCTCATTGATACATTTTTACATTTTACGGCACTTGTGCACTCGTATGATTTACTTACGAAATAAACGACGTACACTATCGTATAAAATAAACTACAAAACTATACACTGAGTAACCAATAAGTATTTATATTCCGTTATAAATATATGGGCAAAAATTCGGGGCGCTGTATAAGATAGCGAAAATTTGACAGCGGAAAATACGACATTACACTACTCGCCACAAGTGACAGCACTATCACAAAAGAGAATTTTATTTGTTATACAGGGTGTCCGCCAGGAAGGTATACTACTTTGTTTGTTTATGATTTTTGATTAAATGAAAGAGAATGGATCTTATATTGATAAATGTTTTATTTAATGTCGGCAATTATGTATGGAATACAATATCAGATAAATGTCCGCCTCTGTTAGCCTCACAAATGCGAGCCCTTTTGAGCAAATTTCACGCGGTATTTCATTAATTTCATCACGAATATTTTGTTTGAGTTGCTCAAGCGTTTCTGGTTTGTTTGCATAAGCCTTGCTTTTTAGGTATCCCCACAAAAAGAAGTCCGGAGCAGTCAAAACAGGCGACCTTGGAGGCCAATCAACATCACCATTTTTTGAAATAACTTGTTGTGGAAAGAGTTCTCGCAGTAATTCCATTGTAATCCTGGCTGTATGCGATGTGGTTCCGCCTTGTTGATACCACATGTTAATCAAGCCCAAAGTATGCAGTCGTGGCGTTAAAAAGTTTTCAATCATATCACGATATCGCTCCCCATTCACAGTTACCGTTACGCCGTTTTCATTTTCAAAGAAGTAAGGTCCAATGATTCCTCCTGACCAAATTGCACACCAGACTGTCACTTTTAATGGATGTAAAGGTGACTGATGAATAATGTGAGGGTTTTTCATTGCCCAGAACCGACTATTCTGTTTATTCACATATCCATTTAAATGAAAATGTGCCTCGTCACTTTCTCGTCGTAACTTTCTCATCGTCACAGTAATCGATGATTGATTTTGAAAATATGTTTTAACGATTAAAACACGATGGTGTATCGAATATTTTTCCATAATAAATTTGCCACGTGTCTACTTCACGACTGTCAAGAATGAACTGTCAATACTAATATTCGCCTAAATGGCGGCAAAACAAAGTAGTATACCTTCCTGGCGGACACCCGTAATAATTACCAGCGGAATTTTTTTTATTCATTTTGTATCTATTTTTTCACTAAATAAAACATCCCAGCGGAATAAAATATTGAAAGTGATCCTTAAAATGACATATGTAATTGATTGATCTCCGAAGTAAAGGAAGTCGGTAAATAAAATTTTGAAATTTAACAATATTCCGTCTTTTCGCCATTTCTTAAAGAATGACGATGAAATTGGGATAGTAGTATTGATCAGGAATTTTAAATTAAGTTTTGGACAAAATTCTAGTTCATGCTGGACTAAACTTGGCCATTTCATAACCAATCCTTTTAAAAATTTAAAAATGTTTATTAATTTATTTTCAGTTTTTGGCCAAAATCTCAAAAACTTCCTGTAGTAACCAATTCTTTCGGTAATTTTTCTAATAGCTTAGGCCATATTGAGACTACAAGGAAAATTTGTGGATTAGAATTTTCACTATAATTTTTTGGACTTTCTGCGGCCATATAAGTTATTTTCAAAATTATTAGAAAAACATCCGAGACGGAATATTGTTAAACTTACCGAGTTCCTTCTTTACTTTGGACATAAATATATTTATCATTTTAAGGATCACTTTTAATATTTTATTCGGCTGGAATGTTTTATTTTGTGAAAAAATAGATACAAAATGAATAAAAAATTACCGCTGGTAATAATATAACAAAAGAATTTCTCTTTCTGTGATGGTGCTGTCACTTGCGACGAGTAGCGTTCCAATACCAATCCACTGTTGAAATCACAATTTATTTGATACAAAAATCGTATTGGGGCCTGAATGCACCAAGATTTTATTCCACTGAAACGTTTTGTTGTGGCATTCAAAATAACAACAGAAATTCTTTTTTGTGATAGTGATGCTACTTGTGGCAAAATCTCTTATTTTCCACTGGAAAATTTATGATGTCTTATACTTTATCGCTTATATTTGACGTCATCCATCCTTTTCTTCCAAACATTGATATTTAGTTTGGCATTTGACCTTATAAACAAATATTTCTAGAAAATTAAAAAATTTATTTTTGAAATTTCCAAACAAACTATCGGTGCTTCATATAAATAGGTCAAATCAATATTTGTTTCACCAAGTTTTAGTTAAGCAGACGCTTTAAAATTCCTGTTTAGTATTATAAGCATGATTGAAACAGATAACAACAAGTTGCTTTTAAACGTTTTTAAAGAAATAATGTGATGCTTCGGATACATCGATCGGGATTTTTGAGTGCCACAAATCTATTGCAATGCGTTATGATTTCGGGAATATTCGGGATATTTCGGGTGGCGCTGCGATCAGGTTTTAAGAAATTTTACTTTTTATTTTTTGACAAAAATATTTATTTTATTTTATTTTTTAAATTTTTAGCATATCAAAACATATAATCCCAAAATATCACCCACCCCCACCACTCTCCAGTATTTTATAAAATGAAAAAATCAGAAGTTCATGACTAATTGACCGTTTTAGAGATCGTCGATGAACTTGATTACACATCACTCTGTATTCGGCGAAACACGTTGCTGTCTGTATTCTGTTGAATGACAAAAGCGAGGTTTGCCACAAGCACATATCACATACTTTGAATTGGTTCGAAGGATACGATGGCATATTTATGGAAAATACATTAGGCCTATTGTACACAGTACATCTAAAGCAAAGCGAATGCTTTTTCATATGGTTGTTGTTGGTTAACGTTCATGAACCGACGTCCTTCCAATACTTGTGAACAGTCAATGCTATTTTGTTTGACACGTACTACGATGCGTATCGCGTATTGCATTTGCTGGAAGATGACAACCATTGGGATGTTTAGCTAGGTAATATAGTGCGGCTTGATCACTATTTCTAGCTGAATGATGAGGTGAAAACAAAACTAGCTTGCTAACTTGCAGCTACGAAAGCATGTTTTAATTGTTGTACAGGTATCAAGGTATCAAGGTTGTTGTATTGGTATTGATTTATTGCTACCGATAGACTCTAAGGATTGAAAACGCCTTTCCAGAAATTTCAAAAACTGGCTTGTCTCTTGGAATTCCCTTGGTCTTTCTAGAGAACATTCATATATACGTCGAGATTCATTGTTCAATTTTTTTAACAAAGTAAAGATGATGAATGGACTCCATGTGTCACTTCTAATGCCGGTATTTCTTATAGCAAATAAACACTCGGTTGTTGCGACGTGTACACTTTTAATCGCAGCGGTGGATTCAGTGTTGATAGTTGGTTGACTTAATAAGGTATTTAACAGATAAGATACAAGAAATCTTTTGTTGTTGGAGCGATTCTCCAGGATTTTCCAGGCTGTATCGTAGTTGTCTCCGATGGGTGTCAAATGGCTTACTAATTTTCCAGCTGACTTTTGAACGTGGCAGTTTAAGTAGATCAGTTAGTGCGTGTTTGTGAGCTGATTGTTATTATGAACTGTTTGAAAGTGTCAGCGAAACCAACCCATTTCGTGTAATATCCATGAGAATATGGGAGTTCCACTGGTGGTAGACGAATTTCAAAAGGCTTCACTTTGCATTGTTCTTCTTCTTCCAACAATGTCATTAGTGATAATACGATTCTGTCGTATTCGTTATTTACGTTTTCGTAGTGTTGTTCTACGAAATATTTTAAATTAGCTTCCTGTTCTTCGGAAGCTTCCACGCAGATAATTTCATGTAGCTGCATGATCTGCATCATCATCCTCGCCATATTCTTTAATAAGCCGTAACGCTGGTCTCGATCTGTTTTGCTTGCCAGTATGTCTTCAGCTGTGATGATTCCTCTATATAAGCCTCGCATTCGGACATTTTGTTGTTTTAACTGTTGCACGAATTTTTGAGTTTGCTGATGTTCAGTGCTTCTTGATAATTCAGACGATTGATTTGATTCCATTTCCTTGGTCGTTGTTATTTGACTCTTCAGGTTGGGCAAAGTTGAATTTGGAGGATGCATCTGGAGTTGCTGTTGACGGCAAGGATGATGAGTTTAGGCGTTGATGCATATCGTCAATATATTTTGTAAATCTTTCCTATACTATTTGCCTATCTTTATAGTATTGGTGCGTTAATTCAAATTCAGGTTGGAATTCTCTTATTTTGTTGTTTACATCGACATACTTGTTGTACGGCTTTTCTAGAGTTGCTATTTTCAACTCAAGATATTTTTTCGCTTTCCTGCACCATCTTTTTTACAGTTCGAGATGATGTGCTGTATCTCTACTGCCTTGTTCTTTTGCTGCTACGATAAATTATTCCATGTCTGTGTTTTTATGACTGGGATGCTGGACTGTTGTTGTATGGCGTAGACTCTGGTTTGTTTGCCGGTTGTTGTTTGACTGTTTAATTCCGATACCTGTTGTTGTGGGATCGAAGTTTCAATATATCTTGGCCTATAACAATATAGTTGTAGAACTTATTGGCTGCTTATAGTTATTTTGGTAGCTCGAGATTCCAATGTAAAATTCCTTTACAAAGTGAATTATATTTGCCAATGTAATGACTCGAAGGACTTATTGTTTGTTTAGCTAGGTAATATTATGCGGCTTGATGGTATATAATTTCTGCCTTATTCTAAACATTACACTCCTCTTATACAAATTTTAATGCCTATCTTGCTCAAAATATGAATATACATAATTATAAAGAACGTGTGCTTAACGATTATAGCAAACTATACAAAAAATATTTTGAACTAAATTCCGATATTGCTGTTTGTTAGACAGTTCAATAAACGAAATTAATTGAAATTGCTAAGTAAGCATAAATGTTTACTGTTGGGCTCAACACTCACACTTGAAGATGCAGTACTGAGTTCCCCTTCTCATCAAATTCGCCATATTGTTGACGACTTCTTCTCCGTTGCAAGCTTCTGTTCCCTGGGACAAATATAAAGATTCATTGAGCGACGACATTCTGCATCGCATTCGAGCCGCTGATTAAGATCCCAATATCGTTTTTCCGCCGGAAATATATAACGAGGCGTTAATAAAGATTGAGGATATTTGCATTCTCATTTCGAATATGCCACTCAATCATTTCAGTATGCCACCGCCTAACTGCCCAGCAACAGACATCATTAATAGCGATGGTCAGTTCGATGCAGCCTCTTTGACTAATTTTGTTGCAAATAATGAGCAACTGCTCACTGCTGCTGAACAAAAGAACATATATGATCAGACAACATTCATCTGGGATGAATGCAGTATTGCCTACAAGCATTGACTTGAAGCTCTCAATAGAACGATGAAAGATCTCAATGATAATACCAGACTTTTCGTAGGCGCTCTCCTGTTACTGTTCGGTGATTTCAGACAGACATTCTCGGTCATTCCACGCGCTACATATGCGGACGAAATTAACGCATGTTTCTAACAATCATACCTATGGCGATATGTCAATGCATTATGGCTTAACATAAATATGCGTGTTCTACTGCAAAACGATCCATTGTCACTGCCATTCTCCAAAAAATTGCTCAACATTGGCAATGGCAAAATTCGATTGCATGCAAATACACAATGGATCAAATTGCCAGACAATTTTTGCAACATACTCGTAGTAAACATGAAAGATGCTTTAATTGAAAGCTTATTCCCAGATTTGCGCGCTAATTACATTAATCATTCGTGGCTACGTGAACGAGCTATTTTGACTGCAACAAATATCGATGTGTACGCTATTAAAATACAACAGTCATTGCCTCGCAACAGTCAACTATCCTGTTGAATTCTTGAATTCACTGGGTTTAGCGGGAATGCCACCACATAAATTGCGAATGAAAATTGATTCGCCAATCATTTTGATTCGGAATTTAAATGCACCAAAGCTATGCAATGGCACGCGATACTGAATTTGTCTTTCTCGAATGTCAATCACGGATGGTTCAGATTGTGCAACATGATAATCACAGTTGCTGCTTTGATGGTTGATACAAGAAGAATTTCTATTTTATTTTTTACAACTATTTGACATATATGCTATAATGTAGACAATTCTGATTTTAATTTTGTACATAGATTGCCAAAATTCTACACAACTTATATTTATAGTAGTCCGCCACCAGCGCCATCTATTGAAAATAATCCGAAGTGGCTATATAAATGAATGATCATTAACGAAATACAATTTGGTGGTGTTAAGTGTCTTTCCATACAAAATTCCTATACAAAACGCAATTATCGATTTTCGACTATGCTATTATTATTAATTTGTTAAATTTTTATTCAATATGAAAATTTTGAAAATAACGTACAATAACATTAAGCTTTAGCATTTTTCAAATGTTCTTTATAAAACTGAACTAAAGAACAAAATCTTGATGATTAGTAAATTTTATGCCTATTTTTGCAGCACTGATCAAAGGTATCTGAACCGTATTCCCACGATGCGTATGCTGCCAAAGTAACAACTCCGATAGTTAGGAGTTAGTTAGATTGGGTTGAATTTCTAATCGGCAAACGTATACGATAATTCGTAACGGATATTAAACCCATTGAGCGGATCTGCGTTATCAGATTTCATCATGTCTTTGCAACATTTCTTTTGTAAACGTACATAATCCAAAGTGGCAATATCAGAGCTAAGGAGACTTGACCTGGAAAATTTTTCAGCGATAACCATCGACGAACTGATTTAAACGAGAGTTTTACCAAACATATCACTTTAAACGTTAAGTTTCTACAAACTTTTGAAATTTGCACGTATATTTCACTCCCCTCAATTTTCCCGAACTCCCAACATGAAACTTATCCTGGAAAATTTTCCAGCGATAACCATCAACAAACCGATTCAAATAAGACATTTTCCAGACATAACACTCAAACGTTAAGTGTCTACAAATTTTTGAAATTTGCACGTGTATTTCACTCCTCTCAATTTTCCCGAACTCCCAACATGAAACTTATCCTGGAAAATTTTCCAGCGATAACCATCGACGAACTGATTTAAACGAGAGTTTTTCCAAACATATCACTTTAAACGTTAAGTTTCTACAAACTTTTGAAATTTGCACGTATATTTCACTCCCCTCAATTTTTCCGAACTCCCAACATGAAACTTGACCTGAAAAATTTTCCAGCAATAATTATCGACAAACCGATGCAAACAAGACCTTTTCCAGACAAAACACTTTAATCGTTGTTTCTACAAATTTTTGAAATTTGCACGTGTATTTCACTCCCCTCAATTTTCCTGAACTCCCAACATGAAACTTGACCTGGAAAATTTTCCAGCCATAACCATAGATGACCCGATTCAAAGGTCTCGTTTACACTTTATTTGTTGTTTGTAATGAATATTTATATATTTTCGGCTAATATTGTAGGTTAGTTACTTTCGGCTGGTATATTTCAATTTAATATAAGAAAATGTAACTTTCGGCTGAAGTAGTCGGGGAACAATCTGCATTATCGTTTTTTTTCACTTTCGGCTAACTTTAACAAGGTGTAAACCGAGCATTTTATAATTTTTATATTAATGTAAACTAAACAAATTTAATATGTTGTTAGTGTACTTAATTATACGAATTTTGTATAAAAGCCAAACATTTAGAATAAATAAGTCGGATTTTTACAAACAGTCTAAGTCTCATTAATAATAGTGGGCAAGCTCCGACCCACGGTAGGCGCACTATTCCAACTATAAACAGATACTTACATAAATTAATTCTTTTTGCGATGTTTAATTATGTTTCTCGTTTTAGGTTTGGCGAAACTATTGCATTTTCAACAACATTAGATACTCTTTGTTTTAACAGATGTTACGAAAAGAAAATAGAACATCGTATACCATTTCAATATAAGGACGTTACCTCTCCTACATAATGCTCACTGATTACAGTACTATTTTCATTAATTTTCTTTCAAAACGTTTCAAGTATTTTATAATACGTTTGGGGTAATGCAAACTGAAAAATCAAATAATTAATGATAAATCTTAAATCACCAGGAAGGAAAATTTATGTTGGTACTCTGGTAAATTTATACGAAAATTATTTTATATACGTGGTGGTAAATTAGTATATTATTTGTGCGGTTTTAAAATGGTCTACCCATTCATAAAGGTCAAAACACTTTGCCAGAACACATTAATAAACTGTTGTAGTTTATGTTGCTGGCAGTATTAATTTATATCATTAAGTTGAACGATTTGTTGTTTACAATCTTTCTAAAAAAAACTATTTCTATTATTACCATTGTCCTTATGTGATTAATTATTCATCACACTTATACCTACGTAGTTGAACCGAGAAAAGGGTATTCGTGTAGCAGAAGAAAATTAAACAAATCAACACAAAAAACCAAATATTCATGTTAATATCGCACGGGAATCTGAAAAGATCCAAATTTTCTCTTTTAAATACGACACAATTTTTTTTAAATATTTGGTTCAATACTGTGGCAAAGACAATAGAGGAAAAATAAACAATTGAGAAATGAGGGAACATTTCTTTTTTTAAATTTGCTTCAAATGCACACCACCGACACTCACAACCGAAAATAAAATCCTTTTTAATTAATCAAACCATTTTTTCTGGTTGTGCTCTGCGTGTTGGATTGGATCCTTTTTATGTAATTTTTCCAGAAAGCACACACACGCATACACAAGATGAAAATTTACCAAACGCACGGCACAAAAAATCCGTTTAATTTTTGCCTATTTTTGTGTGTGTGTTCGCCTTTCTTTTTATATTCTTTGGTGATACACTTTCTTTTTTTGTTTATTTTCCACGCTGATGGAAAATTAATTTTCTTTTATAATGCCGAAAAAATGTGTATATTAAAAAAATACGGTACTCCTTAATAAACCAATGAGACAACCAAATTATAATGACGGGAAAAAAAGGTAACAATTTTTTTCCCCGTGTAAACCGCAAAATTTTTCGTCGTGATCTTGTTATATACGAAATAATTTTCAGATGAAAGTAAATATTTTTATTTTTTGCACACCTTTTCCGCACGGGATGGGATAAGTATTTGTGAGAATTTGGTGTGTAAAGGCCTCATAAATTTGCGAGGCAACATATTTGTTTTATTTGTGGTGTAATTATGGTGATTACAATTTTATTTGTGTGTGATGTTAGGTTCGCAATTATGTAAATATATATACGTATTGGGACTTGGAAGCATAATTCGGTAAAACAATATTGCGGAAATTTAGTGGTGTTTGATTTACAGTACCTAGAAATAAAAGTATAACTGTTAGGGGCAGGATTTTGTATACAATTAATTTAATTAGAAGTAGAAACAGACTATACCTAACAGCCTGATGGCCTGAAACGATGGATTAAATTGTTACGTCAAGGTTTCTATTTTCCTAATGCGAACAAATTATTTTCCCACAAAAAATTATAATATTTCACAAACCCAAATGGTTCTTTTTAGTAGTTTATTTGTATGTAAGGTGTAATCCCTATAATTTACATATGTGATTAGTAATAATAAAATAAAGCCGAATACTATTGGGTGTGTGAATATGATCTGCACATACAACTTTCCCACATCTTTGAGGTACTTTACGGATTCCCTCTCGAGAACTAAACCATTGTTCAGAAAGAGACGACTCCCTGGACTGGAATAAGTAGTAATCTGAAGAAGCTATGTCTGGTGATTACGGCGAGTGGGGTTGTTTTGTTTGAAACATGTGGACATGTGTCGTGCTAAAAAAATAATTTGTTGTGTCTATTCACCCATTCTGGTCGTTTTTCCTCTATGTCTTGCTTCAAACGTGTTAATTGTCGTCGGTAGATATCGCCATTGATAGCTTCACCGGATTCCAGCATTTCATAATATACCACACCTTTCTGATCCCACCAGACATAGAGCATAACCTTATTGCAATGAATGTCTCGCCTTGGGTGGCGATGGACTAGCTTCACCAGGCTTCACCGAATGTTGGGCATTTTACATGTAAAAAACGTTATCTACATTTTTATGTAAATACCGTAAATTACATAAAAATTTGTATAATTTACATAAAAAATGTAAAGACGTGAAAAATAACTGAAAATATGGTATAAATGTAACAAATGTTTGTTTCAAACGGTTATACGCATCATAAATATCAATCAAATAGTTCATTTAGACGGTCAATCATAATTATTTTACACTTTTAGTTAGTTCCAATCATAAGAAGAAATTCATTTATGTATCTACACGGTCATCTGTGTGTGTCTTAAACAAGCTCTAAAAGACGATTACTGACATCTTTAGGTTTAGTTTAGCTACATATGAGAAAGATAATAATTTTTATAGTGTAATACGTGCCATCTATTATCAAATTGTAGCATTTTATACGGCTTCTTCGTAAATGTCAAACAATTGAGTAAATTTCATCAACATATCAGTGAGTTAATTTTTTTTCACCACCAAAAAATCAATACAGAGATCCGTTTAATATATCAAATGTGTGTATTACATGCCTAAATTATGATGATTTCTGGTGATTTTCAACAATAACAATACTCTATAGGAATAGATACAAAATTGACTCGTTATAAAAACAGTTACATAAATCAGATCAGATCGACACTTAGGAAAGGTGTAAAGGGTGCACTGGCACGTTCAGAGCGCTTAACAGAATGTCTTAATTGCGTTTAGAACGCAAGTTATATAGTGCAAACGTTTTCAAACCAAAGTTAATTGGGAAACTGTTGTTCCACAAATTTTTTATAGGGAAAAATATTTTCCCATTTAACTTCGTTTCGAAAATATTTACACCAATCTTATTCCCTCAATAGGCCAGCAAAATACAATTTAGACAAAAATGCTATGAAAATATTTTTCCCAATTGCCTTTTCCCAGGGAAAACGAGAATAGTGGCACTGGTTTAGGCTTTACATAAGCCAATACGATTAAATATGGCTCATTTAGTAGGCTATTTGTATGTTCATATTACGTAGCGTTCATTTCGTTCGTTTGCGGGAAAGTATGTCCATGAAATTTATTTTTAAGTGATCTGTTAAGCTTCCTGTTTTATCGCTTCTACGTTAGCGCTCACCAAAGCGAGCAATCACAATTGCATATGTAAATACGGCCATAACGCAATATATGGTCTTTGCACTTTGTATGTATGCAGGCCGAAAAAACAACGAAAAATCCTTTAAAAAATGCTATGGAATTTTTTATATCTCGTAAATTATTTATATCTCGTAAATGCGACAGAATTTGAGTTCGTGCGTATGCATAATTTGGACCTACATCGACTGATTCGTCTTGTGTTTGATTATAAAATACAAGTACACTTAGTTGTACCATAGCTTCGGCCGCTTGCTGGCTAAAATCGACACCGTGTACAGTGAGAACTAAAAATAAAGTTAGTTAGCACGTTACATAAGTAAATCGGCCTAAAAAGTATTTACCAATAGGTACAGTCGAAGTAGGTGGTTGTTGTTTGACGACCGGTGGTTTATTTACTAATCCTTTATTGGCTGGTTTTGAATATGGTCTTGGAACTTCTTATAGAGGGTATTCTTGCCCAGCCGTAAACAAGACATCAATCTCCCGAACATAGTAGCCTCTTCTTGTGCGAATAAATAGAAAATCTGACTGAAAAATTGGATGCGGATAAATAGGTGATCAATACGTTATTTTCAACTGCCTGTATATTGTCCAAGATGAAGTATTCCTAAAAAGGTGCTTGTGTGAATAATTACAACTTCACCATATTTAAACTCTGGAGGACCCGAATCTTTGCCCGGCATTCGTTTATAATAATTTTTAACTTCCGAACACATTCCTACTTGGTAACCAAACGTATTTCACCATGCCGACCAATCAGATCTCATATATCACATCTCCACCACCAGATGCAATTCTTTCTAACTTCCGTGGCTTTTTCTTCTTTTGAATGTGTTGTAGCAGCGAGAATACAGGATGAGGTTGAGTGAATGCTAATAGCCCATGCGAATATTACATCATTGGTGGTCGATAGAATGCTCTCAATTTCATGGGTGTCATGGGTATTGGAATAAACGGGGCTCGCTTTTCAACTACAAGAGTTGAATGTTGAATCAAATTTCTTCCTCCAAGTTTGAGTCTCATGGTTGTTTCTGATGATTTCGGCAGATAATAAAAATCATTTGATATATTAATAAGAAATAACTTATGTAATTTATATGTAAAACTACATCGTGAAATTTACGCGCGCAGCAGTGGCTTCACCCACGATTTTTGGGTTTTGGATTTTCAAAATAAATCCATTTTTCATCTCCAGTAATTATTCGACGCAAAAAACCTTTTCTTTGTTGTCTTTGAAGTGTTGTCACAAAAGGCTTTGTGACGTTCGATCAACATTTAATGCTACAGCCAATTCTTACTGTGTTCGAGAAGAATATTTATCTAATAACGTTTCCAATTCAGCATCCTCAAATTGTGTGGGTGGTTTTCCAAGCAAACGATAAGTTTACGCTGCACTTTTCTTGTTGGTTATTTGGAATAAAATTCGACATTTTCAAGGAGTTAAAAATACTAGTTGTTTATGGTACTCTCCAACCATACGACGCATACTGCGTTTGACAGCTGTCATTAAGTACTACAGAATACCAGTATTGCCTGGTACTAGTAACGACACCTACTGGGAAAAGGCGGAGTCATATTCACACATCCAATAATTAACAAAATAAAATTCGAAATGTCAAAGGTCAACGCGTAAACAAAATTAGAAATAATTGGGTTATTTATTGAAAAATAAACAAAATTTAAGATTAAAATCTTTTTTAAAGTAATTTTAGATAAGCCAAAGTTAAACTTGTCGCTGATTTGGTTCCATAGTTTGGCCATTCGTTTAATCGGGTTGTTTTCGCCATAGATTGTACTAAAATTTGATAAGTCAGCACGTGATATTAATGATTCATCAAAAATTTTTATTGGAATTGGCGGTCTTTATTCAACTCTGCGTGCTGTTGTTCCGCTAACATGAATATTTGTCCCTCATCTTTGCAAGGACGTTATAGAGGATGATATGCTATTGAACATAAAAAACAAATTCGAAATTGGTAAACCTGCTTTAGTTCGTATGGAACGTAATGATGACCGGGATTATATATCATTTTAAAATTAGTGTTCGCGAAAATAAATTTAATCATTTACTAGATTCATCACTTTGGCCTCCAGGTGTGTTGGCTAAATAATTTTTAAATTATCATCGGCAATCTTCAAAGTATTTTTTAGTAGGTCGCTCATCTCTAATGATATAAATTTGTCCAGTACATTTGTGGCGCAGCACTAATAATTCTACTCTAATTCTAATTCTAATTCTATTCTTCCCAAAATAAATTTAATCATTTACTAGATTCATCACTTTGGCCTTCAGGTGTGTTGGCTAAATAATTTTTAAATTATCATCGACAATCTTCAAAGTATTTTTTAGTAGGTCGCTCATCTCTAATGATATAAATTTGTCCAGTACATTTGTGGCGCAGCACTAATAATTCTAGTCCCTGCATATCTAATTCTAGCAATAACATCATTGGTGGCAACAATTTCATCAATAACATATCAATTTTTTATTTTAACCGCAGTGTATAACGGAAACATGGCTTACAGCCGATTTTATTAATGCGGAGTTTTTCCCGCCGGTCTTTTACTTTCCACTTAATCCGACTAAGGCTTTTTGTCACGATTTTCTTGACAGTGTTTCTAGTAATTTATTACCATTTATGAAGGAGAACATTGACTTCATTATTTTTGGCGATTTCAACTTTCCAGAGCTAGACCGGATGATGGACGACAATGTCTTCATTCCAGCTAATACTAACGATCATTCCGTCTTAATCTATGGTTTTATGGCAAATATTGGCGCATCTCAGATTAACAGTTTTCCAAACAGTTGCGGAACTTATCTGGAGTTAATTTTTTACACCAATAAAACCACCGATTGCCGGATCTTCGAGTATTTATCACACTCCAGTTTCAATCCAGGTTTCCAGCGGATTTTCAGATAACATGAATTTCAATATGAATTGTTCTGTATTTGATTATGCGGATGCCGATCACGGTTGCAATGGTGCAGTAGACACCTTCAATGAGTTGTTAAATATCGCTACACGAAAGTTTGTCCCTAAAAAGGTAATGAAAACCCCCATGGTTCACTTAAGAGCTCAATAAACTGGAGGCACTGCCTAATAAAGCTCACATGCGGTATAGGCGTACTGGTCTAGAGCTTTCGATTTTACTCAGTTTCAGTTTCAGCGCAGGCAGTTATACTGTCTTAACCGATTCCTGTACAATAATTACATGATTGATGCAGAGGACGATTTACGTTGTAACCCGAAGAAATTTTGAAGATTTGTGAAACAAAGAATCATGATAACGGCTTACCGTCGTTTATGGAATTCCGTGGTCAAAAATCCGATAATCCGTTAAAAATCTGCAATTTCCTGCCGATTACTTTAGCATCGATTTTGTTAAGAATATCTCACAAACTCCAATGATACCTATCTCTAATAAACAAAAAATTTTCTGAGCTCAATGTGTTGTAGGCATTAATGAATATGGACGCGTCAAAGGGTCCGGGGCCTGATGGTTTACCAGTGTCTCTGTTGAAGCTTTGCTCAGTTGGTTTTGCCGCCCGTTTGTGCCAATTGTTTAACATGAGTCTCAGGCAAGGCGTTTTCCCCGATATTTGGAAAATATCAAATGTAATTCCATTCTATAAAAATCGATCCCGCAGTGATGTGACTAATTATCTTGGCATTGCTATTCTGTCCTACATTCCAAAACTCTTCGAGTCAATGACCAACAACGTAACATTCTTCTATTCTAAGCAATGTATAAGCAGACGTCAGCATGGATTCTCTCCGGACAGCTTAACGGTCACTAATTTGGCAGTTTTCAGAATTAGTTAATCAATTCAATTGCTTCAAAAATTCAGGACCGACTTCGCTAAAACTTTCGATAAACTCAATCACCGGTTATTGTTGAAAAGGCTTAGCGATGTTAATTGCGAGAAAATCCACACGTAGCCCTGGAGAAGCTGATGCATCCACAACGAGTAAGTATTTGGTGTGGATTTTGGACCGGCGAAATTTGTCCATTTTTTTCGAAAATGAGCAAGGAGCCACGCTCAATTTTTTGTTCAGATTCAAGAGGAGCAACGAACAATCGGTCTTTTGCACAATTTCGTCGGGATCGAATAATCAGCCGTAACGGAGATGTCAATTGGCCACGACGCAGCTGCGATTTCACTCGGCCACGACGCAACTGTGGTTCTAACGGTGACTATTTTATTTTTATAGATGGCGGCTATATTCTTACTTCGGTATGACATAGACTGACTTGGTTTTTAATTAGGAATGATTTGTTTGACTTGCTTCTGAAGTTGGTGTGGACTTTAGTGATGGTGCTGATTATTGCGGTTTGAAAGTTTCGTAGTTTCATCATCTCCAGCATAGCGTTTATAGTAAGGTAAGTGAATTTTTCATGGAACAGGATATGGTTGTTAGAATTTGATAGTTGTTTCCTCATGGGTGTGGTTCATGACGTTGATAGTTGACTCTATTATGGAAATCTGGTTTGTAATAATTCCTTGTGGTGCTGCTGGTTAGAACCTACTTTTTCTATGGTTTCCTTCTAAGTTTCTCCATCTCTTTGATCTATCACCCCGAATAATTTGTTCGCAATTGTACCTACAAAATCGAAAGGCGCCCTTCTTTTGTGGGTGATTTTATTTCTGCCTAAGGCGTTTAGTACTTCGTTTTGTTCAATTAATTCTACGTGGAGTGATTCTATCTGTGAATCAATAGCTTTACAGCATTTAAACGTAACAGTGTGTACTGATGTTATAAGCGTCCTATTCGAACAAAATCTGTCTAGTTGGTGAGAAGCGTTCCCAAAATGATTTAGTTCTGCCCAATAGGAAGCACGAGGTTGATGAGGCCTTACACGCGAGTGACTTTGAGCAATGGATGCACGTAGCTCCATCAAACATCCTCGATATCATATTCAGACATATCAGGACAATTTGGGGATTAAAAAATCTGTTTTTTATACCAAATTACCAACCAACTGAGAATTTTATTAATCAAAGCCAACATATATCAACAAACACTATTTGATTGTAAAAATAAATTATTTATGTTGATTAAACAACTACAATTGACATTTATGTTATGATATTATCGTAAAGATTTGTTTGCATGTAAAATTTATTGGCAAATGACAACTGATGGTGAGTGAAAATTGTTAGGCTAGTTTAACCATATATAAAAGATAATTTTGCAATAAAAACATTTTAATGTTTTAAGTGACATCTCATCTTCAGCATTAAAAACAAAATTTTTGTCATTTTTAGTTTAATTCTCAATAAAAGAAATATTGACAATAGGTGCCGCATGCCGCTAAAAAAATTTTATTTCTCGAGAATCTTGACTATATTTTTCGAGAAATGAGAATCTCGAAAATTTTAAATTTATATTTCTCGAGAGATTTCGAGAGTAAAACATTTGAAAATTTTCTCGAGATTCTCAAGATGAGATTTCTCGTGCAGAAACTCTAGTTAAGTGTAGACATCTCTACGATGCCTTGTCATTGACCTTCGAACCGCCACGACACTTTTTATTATAGCAAAATTTTAAAATTGGAAAACATCTGGGACTACCCCACCGCATAAATATGTTGGTTTCTAGAAAACATATTGGAAGGTTATGGCTCATTGTTGTGGCTAAATTAGCTTGCTATTGTGAACTTATATTTATTTGTAGTTTATTTCGTTTCGCAAAACAAGTTTTTTGTGAAAGGGTAGGTTTACACTTTGTAAGCTGTTGTAAAGTTTTTTGTCATTTTTAGTGTGTCGGAAACTTCACTATAGTTTGAAATTAAGGATACTATCACGCGAAGCGTCTACAAAAGCTGCTTTGATGTTCCTAATTTTCTGTCCACCACTGTGATATGCTATTGCACCATTTTATGTTTATATAGTTTTCTGTTACCAGCTGAATTGGTAACAATCGTGCCATTTATTAGTCTTAACACAACCATCTCTCTATGTAATTACTCAGTTCGATCATTTTCTAGTTTCAAAATAAATGAAGCAAGACCGTTTATTTGACTACAACCTCTTCCTCCTTCGTTGCAGAAAAAACAATTCTCCTTATGTTCAGTACTTAAAATTCCACAATCGTAATCTAATTTTCTGATATAATTTTGTAAAACATAATTTGCAAAAATCACTCGATACAAAAATATAAAAAGTGAATGAAATAATTTATATTCTATTTCCAGAAATAAATTATCATACATTTACTTAAAGTATATACGAGTACAAAAGGTAAATTTGACTTTCTTATATACCTGTACGCTCAGCTTAGGATTCATGTAACAGAAAACCCCGAAAAGGTGTACAATTCCTTTAGAAAAATAAATTTGAGACCTTTTTTTATCAATTTATTCAATTTCATCTCACAAATATCAACTTAATATTCGATTGAATGAATTCTAAAGGATTTTCTACGAAGATAAGGATAAATTAAAAGTAGTAGGATGAAGCCAAAGATTTGCAATATTAAATTATATAATATCGAAAGGCTGAAATATATAAAATTTCATTACGATATAAAAATTATCATATTCGAAATTAAAATTCTTATAATATCGAACTCGATAAAAAAAACAATCGTTGAGATTGATAAAAATAGCAAAAATCGAAAATATTGGAAGGGATAAATTTGATGACATTTTGATCAAACGATTCTACAACGGAAGGTAAAATTATAATGCGCCCCAATGACGACCAATGTTTATTTGGTCAATGTGATTTTATTTGGTATGCGCCTATGCCATAATCCCTCCAAACTCGAAATCTCTTTTTATTTAAGCGTATTAATCTTGCGGTAAACTCCTTAAGCCATCATGAATTCATTTAAAATGAAAATTCTTTGAAGGGAGATAATTAAAAAAAATATTGCTGTGAAAAGAAGAATCATTAAGATACGCACACACACACACAGACAGTGGAATAAATCGTATAAATTAATTTTACCAATAATAATTTTAGATGAAATTGAAAATGGGAAAGTAGATAGAAAAATTAAACGACGGGTGCGCTTTATGGAAGGAGGTAACGATTTTTTTGCTAGATAAGTCAGCATAATAAATCCTTGTTTGATGCGAGGATACATAATATATTTTTTATTACACCGTGTCTGCAATGTACTTCAACCTTAGCTTGATATACATACGAGATACGTATGCAATACGTAAAGAATATATGTTTTTATGAGCTCGTATAATGTATCATAAATAATAAAAAGCATAAAATCTCATGAAAGATTAATTTTATTTTCTATAATGGAGAATCTACGTAACTGTAGCAAAATAATTAAAAATTGATCAATGTTTAATAGCGTTAGAGTAATTATGCTTAATTTAGTTATTATTTCATAATTTATGTGTACACAACAAGCATAGTAATTATAGAGATTATACCTTTATGGCTATGATGGTCGTAAATGCAGTCTTGCTTGAGTATAGCGTACGGCTGACTGCACTAGGGAATAATAGGAGTAATGGTATTAAGTTTGTAACAGGTGGTATCTACACTTCATAATTAAAATGCAAATAAAACCCGTTGCAGACTCTACCTCCGCTAATCTACGCAGCATATTTCAGCCGGCTAGCTTTCAGTGGCTGGGGGGGTTTTTGTGTGGACCGAGATAGAGCTAGAATTTGCTGCATTGTGTTGATTACATTTCAAAATGGTCAGGATTATACTGGCAGAGAAAGAAACGGGAATCACATCACCAGGGGATTATATAAAAACTTAAGCAACCATTTCCAATATTAAGTAGAAAGAATTAATTTTGATCATATAACAAATATTTTCCAAAACCCATATTTATTGAAAATAAATTCATTCAAAAACAACAAATAAAATTATGTTAATTAAAAATAAAAAATAGTTACAAGAAAAAAATGTTAGCACGTCAATGGCGGCTCAAAATAATAAGAAAAAAATCTTTTTACTTTAGCTTTACAAACGAGAAAGATACTAAATTCTAAAGTAAGAAAATAATCTGGCCAGATCGATTAATTGAAATATAACCTTATATACCTAATTTGTTTATATAAAAATTCTAGTTTAATAATAATGATTTTGAATTATTGTAATTTCTACACTAAATAATCGGAAATGGTAACAGAAAAAAAAATAATTATAATAATATAAATATAATAAAAACTTGCGATTTGGATTGGCATGGATTATCCGATGCGTTGCGGATCCGATATCGTAGTTTCCTTCCTCTCCTTGTAATACCACCGTAGCATTAGAACCAATAACCTTCGTTAATACACCCAATGGAGACTATCCCGGTCGCTTTACCGGTGATTAGTTTGAGCGTGATCGTTTTGAAGTTGGTCACTATTGCGTTCTTATAGTTGTACTATTTATATTGTATTTCATATTTTTCGGAACAAATAAATAATTTAAGTTTTCCTTGGTATACTTAAAATTCATACACTGGTATACCTATTTTAGAACACAACAAAATAATGTGCATATGCATCACTAAGCACGGTTATAATTTTGTTACGTGCACAAATTCGGGAAACAGTTTTTGCTATTTCTTAACAGTTCATGCACAATATATTGATTTCACCTTTTTATTTATATTATTTTATATATTATATTAGATTTTAAGATTATAGATTAGATTTTTATATTATATAGTTTTTTTTTATTCTCATGTCTATTGCAATTCAATAAAAAAAAGACATTATCTTAGCGAAGTAACTTTCACATCCCAAAAATTACACCAAATTTTTATTACTTTTGGTTTACTAATCATTTATTTAATGTACTGCTCTTATCCAATGTTTAAAATCAACTCCCCGATCATCCACAATTTTTTTCCGTCGACCTCCCAAATATATATATAATCCATCCAATACCAATTAATTTACGATCCATACCAATCCGGCTAATCATTATGTACTTTGTAAAAGTGTATAGCCCTATATATAAATTATATACAAAAATATTTATATATTGTACCTAACTCTTATTAATAACAATAATATAATTATATACAGTCAGTTACATATGCAATGGGCCAAATTAAAACGAAGCAGAATGGATTTAGATTTTTTTTTTCATGTAGTTTGATATAAAAAGATTGATTACGTAACAAGTTTATGTAACAGATATTTATCCAGTTAAAAATTTTCTGGCCATGTAATAAACTTCAAGTTACATGGCTACTTAAAAACACTGAAAAGTTATTTTGTTATACCTGTCGTGCACCTTTCATATTCTGTGACTGTTGTAATTCTGGTTCGTCCTCAGAGATACAACATTTTTTGTCTCTCTCTAGCTGTCCCCTAGGGGTTCTCCAATTTTCTCGGTTCATGGCGCGCTGCCTCCAATTTCGACATCCTATTATTCACAAGTCTTGTTCGAAGTCGACGCGCCAGCGTAGGCTACACGTACACTTTTCTTATCATTCGATGTGATGGGAATTGTTTGCCCAACTCGGTTGGGCTAAATGACATTTGGTTTCAAAATTTATTCGAATCCGATATTCCTTGTTTGGAGCCTTAACCGGACCATAAATGGATCGAATCACCTTCCTTTAAAATGTATATATTTTACTCGCATCAACCTTGACTTCAAGACTTGATTTCCGGCTACCGTGCGGGCTTTAGGTAATATCTGGCTTTACAGTATTCTGACTTTTTCTGGGAACACGGAATTGGGAAAAATATTTTCATAGTATTTTCGTCTAAATTATATATTTCTGACCTACAGATGATTTTAGTTTGGTATAAATATTTTCGAAACAAAGCTAAATGGGGAATTATTTTTCGCTATAAAAATATTGTGGAACAAAAGTTTTCCAACTAACGTTGTTTCAAAAATATTTACATTAACATAATTTCATCGGTAGCTAATTCCAGTGTGCTTCAATTGTGATGAGGTTTGATCAAATATTATTTTTTTCGTAGAATCAGTCGATGCTTTTGATCATACTTAAGCTGATATTTTTGTAAGCTACTGCCGACCCTCAACAAACCATTTTCATCCATAAGTGGAATTAGTGATGATAGTTTGCTATTTTTGGCTTTATTCGTTGTTTTGAGGAGTTGATTCGGAAACTAACTTTCGGTATTGGTTTTATGATTACATTGTGTGATCTGGTTAGTTCGTCTACTGTTAGAAAATTTGGTATCTCTCCAGGAACTTAATTTATTCGTTTTTTAGGCATAGTAATAAATTTGTAGCACTACGCTATAGTTCTTTTGATTCTAAGAGCCGATGAAAATCGTGAGAAATCTATGAACTCTGGTTGAGGAGGTGCATTGATAAATAAGCAATTTGTTTTTAGTTTTTAATTGTTCAGTTGATTCAAGCGCTAATGGGTAATTTGAATTTTTTTAACCAACTTGGTCCTTGTCACCAAAGTTTATAGTTCCGCAAGTGTCGTGCGTTCATTCCACGGGGTTCGGGGTTAGAATTGGATTTTACATAGTGCCATTGATTGCATAACTGTCTGCATTTCAGCTATTCTGATACCCAGAAACGTTTTGCATTTGCTGGGATTGCTTTATATCCATCCAAGCGTTATCATCGAATTCGTCATACCGCAAAAGTTTCCAACCGAAAGATGATAATGCATATAGTGATTTTGATATTCAACCGAAAGATGATAATGCAGATATTATATTTTCATCACAACTGGAAATTTTGTAATATCTCGATAATGCAGATATGCCAATAATTCATATTGTGTCGAAAAAGAAGCTAAAGTTCAATATTCAACCGTAATTTTTTAACAGAAAAATGTCAATAACATACATTTATAGAAAGTTAGCTGAAAGTTACCAACCGAAAATGAAAAAATCGATAATACAGATAGTGTCTTGACTACTTCAGCCGAAAGTTAAACAAACTACATATTAAATTGAAATATCCTAGCCGAACGTGACTAACCTACAAAATCAGCCAAAAACATATGTCAAAACTAACAACAAATACAATTTGCAATTTAACCGATATTAATTTATTGTTTCATGTGTATATAGCAACATCCGGCCAACTTTCAAAAATTTATTATAACTTAAAGTTAAAAGTAATGTAAAGATCTCATTTAAAGAGGTTTGTAGGCGGTAATAACTTGAGAAAGTATAGTAATAAAAATAATGCCATATCTGTTTCATACAGCCAAAAATTGACGTTAAAGGCCATAGGCAGATTTAAGTTTTAATAATGTTTTACAATAATGAGATTGTGGGTGAAATTGTGATTTTTCCTTGTTTCGTCTATAAAATCGTCCATCATTCGACACCATAGGTAGATTTTGATAATAGGTTAGGAGTAAGTCTGATGGGGTCATAGGGATGAAATTTTTATTTTTCCCTACTTCTGATGATAAAATCGTCCATCATTCGAGATTTTGAATCATGGACACCAAACTGACTATGTTAATTCGATTCGTAGTTTCTAGGTGGTTAGTCACTTTCGACGTGGATATGTCAATTTAATATATTGTTTGTTTACCTTTCGGCTGATGTAGTCAAGTCACTGTCTGCATTATCGATTTTTTCACTTTCGGCTAACTTTAACCAAATCCATGGTATCTTGAACTGTTTTTAATATCTTTGCCAATAGTACGTCACCGCATAATTCCAACCTTGATTAGCAGAATGATATTCTGTTTTTTGTATGAGCGACTTTCGTTTTGGCTGATATTAGATTAACGACCGGTGTGGTGTGCCTTGGGAGTTTGTTGTTTTGTAGTGTACCACTGCTACAAATGCCTTCTCTGGTGCATCGCTGAGTCCATGTTGCCTGTGTTCTAACCATCAGCTTATGGCAATATTTTCAATTTTATTCAAACCTTCTTTGAATTGATTCCATTGCTTTTGTAGTCCAAAACTTAGAGTTTCATCCCATCCGACACCAGTTATCCATAGTTTCTGCATTAATAAATTTGGATGATGATAGGTGCAAACCAACCTAACGGATCGAATAGTTTAGCTATTTCTCCCAATATGCTCTTTTTTCATGGTTCTTTCATACTTTCGGACAATGAAATCTTAAACACAAAAATGTCGAAAACTGGGTTCCAGGTTATTTCTAGCGTCAAAATTGTTTCATCAATATTTACGGAGCATACCCCATCTTCCTGAACACTTGTATAGGTAGATGTGTTGTCAATTTTCTTAAATTAAAACCTCCTGCCTTTAGCAATTGTAAGAGTTGTGATTGGGCTTCTAATGCTTCTTCTAGAAATCTCTTAACGTTATTGTTGACGTGCTTGGGTTGATTTTATCTCATCATGTGCTAATTGACATAAGACTTAAGAGGCTAAATATGTTGCTGACGTGGTCCCATATGTTACAGTTTTAAGTTTAAACGTTTTGATTTATTCTTTTGGTGTGAGCGGCTTGTTAATGATGCATGTTGCTCCCCTCGTTGATCAAGTTGAACTCCATATCCAAATATGTGTACGATACTCGTATTACCAATGCACGATTTTTATGTTTTTTTTCACCGTTTGATTAAAATGTTAATCATTTATAATTATTAATATTTATTATAAGACTATCAATATTTTATTATGATAGTATGTTACATTTTTCACACCGATCAACTGGTTACTTTTATAATTTTATTATTTTTGTATTTTAATTTAACAAATCGTGTATAAATAATTTTTGAGGCAACTGATTTTTGTTTGATATAATGGTTCGTCGTCAACACGTTCTCGACCCTCTTTGAACAATTTGTACCAATCAAAAACACTTGCTCGCGACATACAATTATCACTGCAGGCCTTTTGCAACATTCTGATCGTTTCGGCACCACAATATTGATTCCGCACACAAAATTTAATGGAACTTCTTTGTTGAATAATTTCACTCATTGTAAAAATCGCCGAATGCACTTTTTGTACTTCAGAAAGACAAGCGTGTACTAAACACTAATGATTATTTTGATGTGACATTTGGCACAGATGTCACTGACAGTCATACCAACATAGAAAATAAAATATTTGGACGAATAGTTTACCGCGCGAAATTTAAATTACATAGTCTTACTACTTTTTGCCCACAGTAGTATTTATGTATAAAGTTATTTGCTGGATTTATCATAATGTTTAGCTTAATTATTATGTGCCTTAGTTTTAGTTTATTATTATTAATCACTTGGACTATTTATAAAAATATTAGAGAGACCACCTCGAAATTTATGCGCGTATCGTAATTTAATTTTTGTGGTCAATATTTTAGTTTATGTTTCCACAAGGTCATAATTTTGATTTCACAATGGTGTCAAAATTTAAACTTTAGTAATAGTTGATTTTTTCGAAATTATATGTTACTCACATTAATCAGGGATTCATTTTCATGCTCAACATCCATTTAAAATCGCGCACTTTTAGCACAGTTTATCCCATGTACGTAATCGATAACATTATGTATGCTGGTACATAAGTTTCTCACAGTTTTCATCACATTCCATTTTTAACCCGGTGCAGGCACTTATTTAAACATACTTATAAAACTTTACATGTGGTTTATGATTTTATATACGAGTTTATATAAACCAATTTCACTTATAACTAAAATTGCGAATTTAATATTTTCACATTTAATTTATTTTTATTTAATTTTGTTGTGTTCACGATAAGCTAAAAAAAATTCTACTTTCTAAATTTTACTATTGAACTCCAATCAACTTTATATCACAAAAATAATTGAATGATCAGTCTCATAGATCATACCTCCCAATTTAAATTAAAACTACTGCCCCGTATTCAAAAATTTTTACAATTTTATATCCACAAATATTCATTAGAAAGGAATTCCCCGCCAAAAGGAATATAGAAATATAGCAGTCTGTCCAGTACGCATTAAGGCCATAAAACTTGACGTAAACAACATTTAAACCGCTTTTATGGTTGTGTACTCTTCTTCGTTCGTTCTGACAATTTTTTTCGACCAATATTGTCTTGTGAAAAAATGTAGGAGAAAAAATCGTTCTTTTGGAGCAATATGATTGGTCGTAAAAATAGTCAGAACGAACGAACGAACGAAGGAACGAACACCAACCATAAAACCACCTTTAGTCCGTTAAGATGAACAAGTATTAACACAATAATGATGACCATAAATAATCAATGCAATATTATAAATTGTGCATCAGGGATGGCAAACCTCTCACCCCTGTAACGATTTTCATCAATCGTTACAAACTTAAAAACAATATTCGAGCTGAAATTGTGGTCATTGATCCGGAAAAAGAACACATCGACCATTTTTATGTTCGGATGCAGGCCTGTACACGAAAACGTGGTGGGCATATGAACGATATTGTTTTTCATACATAAATGGCATAGAACCACCTTTCCTTATCAATAAAAAATTTTGACGTTTCATCCCAAAATGTGTATTTTATTTACAAATCAAAAAAGGAGTAACAGATGGGCCTCCCTGCATTTATACAGGACGGAGCTTCTTTTTCTATTGAAGTGTAAAACTTCGGGTTTCCTTATGAGGAAAACAATAAAAATGGCATTACCATATGTCATCTAAGCATATTTAATGTTGTAAGCCCGTTTTAATTCACAAGCTGTAGAATTCACTTTAAAATGGGAAAATTGGCATCTTAATATTGGGGTGAATATTCCAAATTTCAAAATGTTCATATTATGCAGAAGAAATATTTTGACATATATGAAAAAACTGATATGGAAGTTATATTATTCTAATTAACTTTCTATAAAAGTCCAAAATTAGATCGTTTTTGACTCTCGAAGTCTCTTGTCTAAGTATGTGACTAAATATGATTAGATAATCTTACAGGCGATTTTACTAATAAATTAATTACTTCTTATTACTTCTTCAAACTTAACGCATTTTCTTTCTTCCTAATTACTTTTGACGTAATGGCACAAGCAAAACCTGAGCTCGCATAATTCTTAAGTACAATTCGTTTCTTAAATATGCTTTTGATACTGGATTACACTTACTCCAAATGTGCTTTAAATAACTACCAAGACCTCCATCATAGATAGCTGTACAACAGCGTTCAGTTCTTTAGATTAGTTTATTAGTTCATTAGATCCACGATGATTTGTTGCAAACGTCTTTTAAGATCAATAAAATGTCGGAATTCTTGGATATGTCAAAAATTATTATTAACTTAAACTAATTTTAGTTAAATTATCTATTTAGACGATGTGTCATTAATTTTTAGTTTGTTTAGAACTTTTAGGATAAAGGAAGGGGATGATAAAATAAAGGAAGGAAACGATATTTTCAATTTATTTACTTGCGAATATCAATCGTTTGATTTCTAAATCGCCGAAGATAAAATGAATGTTGGAAAGAGAAATAGATGATTATAGCACCATCCTCTTCTTCGAAAATTACAACCAAAAACTCAGAAAATCAGGAACGATTTGTTGCTTGTATATTTCTGTCGAACAAAAGCACTTTCTTGTTGTATATACTCGTATTCTTTGATATTAGCATCAAACCCTTCGGGATACAGCAACTTAAACAAACAAGAAATGGTTTTGATAATTGTAATATTCCTATTGAAATTGAAAATTAATAAAGAAAACAAATTAATTTGTTATTTTAGAAGATTACAAATATTTGCCCCTGAATATATGCTAAAATAACAAGTGATCATGAAGTTTTTACTAAAATAAAACTAAATGATTTTAGTAAAATTTAGTATAAACTTCAATACCATGCATCAAAATTGCTCAAATTTGTGTGAACCTGCTTTCAATTATGTTTCATTAGGAGATTCTGCTTTCATTAGTAATTGGATAATATCCGGTTTAACATGTGCAGTAACCTTAGTGGCCAACGATGGTCGTCATTCTTAATTTTGGGCCGTTTTATTATTTGGTGTTCGTAATATTTTTTAAAATTCTCGGAGGTAGAGTATAATTTTCGCAAGGGTTGGCTCTTAAGAGAAAGCATTTTTGGTCAGTTTTTACCAGAGAAGCCATCATCACCATACCTAATGGAATGTCAAACGAAGATTGTACTATGGGACCGGCATTCCTTGTCCCCCGATTTTTTCATCTAAGAGGGAACAATAATGTTGTTTAATCGAAACTCCACTTTTTCACTAAAAACGTCTTTTTTTGAATTTAAATCACATAATTCAATAATTTTTTCTAGTTCTTTACATAATACGAACTAAAACTTATTTGCACGTTCCTAACCTACAAAATACTTTTGAAAAATCAATTCAAATTTCTAAATGTGTATTTTAACATTCTGTTTAGTATGTACTTTACAATCAAGACGAAAATTGGAAAAAATCGAGATTTGCATTCAAATAAGGTGAAAAAAATAAACAAAATTAGCATTCAGAATAAACAAATTAGGTATGCTAACATCTTAGTCTCTCACAATAATATACATAAGTACCGAAGTAGAAATGCAAATTTATTTTCAATAAAAGATCCACAGAAAACTTTACTTGGAAAATCGAGATTTGTTCAAGAATTTACAATTTTGCATTGAAATTCATTTCTTTCTACACAGTTTGAACTTAAAGCACATACATTTTTTTAAAGCATCACCGCCCAATTTTCTTTTACACGTAACGTAAGAGTTTTTTTTTTTTTGTAAATCTTATCTTTATGTTTGCTGCTTGTATAGTGAATTTATAATTAGAAAAGACTTTTACCGTTTTTAGCAACAAAAATCACAGCTGTTTTGGATGAATATGAAACGTGAAATTAACTGTGATGTAAAGTTTTTTTGTTGGTGAGGTAGTTTATCTATATAGCAAACTAAATTATTATATCTCTTAAGATAATTTTATTTTAAATTTTTTTATACCAGATTGTTTTAAAAGAAAGATTATCCAAGTCGTTTCTGTTAAATGTATAACTTGTTTAAAGTTAAGAAGAATTTTAAAATTAAAAATATTCATTTGCTGCCCACAAAAGAGCATAATTCTAAAACTACTTAAGTAGTTAAGATGACTTTCAAATGTCACCATATAATGCGATTGAAACACAGAGTAATTTATTATTCATCTGAGAACCACTTCTCTAATATAATTATTCAGATAGATTGTATACCACAATACAGATACTATTCATTTACTAAATTGCATAACTTTAAGGGCTAAATGCTCGATACGCTTTAGCAAGCAAAATAGCAAGTTGCGAGCTGAAAATGAAATTTTCGCATACTCGGTTTTTTGCGTTTTCATTGCAACTAAGAATATTGATGACTTATCTTCAAAATTCAAAGTTTTTTTTTGGGGGGGGGGGGGGGGTTGGGGGATGCTGCAAGCCACAACTCCTCGAGGGTAATATTGCGGAATAAAAAGTATAGGATAAGCTGTTAAACTGGGAACATGATTTGTGGAGGGTTCAAATATTGTTAACTATAATCAGTATGTAAAGCTTTGCTTCTAATCTTCCGCCAGAGCAGACTATAGGATGTTGATTTACCGAGAAAAGGATTATCCAAAGCTCCCCTTGAAAGCAAGACCCTCAGGGAAGGTTTAGTTACCACAACCCTAATTCGGAGCGGTAAATATCTATTGAACAGAGCAAGCAGGACGGAGTTGAGGATCTCCATTTGTCCACCAGAGTCAGGAGTCAGAAAAATCAAGTATTAGTCGTGGTAGTTTACGAGAAGGGACTGGATGTTAACGTTCCTGTAATCCCTGAAATATACGGGATTATCCTATACCCCAAAATATTATATCTTACAGAAAAATCGCTTGTTCTGCCGTTTCTAACTTACGTGTCTATCGTCTGGGCCAGTAATTTTCCTTAAAGGTACAATTGCGAATAGGGCATTACTCGTGCCTTGTCCTCGATAACATTTATTGCATTGGCATCCATTCTTTACCTTCGTCAGCTACAGTCCTGTATTTTAAAATTTTTATTTTTGTTTTCTATTACAATAGAATGGGTTTTATTGTGATTGTTCCGTACATTGGTCTATCTTCAGTACTCTCGAATTAAATGTTCATGTGTGTATTTTAAGTTCAGCGTGTTCTGCGGCCCCATCGTTTAAATATAACGAAGCGTAGAAAAACCGTGGTGCTCCTGCGGAGGAATCGACAAATTCTTTATAAGTACAATTTGCAACTAAACTATGCACTTTTAAGACTATTTCTACCTTAGAAATAGGTATATGCTTTTACCTTCGCTAAAATGTCAGCTAAAATCTTTAGATATTTCGAGATTCAACGACACAACATTTAGAATTAGTCCAATTTTATAATTTTATTTTGAAATTCCAATAGGAAAAATTTTCAAATTTAACAGTGTAATTTTTTTAGCACAAACTTCACTATCATGATTCTCCTTGGCGTTTTGAAATGATATTTGCATTCTGCTTTTAAGTTCCAACATATAATCATCATAGTTATAGACTATTTCTGGTTCCTGAAGTAATGCTGTAGGTATCACAGGTTTCCAACCAAATAGTAATTCAAAAGGCTTGTATTTGGTTGCACTGTGTGGAACCGAATTAAAAGTAAAAATAGCAAAAGGAAGCCAAGAATCCCAATTGAGTTGGTCTGACTGAGTGTAATTTCTCAGATATTCCGTCCATGTTCTGTGGGACCGCTCTAACGCTCCATTCGTCTGTGGATGGTAGGCAGTTGTGTTTAGTTTTTAATTTTTAGAAGTTTACATATATTTGTGAACAGATCGATCATAAAGTTCGTCCCTTGATCGGATAGTATCTGTTGAGGGGTTCCAAAAACACATATTATTTGTTCTACAAAAACCCGAGCTACGGTTTCCGCTTCCTGGTTCTTAAGAGAAATTCGAGTATACTTATTACTGAAGTAATAATACCTTTTGATCCGCTGTGCTGTTCGAAAAACGCCTTGATGTCCACCTAGCGGTTTAGAATGAAATTGAAATTGTGTTACTTTGAAATTAGACAAGTTTGTTTCAGAAGTTTCAATATTTGGGAGATTTTCAGCATTTGGCGTAATTTCGGATAGTCGGTTGCTTTTTGATCGCGTTAGTTGATGGAAGTTCTGAAGGTTAATCTGGTACAATTACCACTCTGCTTAAAGCATCCGCATTTTGATTGTGATTTCCAGGTTTGTGGTAAACCTTATAAACAAAATGGTCCAATCTAATGCGCCACCTCATTAACCGAGAAGAAGGGTTTCTTAAATTACACATCAACGGCTTATGATCTGTAATTATGGAAAAGTGGCGACCATATACCTATATGGTCGAAAATGTTCGCAAGCCCATACTATCGCCAACAGCTCCTGTCGATCGTTGGATAATTAAGTTCAGCTTTATTGGGCACTCTACTAGCAAATGCAATTGGTAAATCAAAGTTGTTTATGTTTTGAGAGAGCACTCCGCCGATTTCAATATCACTTGCATCGGTGGTTATAGTGAAAGGTAAGGAAAAATCAGGGTGTTATGTAAAATCGGAGGATTTAGTAAACAATTTTTCAGTTTGGTGAATGATTCATCGCAAAACGCATTCCCAATAAATGGTTGTTCCTTCTTTAATAAAATTGCAAGAGGTTTTGCTATTTTGGAAAATTGTTTAATAAAACGGCGGTAATAACCTGCCAGGCCCAAAAACGATTTAACTTCTTTTTGAGTGTTAGGTAGGGGAGAATTCCGTATTGCTTCTATTTTCTTTTGATCTGGTTTAATTCCTTCTTCAGTGACTGTATGACTCAGGTATATGATTTCCTTAGATAAGAATTGGCTTTTCTCGAGATAAACCTTCAGATTATTGATTTTGAAACAGTTGAAAACGGATTCTAATTTGTTGTTCATCAAGGTTTTAACCAGTCACTATCAGATCATCCAAGTAAATAATGCATTTAATCCCATTTAAGCCACTTAGAATAGTATTCATAAAACGTTGAAACGTTGCCGGTGCACTTTTTAACCCGAACGGCATTCGCTTAAACTGAAAATGTCCTAAGTGAGTATTAAATGTAGTCTTCTCTCTGCCGTTAGGATTTAACAGAATTTGATGATATCCCTTGGCAAGGTCTAACGTTGAAAAATATTTAGATTTACCAAGGTGGTCCAATATATCACTTATGTTTGGTAACGGAAATACGTCGTTGACGGTTACGTCGTTTAATTTACGAAAATCCATCACGATTCTCCATTTCTTTTCTTCATTGTTAGGAGTTTTTTTTAGGGACTCCTATTAATGGAAAATTCCATGGGCTTTTACGTGGTTCAATTATGTCGTCTTTCAACATTTCATTTATCTGTTTGTTGATTTCAGCTTTCGTGGACTCTGGTAAACGGTATTGCTTGACATATATGGGCTCTACGTTACTAACGGTTTTAATTTTGTGCATCGTGACATCCGTTGTAGTAAGCTTGTCACCAGACACAAAGAATATTTCGTACTATTACCAACACAGGTTTATAATAGAGTTTCGTTCTTCTTGATTAAGATTGTCGGTTTTTAGAGAAGATTCGATAATTTGCAAGCGATTGCTTATAACATTTGACCAAGAATTTAACTGAATTACCTCAAACTCGTCTAGTTTCGTTAGCGGTAAATTAAGATTTTCTATTTCAACTTCATAATCGTTTGTATTTACTATGCTTATAGTAACGAGATTGTTTTGTGGTTTAATAATGGAATTCGCTATATATACTCCAGACACAATTTGATATGATTGGCATACATAATCGACTTCGTTTGGAATATTGGAATATATTGAAGTTGTTTTTTCTATACGAGCAGGAATTAGAACAGAATCATTAGAGGTTAATTTAAGTTTCAAAAACGTAATTAGAAAAGTCTATCTTACATTTGTACTTAGACAGAAAATCCTTTCCAATAATACCAGCACATGAGATGGAAAACGAATTTGAAACGATTTGGAATGTGTGGTTTAGCTATCGTCTCGATTAGTTGAGTAGTTATACCTTTAATTTTACATTTTATTTCTGGGTATCACAGTGTATCTTCAGCCAAGAGATTTCGTTTTATTATGCTAATGTCAGCTCCGGTGTCGACCAAAAAGAGAAACGATTTTGAATTCATTATGTCAACTTGTAATAGTTCAATATATTTTTTATTGTGGTTGTGATTAGTCATGTGAACTGAATAACGCATTAAATTTTGGTTGCAAGAATTATGAATTAAATCTGGATTAGATTTATGATTTAAACAATTTGAAAAAAGATTAGTAGACTCAATTAAAAAATTAGAATTATCATGATTATTTGGTAAATTATTAATGCTTGAATTTGGGGAAACACTCTACTTTAAATTCTGGATCCGAACTGGAGTGGTTGCTGAAATTGTTGAAACGGATTCCGAAGCATTTCCCGAAGAAGATTGAATGTCTTGTTTTGAAATTTCGTTCTGCTTGTTCGTGTTAACAAACTGGCGTTTGCAAATACTGATATGATGACTACAAATACTGATATGATGACCAGGCGCCTATTTCGAACTATTCCAATTTCTGGTTTGTGACGTCCTCTTTCATTATACCTTTTAAATGACGTATGATTTGGTATAATTCCACTTGTAACTTGTTTTTCTGATCTGGAGAAAGATTGTAACATTTTTCAGCAGAATGCCCAATTCGCTTGCATATTTGGCACTTAACTTTATTTGTTTGATCATAAGAATGGAATGTATTACGTGTACTTAAAATAAGTTCTTCTTCACAAGCTTTATTTGTGGAATCCTGAATTGTAGTAAGACGATAAGCTTTGATGATTAATTTAATTGGATCAATTAGGCCTTCTTGAAAAGCTTTGAGAGCTGTCTTAGCTTTCACTAGCTATTAACACTTCATTCAATTCGGAAAGTAATTTTTCGACCATACTTGCATATGCTGTAAATGAGCTCTATTTGTAATTGTTCTATGGATTTCAATTTTTTCCATGTACCATAATCAGTATATTTCACTATGTCGTATGCTTTATATGAAAGTTTTGTTTTGATTAAATTGAGAAATTTTTCATATTCCGTGTGCAATAATTCATTATATACCATATCACAACACTATAAAAATTTATGTAGACGATCTGTGCTACCATCAAAATCGGGAATGATTTTTAGAGCAACGTCTAAGTTTAAAACAGACATGGTTGTACGCGAAGATTTTTTTAGATGTTTATCCACTTGAGACAAATCAGTGTGACAAATCATCTATGTTATATTTTTCATTTAGAGATCTTGATCGCCTTTTGGTTTTCTTTATACTTCGACTTCGCAAAGTAACGTACGAGTAACTCTTGAAATTATCCAAGTTTTCGGATGACATAAAACTAAACACTGGCTTAAATACAGATAGATACTGATTTCGGTTTTGGTAACCACATCCATCAGAAAATATAACAATCGGCAAATCATCGCCCAGGCAATATCTGGTCAAGTGGTGAATAATACATGAAACAAATGAGGAGGCACTTAAATTGCCTTCACTTTCATTCCACCAGTAGTTAATACATTGATGACTGGTTAAATTAAAAATAGAGAAATTGTGAACTTGAAGTCTCTGCTTCTAATATGCGAAGCGTTCAGTTTGCGCACATCTTAACTGCTTGAACATCCATTGTAAATGTGTGCTGCTCTTTCTTCTCTGCTGCTAGTTTATCTGCTTCTTTTTCTTGTTTGGTCCGTTTCTCATTATTGGAGTGCTTTTGGTACTTGGTAGAGTGCTTTTGGTACTTTCAGTAATTTGGCCTGTTTTGTAACTCACACATATGTCACATTGGTCCTTCGTGGCGTAATGTATAGTTTTTCTTCATCAAAAAAAGTCAGAAATTTATGATATAATAGTTCAAATCCATTTTTAGCCTCACTGTTAACTTTTGTCACTTATAAAATTGAATTTGAATTGTTTTAGTAAAACACTTGTAAAAATTTTCCTTAGAGTGACAATATTTATTAATTTATTATAGGAAGATCGATTTCGAAAGTAAATTTTTCTTCAGTTCCTTTTTTACAACTTGAAACGGGATAGCCTCTAACTTGGTTGAGTCCAGCCCGGTTTCATAGAATTTGCCAGCTATCCGCCATGCACCCCATGCGGCAATTGTTCCCGCAGTTCAGTCGTTAAGAGGAAATGGCGTGGGTGTTCGGGTGCTCAGATAGTGGCCTTGTTAACCGCTATTGAAGACGAAAGGGAGGTTGAGTAGGGTACCGGATCCCTAAGTAGTGGTAGTGTCATCAACCCATTATGCGGATCGAATCAACCGTGGTTGTGTATTGGGAGTGCTTAAATGTTCATCCTAATTACTCAGAAACATGAAAATAGCGGATATTGGCCTCGGGCTCATAATCGTTGTTAGTAAGTTATGGGGTATTAAGGTGGTTCTGGTAGAAAGGAAAGGGGTTGACCACAACAACAATTCCTGTCTCGAAAGACAACCAGAAGGACACTCTAATACCTGGGCCGGTTCTAGGTTAGTTATTTTCCTTTTTACTTACCATAAACAAAATAATTATATTTATTTTTTATAGAATTTTCACTTTTTCTCTTTATATCGCTATAAATAAATGCAGTCCACGCTTTTAATGAATTCTTTTATAACTTAACACTTTTATTTCACAAGGAATTTTTTTGTATCGATTTTATCTTATTAAATAAACATATGTCAATTAAACTAAAAAAATTTATTAAATTCTACCCAACTTAACGAACTTTACCTTCGTAATGTCACGACGCTACTTCACTCCCCAAAAAAGCTTTCTCAAAAACATTTTCCAATTTGCGCGATATTTATACTCATCTTTGCTGTTGATTATTGTAAGAAAGAGAAGAAAACACAATCAAACAAAGCGTCTGTGCTGAATAAGCATAAATACCGCTCACATAAAATTTACTTCCACGAATTTACTTCAAGATCAACATAGGAAGTATATTTTTGCAAACATTATGCATCACCAAATGAAATTTCGTAGAAGAACAAAGAGACTTTACGTTTGTACATTATGGGATGCAGTCATTACAATGTTGCATAGCCTAGGTGGAAAGAGAAATATTTGACCTAAATATGAGATTCTTGGGAGAAGTTGTTATCTTCAATTTATGAAACATAAGATGATCTTATAGCACATAAAGTTTATGCTTTATCTGAGCGAATTTTCCATAGAAAGTATCTCATGTAGATAAGTTCAATGGCTTGCAGTTGATAAAGTGTAAACACAATGTGAGAGAATTAACATGCTGGTCATTTAATCTAGATATGTTTGGGAATGTTATTCCACAAGGCATGCTACGTAAATAAAGGAAATTTGATGAGATGGGTTTGGGAACGGAATGTGATTTTATTCCGTTACAACAGCTATTGAGTTTAGTAAGGACTGAAACAGATGACATTGCGAATATAAAGCTGAATAATTTTTTAATAAATTTGAAATATCTTGAATTATTTTAAACATGCTAATCTCATCTGTTTGTTTTGTAATAATTTTATATTAACTTCCAAAATTATGGAAACACTCATTTGAACTGGAAAACTGTAAGATGGCAATTTCGTATTGAAAATTCAATGGGAAACACTACAAAAATTAATATTCTACATTTTCTACGAATTGTCTACTTACTCTATCAATTATCGACATTGTCTGCGCAAAATTAAATTGTACATTATTTTCGACACCAACATGTAGAAATAACCGTAGACGCACAACACTGGATGAAGATTTACGGAATTTTCCTAAACCACTCGACGATAAGCACAGAGCTTTGCATGTACCCAAAACAAATTGATCGGAATTGTTCGCCCACCGATTTAAAAGGCGATTTCGTTTAGCAAATTTGCAAACTAAGAACATTTTCAGTGACATTACGTTCAATTGCTCCAAAAATATATTCCATATAAATTTTATAAAAAATTTAGCTGAAAGTTTCAAAGCTGACAGTTTCATGAATAATAATTTTTTGACGGTTAGCTATACGATTTTCAAGATAACAACCAGGCAAAGATGTTCACTTCATGTAACGGCCGTATCAACAAATATGTGTTATGGGGCATCAACAACGATGGAGTATGACTGTGTGGGCGGGAATATTTGGATGACATATGTTTTTGGACCATGCATTATCCCATTTTGGAAAAACTGTTCGACATCAGGTGAATCATGTTCCTAATAAATGCATCAAAAGACCAGTAGAACTATTTACTAAAACGAAAACCAACCTTTACAAAACTGTTTATGTATTAAGCATTTAGGCGAAACACGATTTTTCAAAAAAAATCAAATACTCTTGAAATTCAATTGGAAAATCAAAACATCAACTAATCCCATGAGGAATACGTTTCTAAAACAAAGATCAAAATATTTAAATAACTTAAAAAATATTTTATCGTTTAACGGTGAATTATTGAAAAATTTCCATAAGGTGCAAATAAATTTGAAAAGCTGTGGTTAATTAATTGAACTGAAATTTTGAGTTCGAGTGAGAACCAAATCATTTAATTTGTCGGCAATACGAGCGAAATCTTCTTCAGGTTTGTCCCGTTGCGATCAACGCTGTTTGTATGTAACCAGGGAGCTGCCTGATCCATACTTTTATAATGACATTGGCCGCCAAATTTTTACCGACCAAGGATTTAATTCGGTGTAACATATCCGATGATCGCCTAATTCAATTGTGCCGAATGTTTTTCATATTTACGCTCCTTGGAAATGAAGTAGCGAATAATTAGAACTCTTTTAACTGTCTCGTATCTATTTTGGGCTGGAGGATATTGTAACATGTAATTGATCTTCTCTGCCTGTGTTGCAGAGAGTGATAGCACAGTGTTTTTTTTTCCTTTATTAATTACAACTGAGACTGTGCTCATCTAGCAATTTATCTTTCAAATTTACAAATTTTACATTTCTTAAATAATTCTGATTTGTTAAGGTCAAACCCAATGGTTAGTCCCCAAAATTAATCAAACCTATTTAAAATACCAATTTTAATTTGGTATGTTTACTAGGTCAAGTGGCCTCGTTCTTTGAAGTCTTCTTTCAACGACAGGGTTATCTATCATATGGCGAATATAGGGGTTTCCATGTTCCTGGAGCCTTATTTCGTGTTTGGCGGCGTGCTTTTTTATTTCATCTTTGATGTATTCCATCTGTTAGCCCCTGTGTAGGTCTTCATTTCTTGTGTACCACGGAGCATTTACTATGCTACGGAGAGCCTTATTTTGAAACGTCTGTATCATTTTGGCGTTTGTTTGCTTAGTACATCCCCAGAGTTGAATACCGTAGGTCCATATCGGCTTCAGTATTTGCCGATATAGCAGCAGCTTGTTGTATATTGTAAGCTCAGAGCCTCTACCAACGAGCCAATACATATTTCTGAACTTAATATTAAGCTCTTCTTTTTTCTTTTTGACATGTTCTCTCCAATTGAGCTTGGCGTCGAGAGTTAAGCCATTTAGCTTTGTTTGCATATGGCACCGGTCGTGAGTTAATTACTATCGGTAGATGGAAGGCCTTTTGATATGTAAAGTTAATATGCAAGGATTTCGTCTCATTAAGCTTGATTCTCCAGCGCTTAGTCCAGTTACAAACCGCATTGGTAATCTTCTGGAGTTTGTTCGTTGCATTAGCGACATTACTTCCAATGGCTATGGCCCTTCATCTGTTGTTGGAATATCCCTTGTATATAATCAATACAGGATTGGTACTAAGACACTCCTCTGTGGGACACCGGCAGAGATTTTCTTTAGTTCGGAGTATTCATCCTCATATTTGACACGAAAATGTCTATTGGATAAATAAGATCTTAGTATGGCATAGAATTGCCTCGGCAGATCTCTGTACAGCTTGAATTCCAGTCCACTGTGCCAAACTTTAACTTTTAATATGATGGAGCATGCTTTTTACGTTCTAACGTTCTTTCGATAACGTTTCTTGACTCTAGGCACCTGTTCAATTTTGGACTACTTACTATTGGTTTAAGTCTTTTTAGTAATAATTTTTCAAAGAGTTTTGACATAATTGGCAGCAATAAAATTGGCAGCAATAAAATTGGCCTGTATGATTTTTTATCGTTAGGTGGTTTATAAGGTTTTGCTATCATGGTTACTTCTGGTACTTTCCATTGCCACGGAACATATTTTAACCGAAAGCTTGCATTGATTATGTGTATTAGCTTACGAAATCCTTTACCTGGTAGAGCCTTGATTATTTGACAAGTAATTAAGTCATACGCTGCGGCTTTTTAACATTCATGTTGCTGTTTACTTCTTCTTTTAATTCTTTGAGAGTTACTGGGCGTATATCAAAATCATCTGGCTTTCGGATTGACATTATATTTTCATTGGCCGTTTGCCTTGGCCAGTGGTTGGAAGGTATCCTCGAGATACTCCGAAAACAGATCAACCTTCTCTTTAGAACCTCTTGCCCAGGTTCCATCCTCCTTTTTAAGTGGAGGCACTTGCATTCTGGGTCTTTTGAGTTCCTTCGTCGTCTTCCACAGAGACAGAATTGTTTTCATTTGTTAGGCTAGCTAGATATCTGTTGATTGAAGCATTTTTAATTTCTTTAAGAAGAGATTTGACACCGTTACCTAAATTGTTAAGAATTGTTTTGTTCTCCGGTGTTCTAGTTATTTGCCAGGTTTTACGTGCCCGTCGTTTTTGACTTGCCAACTCTCTAACTTCCATTGGGTAGGATATGTTAAGCTTCTTCTTATTTTGTATAATGGGAGTACTTGCCAAAGCAGAATAGTGAATTGCTTCATTGAGTTTTTCTAATTCATCTTCCAACTGGTGGGGATTTCTTATCGGTACCTGAATATTGTTTTTTTCCTCCAATACTTCACGAAAGAGATCCCAGTTTGTTTTTGAATTTGTTAATCTGGGTGCACTCTCCCTTTGAATTACCATTTCACTGACTGTCATGATAACCGGGGGAATGACCCGATGCTAGAGAATTACTGTCTTCAATGTGAATGTAGTTCTGGGATATACCTCTTGCTACATAAAAGTTTATTAGGTCAGATACCTTCGTTCCGTCACTGGATCAGTATGTTGGAGAACCACCAGAGTAAAATTCACATTTTGATGTCCGCCCTGCTTGAAGCAATTCTTCACCTTTTGACGTCGTAAGTCTAGCTCCCCAATAGGTGTTTTTCGCATTAAAGTCACCGCCAATAATGAAATCACGTCCAAGCGATTTAAATAGTTTAAGGTAGTCCTCCCTTTTCAAGTTATGCCGGGGAGGACAATATATTGCAGAGACAGTAAGCATTGTTTCTTCTTCGATATTTGATTCTAACTGGTGTTTTATATTTTCTTTTATTAGTAATGCCGAACTACCTCTTACTCTTTGCGCTGGATGAACAGAGTGATATAAGTTATAACCCCGTATTTTAATAAACGAGGATTTAACTAGATGGCTTGAAATGGAATTTCTGAAAATATTTCTATTTCTGGAATATGTTGCATAATGCCATTCGCATTCAAGATTGCTATTTTGAAAGTTGTGTTCTTACTTAACATTTTTTGTTGGGTTGCGTTGAGGAAGTTGCATTTTATTCAGTTGATCAGATTACTTTGGTCATCTAGCCGCTTTGTAATAGCAGCAATGCTGCTCTATAATGTTTTCCATAATTTGGATATTTTCGGAGTCCATATGTTTGGTTGAACCCAAACCTTTCACTACCTGGGCAAATGAATTTCTTTGCACTGAGTTGCTTGGTTGTGGGTTTTGATCCATTTGATTTGATATTTGAACCCTTCGATTTTCGTGATTTTGCGGTTGATTTCTTCTTTTATCTCTTAATTTTTGTAGTTGTTTAGCAATCTCACATCCTCGATAATTTGCCGGATGTTGGACCTTACAATTTGTACACTTGGCTGACACATCTCTGCCTATTGTACGTGCCTGGGTAAAATGTAGACATGAGCATTTTACACATCTTGGATCCCGGCCGCAATATCTTTGGGTGTGACTAAATGCCTGACATTTCTTGCATTGGGGTATGCGTGTTGTGGTTCTTCTCATTGGTTCAATTTTCACCTTCATGTGAAGAATTTCTTTTATTCCATAAATGTTTTGAACATTCTCTTTGTTATCAAATACCAGCATAAAAAGAGGGAAACCCCTTTTAATGTTAATATGGTTTCCTTCCTGGATTTCTGTTCTCTCTTTTTTAACAATATTCACAGCATCTAGTATTTTAAGACCTTTATTTTGTAAGTTTCCATTATTTCTTTGCTTGAGCAAGTGTGATGCAAACCTCTTGCCATGACTTTTATAGGTCGGGCCTGTTTGTTCTCGTAAGTGAACCTCTGATACTTTTCAGCATTCAATTTCATAGATAAGGTTCTATAAGTATCTGAGTCCAGAGAATTAAATTTCCAAACGTCATTATTTAACGCTGTTACCTTATAGTCTTTGTCAGTAACAGATTTCATCAGTGACTGAATTTCTGGGTAACTGGTTACACCCACAATATTTATTGGTGGGGGTGATTTTTCTTTCGGCTGTACCAAATTTGGTGTAATGTTCTTGGTAGATTTACTACCTTTTGCTGGATTGGGTAGAGCATTGTTTGAATCTGGACTAGATTGTCTCCTACCATTTAATTGCTCAGCCTCAGGTGACGATTCAGCTTTTCTTTTCTTCAATGGTTCAATGCTTCCTATATCGCAATCTTCTTTTGAATTCCGATTCATTTTTTGGTTTTCATTTTCTCGCTTTAGATGCTCAATTTCTTCACTTAGCTTGGCAAATAATTGCTCCATATGCTCTAGTCCCGCCAAGAGATCCATATTCTTCTTTACTAGGCCAATGGTTATTTTACTAGATTCGGCTATTTGCAAAGTAAAATTTCCGGTGGCATCACTTATTTCGTGTAATGTTTGTCTAGGTATAGCGTTAGAAAAAGTATCGGCTTGGTCAGCCGGTCAGCTACCGAGTTGCTTCTATTTTTCTTTATCGGTGATCGTTGTAAATTTGGTCTTCTCTGGAACGGATTTGATGTTCCCTGATAATGCAATAGATGACCCTCTCCAGAATCTATAGGGATAGTCTTTACAGAAAGTGGATTTACCAATGTTGATATTGGTGTACCACCTGGGGTATTATTTCCTTTTGTTTGCACCATTGCATAGTTTTGATTGACTAATTAGCTATTCTGCTTCACTACTACGAAGGGATTGGTACCACAACCGTTCGTTCTACAAAACATTGCCCAGAGTACGCCCGTGGATGCTGTCAATCCCGTACTCCGATAGCACAGTGTGTGCAAACTTTTGTTTGTCGCAAATGATTTTGTTCGCATCGAACATTATTTCGGCAATCAAGAACCCACTCGTTGGGTTGGTTTCCCAGGACGCTGGTAGCCGCGTCAAGTGTTTTGACTTTGCTATCTCGAGTTGGACTTTTGCTTGTTGTTGCCGATTATTGTCATCATGGAACATGATTGAGTATTTGCCATTATTGCCTTATTTCGATAATCCTGTAATTAATACCTCCATTATACCACTATACCATTATACCATTATACCATTATACCACCTCGGGTGTTTTTTTAGGAGGTTTGTTTTTCCGATAGATGTCGTTTTATTTTATGACAGTTGTTTTGACAGCTCAAAGTGGCATTTCTACTCAGTATTGTTTGGCAAATCATTATGAATAGGTTAACTCCAGAACAACGTTTTCAAATCGTGGAAATTTATTTTCAAAATCAGTGTTCAATTAAAAATGTTTATAGAGCACTTCGTGAATTTTATGGTGCACATAATCGTCCGTCAGAGACCACCATAAAGAACGTAATTACCAAATTTCGGTCTACATTCACTCTTTTGGATGCCAAGCCACCGACAAGAATGAGAAGAGTTCGTACAGAAGAAAATATTGCTGTCGTTGAGGCCAGTGTCGAAGAAAACGACAATTTATCGATTCGTCGTCGTGCTCAGCAAATTGGACTTTGTCCATCGACTTTATGGAAAATTTTACGTAAAGATTTGGGTTTGGTGCCATACAAAATTCAATTGGTGCAAGAATTAAAGCCACACGACCATCGTTTGCGCCGTGAATTCAGTGATTGGTCGTTAAATCAATTGAACGAAGATCCATTTTTTTACCGTAAAATTCTCTTCAGTGATGAGGCGCATTTTTGGTTAAATGGATACGTCAACAAACAAAATTGTCGCATTTGGAGCAAAGATAATCCACACGCCGTTCTAGAATTACCAATGCATCCTGATAAATGTACTGTTTGGTGCGGTCTATGGGCTGGTGGGATCATCGGTCCATATTTCTTTAAAAATGAGGAAGGACGACGCGTTACCGTGAATGGAAATCGATACAGAACCATGTTAAATGAGTTTTTGTTGTCAAATCTTGAAGATATGGATATGAATGAAATGTGGTTTCAACAAGATGGTGCCACTTGCCATACAGCACGTGAAACAATCGACTTATTGAAAGAAACTTTCAACGACAACATTATTTCGAGAAATGGTCCGGTGAATTGGCCTCCGCGTTCGTGCGATTTGACGCCACTCGATTACTTTTTGTGGGGATACGTGAAGTCATTGGTTTATGTGGATAAACCTCAATCGATTGACGCTTTGGAAACCAATATTCAACGTGTCATTGCTGACATACGCCCTCAAATGCTTGAAAAAGTGCTGGAAAATTGGACCTCCAGAATGACATTTGTGAAAAATAGTCGTGGTAGCCATATGCCAGAAATTGTGTTTAAATGTTAAATGCCAAAAAATTATCTACCAAATAAAAAAAAATTTTGGTCATTTCATAATTTTATATGTGTTTTATTCAAAAAAAAAATCGGCAACCTCTTAAAAAAACACCCTTTACAAGATATTGTTAGCAAAACTTCGGTGATATAGTTTTTCACTTTAGAAATATTCATGGTAAAAGAAAGACGGGTGTTGACCCAACATATACACCCCTCCATTTGATGATTTAAATAAATTCCATAATCTTGATTAAGGTACTAAAATCCAACGATGTTCAGAGCACATTAAAACTACATCGCCGTTATTTATTGAAATAACTCTTGGATAAATGTGCATTTTCCATTTCGAACACGCCCTTAATTTTTATAGCTTAGATTTACCGCATTACCACCATAGTATATTGTATCAGTATCTCTACCACTATATCCGAATACTGAAACATAAAATTTTGTTATTTTTTGTTGTAGTCTACGAGTATATGTACTTTACAAATCCGTTAAACTGCTTCGAAATATACAGTTAAGTGAGCACAATAAATTCAGCGGAAACCCCTTAAAATAACAATTACCTGTTGAATAGGTTTGTTATTTTGTATTTTCACGTCATAAATGTAGAGAAAACTTTCTATTTACATATCGACAATTTCCCAGTAAATATTTTTACGTACACATACGAGTATATTCCCGTTTCCTGTCTGTTACTCCAGTGTCTTCCTTTTCTTAAAATAGAACAAAGTAAAATGACAATCGTGAAGGAAATAGGAAAATTAAAGTTATATTCAATATGGAAGTAATGACAGCAAATTCCGAGTAGACTGTTTGTGAAATGTTGTGTGGAATGAGACATGTTTTGAAGTCTTAAATATCACGTCCTGTCTAAATGTAATTAAAAATCGCTTTTGTTGTAATATCTTACCTTGCATATTAAATTTGTTAAGCTAGCTATACACTTAGTTATTTGGTTAACAGCGCACGATTTATTTGACAGTGAGATTGGCTGGTAATGAAATAGGGACAAAACTGATTCTTTATCATAACCTAATCTATTGCCAAAATCTTTCCAAAATAAAGCTAATTGAAAATAACACTAGAGAAATTATTTAATATTCCTGGAGTAAACATGTTACTTAGTAAATCCTTAGCATTTATCGCAAATACTATGGACCTAATATTGAACCTTATATTAGGTAACAACAAAACCAAACAAGTGAAAGACTGATTAAATCCGTAGAATTTTATCGAGTGGTGGTTCGAAGGATGTGAAACGAAATTTATACAGGGTGGCTGGGACCAAATGTTACCAAATGAAAACTCTGTAACTTTTTTAATTTTGATTATTTTTTATTGAAATTTCGTGGAATATGTTGAAATCATATTACATTTTATGAAAAACGTGTTACTGCTCGATATGACCTCCTTTGGCTCTGATTATTTGATTCAGTCTTCCATAGAAAGCATTGCATGCTGACCGAACGTGAGCTTGTGGAATTTTATTCCATTCTCGAACAAGAGCTGACTTCAATGCATCAACACTTTCGTATTTTTTAGTGGACACCTTACTCTCCAAAATGGACCATATGGAGAAACCCATGGGATTCAAGTCTGGTGAATATGGTGGCCATTCTTTCGACGAAATCAGCCGCGGAACGCAATTTTGTAAAAATTGCTGTGTCGCTCGAGCTTTGTGTGACGGTGCCGAGTCCTGTTGGAATGTCCAATGGTTCGTACCAAAGTGTTTACGTGTCCAAGGTAGCAAAGCATCGTTTAGGATCTTTTGGCGGTACACCTCTGGGTTTACCTTGACTCCATGTTTGATGAAAACCAGAGGAGTGCGTCCATCTGCAGTCACTGCAGCCCAAACCATAACATAAGCTGGTGATTGCTTGCGCATGGCAACTCTTTTGTCCAAATTATCGTTGGACTTGTACTCTAACCAAACCCGATCATTTTTTTTATTCACATCCTATTAAATAGTTAAAATTTTCTCATCAGAAAAGACAATTTTTGGAATCTTATCACGTTCGGCCAAGGCCTTCAATGCTCGTGTTCTTTCAAGCCTAACTTTTTTTGTGCCTCCGTAAGATCTTGAACTTTTTGTATCTTGTAGGGCTTCAAGTGTAGTTCATTTTTCAATATGGTTTGAATGCTGTATCGTGAAACATGTAGATGTGCGGCTAATTGATTGGCACTTTGACGAGGATTTCGTTGGATTCGTTTCTTCACATTTCGTATCATTTCTTTTGATGTTGCTGTCTTTTTAGGACCGCCCGTTTCGTTGTATCGAGTTATGGTTCAATACACAAATATTTTATTCACATTCAAATGCTGGAGCTGACGAACTATTGCTGTTTGTGAATTTCCACCCAAATACAGTGCAATTACACTATTACGCTTGAATTCCATTACGATTTTTTTATGAAGATATTAATTTAGAACAATTATTTGTTGACCACATGTAAACAACTAACCAAACTTCAATCTGTCAAAAAATGACAACTACACAAATGACAGCAGAGTGAAGTTAGTAACATTTGGTCTCAGCCACCCAATTACATGGAATTTGAGTGTAAGGAATTTGCTTAAAATTAATATGAATCTAAACACATGGAAGATGTATGTTGTCGTAATTCTTCCCCCTCTAAAAATCCGCGGCTCGAGGATTAAAAATTCAGGTGGACTGGTTGCATCCCAAGCGGTACAGCCTGTTGTTTGGTCATTTCGATGTTCTTGAAGAAGGCTTTCCCTTTGTGGTTCTTTGATCTTATTATAAGACCTATAATCACTATGACTATGGCGATTATGACGATACTGTCCGTAACATTACTTATCTGGTGGTATGTTGATAGCTTCTTGAGTTTCTCTATGATGTTAACATGTAGGTCGTGTAGATATTCCAGATTAAGTTTTATCCCCTGTTCCGTGATATTCGTTTGCAATACTGGTGGTAGTACTTGCGATGTTCTCGTTTCCTTATTGGTGAAGATCCATCCTATTATCTCTAGCGATTCTTTTTGGTATTGGACCAAATAATTACCTTCTAGATAATTGGTTGAATTGCTGTATGCTATCCCACCACGGAAGTTATTTAGGAAAATAGTGTTGTCAGTTATGGGTTCTATTAGTTCCTTTTCATTAAATGTGAATTCGCATCCAGCATTTAATCTCTTCAATAGCTGGTTGATACAATGTTTTTCCTTCAATTCTTGCGACTGGCTGAGGTCACAAATAGTAGTTTCTCTCCTTATTTGGCATTTGTCGATAATTCCATATATGCTGCGTTGGTATAAGGATCTCATTGTATTCCAAATGTATTTGTTTTTTGTTTTTATATCGTGGACCTTATTTTAATGTGATGAAACTCTTCACATTCATTAAAATTTGGCCTTCCGAAAGACGACATGTAGGTTATTTATAGGACAAGAAAAACAAATTAGATTGAAAAAGTTAGATTTAAGGCTTATATTCCTCAAAATTACTTACCGTTCCACTTTTAAATTCTGGGCTTGGTTTGAGCTTCGACTTGCATCTTTCCAATTCTTCCTTCTTCTCCTATTTTTGGGCTGTTATACATATTTTTTCAATCACAATATCAATGGAGGCCTTCAATTCCGCTTGAGTTTGCATTACTTGTTATACGCTATTTATTACAATGCCCATTTTGGTATTGAGAAATGTAAATCCGGGCTGCCCTGTGTAATCATCATAACCTGAAAAATGTATGAATTTTAGTTAATAATAACCTGACTAATTATAATCAAATTTAAATTGTATGCTAAACTCATTTTGCTATAAATACACAGCCAGAAATAGAGCTCACAGTTTTCGATATGTTATCGAAGTTTACGGTGTTTCGGTTATCTATTATTTATTTTCTATGTATTGCTCTCAAAACCTACTAAACTGTATTTGGACAATATCTATTTCCATAATTTCGAACGAGTATTTAAAATATATTTTAGTGATAGAAATATAGTAAAAACATCATAATGTGGTAGATGATAAAAATTTGAAAAAGAGATAAATTTTATTCTACAGACACGAGACATAATACACTTCGATAAAAATTATCAAAACAAGGATGTTAACATCCTAGCACATATATAGCATGGACACGTCCAGCGATTCACGTTTATCGGAAAGTATAATTCAGCGTGCACCACATATATGTGAAGTTAGCCCAGAAAGTCATCCCAGAAAAAATAAATTTTTGCATCAGGCAACACTAAAGTTGTAGGTTTATACAAGCCTAGGATTTCACTAAAATTATTTAATTTGACTCTAATTCAGCCCTAGAAAAATTAAAACCTCGTAATAAAACATATTGCATGGAAAGAAAAATTATATTCAGAACCTAGACTTATTTAATCGAAAAAATTTCAAATTTAATTACATTTAATTAAATATACATGTCAGTTATTAGTGCTAGTCACAACTGTAGTATTGGCTTGCAATTTGTATGGTTTGTAAAAGACATAAAGACAAGTGGTTAAAAACAGGTTTTATAATGACGAGTATAATGACAAGTTGTTACTATAAGGTTTGGTTTCTGGAACTCTTCGCTTCCAGGAGTTATTGAAGCAAATCCCCGTCAAATGTATTGGCCCATTCAATTATGAGCCTGTAGCGCGCGACACAACTGTAGGATTATCCTGAAATTTTCAAGGTCAGTAACAGACATGATTAGAAGTATATAATACATTTGACGAGGATTTGCTTCAATAACTCTTGGAAGCAAAAAGTTCCAGAAACCAAACCAAATAGTAACAACTTGTCATTATACTGCCTACGTACCATACAAATTTCAAGAAAATCGTACTGTTCTGATTGGCACTACAGGCGCACACTTGTTTGGCCCAAAGGATGAATTGTTTTAGTTCATAGTTCCCAGAAACCGTAAGTTCTGGAAACCAAACCTACTACTACCCACTTATAATCATGTCCGTTACTGACCTTGGGACACTTTCAATGACAATAGGTATAAATCTATGATTAGCCCAGCAGATTTCTGAACATTGGCCATAAAATAATCCTGGTCGGTTAATTAAAAAGCTTATTTTATTTAATCGGCCGGGGGTTGCGTCAATTTTAACTCTTAATTTTAGGTCAGTTGTTGGAATTATGTAGTCAGTATCATTCATGGCCGATTGCCTTTAATGTAATTGAAGGGCTACAGATTTTGTCTATTAAGTAAAGTAATCGTAATGAGGGTATGACGATAAATACTAAAATAATAGCCGGGAGAATTGTTCAAATAATTTCAATTAATTGTCGTGGTAGTAAATATCGATTAGTGAATTTATTAAATCTTAATGTTGTCTCCATAGCCAACTAAAATAGTAATTATTGTTAGAATTATTAGTGCATGATCATGAAAGAATGTGAGTTGTTCTATGATAGGAGAAGCTCTATGATAGAAGGAGCCTTGAATCCTAAAATTGAACAAGTTGCCATTAGTTAGGATTCTAATGAAACGGAAACTTTATATATGGAGCTAAAATCCATTGCACTAATCTGCCACATTAGATTAGTTAGTTAGTAGGGGCAGTTCCGAGTAGCTATGTTCGGCTGGGGTTAAATTTTGGTAGAATTTAAATGAATTGGGGAAATTGCTAATATTTTAACAATTATACTTTCTCAAATAATAAATAGCATATTAAAATACCCACTAAGGAAATTGTTGATCCGATAGTAGAAATAATATTTCAGGATGTATAAGCGTCAGGGTAATCAGAGTATCGTCGAGGTATCCCGCCTAGTCCTAAAAAGTATTGTGGGAAGAATGTGGTTGCTAAGTATATAATACATTTGACGAGGATTTGCTTCAATAACTTTTAGAAGCAAAAAGTTCCAGAAACCAAACCTAATAGTAACAACTTGTCATTATACTGCCTATGTACCATACAAATTTCAAGAACATCGTACTGTTCTGATTGGCACTACAGGCGCACACTTGTTTGACCCAAAGGATGAATTGTTTTAGTTCAAAGTTCCCAGAAATCGTAAGTTCTGGAAACCAAACCTACTACTACCCACTTATAATCATGTCCGTTACTGACCTTGAAAATTTCAGGATAATCCTACAGTTGTGTTTTGCGATACAGGCTCATAATTGAATGGGCCAATACATTTGACGGGGGATTTGCTTCAATAACTCCTGGAAGCAAAAAGTTCCGTAAACCAAACCTACTACTACCCACTTATAATCATGTCTGTTACTGACCTTGAAAATTTCAAGATAATCCTAACATTGTGATTGGCGCTACAGGCTCATAATTGAATGGGCCAATACATTTGACAAGGCTTTGCTTCAATAACTCTTGGAAGCAAAAAGTTCCGGCAACCAAACCTAATAGTAACAACTTGTCATTATACTGCCTACGTACCATACAAATTACAAGAAAATCGTACCGTTCTGATCGGCGCCATAGGCGCACACGTGTTTGGCCCAAAGGATGAATTGTTTTACTTCATAATTCCCAGAAACCGTAAGTTCCGGAAACCAAACCTACTACTACCCACTTATAATCATGTCCGTTACTGACCTTGAAAATTTCAGGATAATCCTACAGTTGTGTTTTGCGCCACAGGGGGATTTGCTTCAATAACTCCTGGAAGCAAAAAGTTCCGTAAACCAAACCTACTACTACCCACTTTAATCATGTCTGTTACTGACCTTGAAAATTTCAAGATAATCCTAACATTGTGATTGGCGCTACAGGCTCATAATTGAATGGGCCAATACATTTGACAAGGCTTTGCTTCAATAACTCTTGGAAGCAAAAAGTTCCGGCAACCAAACCTAATAGTAACAACTTGTCATTATACTGCCTACGTACCATACAAATTACAAGAAAATCGTACCGTTCTGATCGGCGCCATAGGCGCACACGTGTTTGGCCCAAAGGATGAATTGTTTTACTTCATAATTCCCAGAAACCGTAAGTTCCGGAAACCAAACCTACTACTACCCACTTATAATCATGTCCGTTACTGACCTTGAAAATTTCAGGATAATCCTACAGTTGTGTTTCGCGCCACAGTGGGATTTGCTTCAATAACTCCTGGAAGCAAAAAGTTCCGTAAACCAATCCTACTACTACCCACTTTAATCATGTCTGTTACTGACCTTGAAAATTTCAAGATAATCCTAACATTGTGATTGACGCTACAGGCTCATAATTGAATGGGCCAATACATTTGACGGGGATTTGCTTCAATACATCGTGGAGGCGAAGAGTTCCGGAAACCAAACCTTATAGTAACAACTTGTCATTATACTGCCTACGTACCATACAAATTACAAGAAAATCGTACCGTTCTGATCGGCGCCATAGGCGCACACGTGTTTAGCCCAAAGGATGAATTGTTTTACTTCATAATTCCCAGAAACCGTTAGTTCCGGAAACCAAACCTACTACTACCCACTTATAATCATGTCCGTTACTGACCTTGAAAATTTCAGGATAATCCTACAGTTGTGTTTTGCGCCACAGTGGGATTTGCTTCAATAACTCCTGGAAGCAAAAAGTTCCGTAAACCAATCCTACTACTACCCACTTTAATCATGTCTGTTACTGACCTTGAAAATTTCAAGATAATCCTAACATTGTGATTGACGCTACAGGCTCATAATTGAATGGGCCAATACATTTGACGGGGATTTGCTTCAATAAATCGTGGAGGCGAAGAGTTCCGGAAACCAAACCTTATAGTAACAACTTGTCATTATACTCTGTAACGGAATTTTATTCAGTTCCGTTATCAACCCAAACATCAAATTTTAACATACGGCATAACCTTCGAGGTGATACCTCAAATTCTACCAAAAGAAATTACCATGCCGTATTTCGCATTGTTATTGGTTGCTTATGTTACTCAGATTACTGTATATATCCATGCAGTAGGTGAATAAACGTAAACCATAATAATATATAATGCAACATTATCAATTTATTTTTGCATCGATATGTCTTGAGGTAAATGGCTTGAAAAAAAAAACTTTGCTATTGAAAATACCTACAATTGCACCTTTCGATCGATTGGTTTTTTGTTGATGTAAATAAATTTTTGCGCGTGCATTGAGTAAGCGAAAATCAATGTCACGTTGTTGTACGTTTTTGCGTTCGTACATTTTGATGAATGTACAATAATTTGTTTTCAATTTTTGGTATAAAATGTACAACGGAAAGAAAGGGGGGGAGTTGTGTGCTAGACAGTCAGCCGTGCAGCTGTGTTTAGAAGAGGTAGAGAGTTCAGTTTCTTTTTGGGTAATTTCCTGATATCTAAAATAAAATGCGTTTGTTAACATGTGTAAAATTTAGTGAAATACAATAATCATTTTAAAAAAAAAGTATAAATTAATCTGAAATAAATTTAATTAAGAAAATTGGATGTGTTTATTATCTCGTGATACTATACAGTGTTCATTAAGTTACATAAATAAATTGATGTAATCGGGGAATAAATCAAATCAAGTGCCAATAAATGTGAAATATCCAAAAAATTCGTTTTGTGGGAGTGTTGCAAGTTTGATTTATTTTTGACACCAAAGAAAATTTTTGTTCATTAATTTAAAAATTTTAAATAAACGTTAGTGAAATACATACATTGAAAGACTGATCCGGGAGGTAAATTAAAAGTGCGAGTTTTTAGTCTAGTGCTTTGCAGACTAAATTTTCTTTTTTTTTTGGTAAGTATGATTTTAGTGCAGTAGAGATACTAACCATTCTAATCGTGGCGAGGTTCCTTAGTTGCTTCTAGCAAAGCTGAGTCTTGCTAGAAGCGAGGGCATCGAAAGTAACCCTGCCCATAGGCGGGACACCCTCTTTCTGCTGAGGACCTCCTCCACGCCATTAAACCACTAATCGTTAAGCTTCTCTATTAATATTTTTTTTTTGGTGCGTATTTCTTAGGGTAATTATGTTACCCTAAGAAACCAGAATTAACAACCATGGGTAAAACATCCGCTTGAAATATGTAGGACCCGCCAGTTTTGGGTCCGAGGACCCCACTTTTCATTTTTTTTCAACCTTTAGATGGTAAATATTAGGCCATCTTTCTCTTTCTCTTTTGTTATTGTGCGGTAATCTAGGTCCCGCATTTCGTCTAACCCCAAAAACCCACGACCACATCCCCTACAAGACTGAGCTGCGGGAATCAAAGCCGCACATGGGGTTAGTGCATGAAATGGGGACAAATTTCTTTAGCGTTAGGGTATACGGTCGTAAGACGGTGAACTTTTAGCGTTACAACTCGTCATTATAAAACCTGTTTTTAACCACTTGTCTTTCTGTCTTTTACAAACCATACAAATTGCAAGCCAAGACTACCGTTGTGACCAGCACTGATAACTGATATGTATATTTAGTTTAATGTAATTAAATTTGAAATTCTGTTCAATCTGTTTATAATGAATACATGAATTTTACATGTGGGTCCCAGCATAATACAGTGGTGAACCAAACCCATAGCACGCGTGCATACCTGTAAATTGTGGTGGTTCCTTGGAACAACTTGAAAGCGATAACGATTTTTTTAAGAAAATCTTCTCCGATAAGGCTAACTTTCATCTGAATATCTGGTGCGAAGAAAATCCACAAATTATTCATGAAAAACTATTACATTCATCTAAATTGACAGTTTGGCGTGGTTTTTGGTCTGGTGGAATCATCGGTTACCGTTACTGTCAATGGAGATCGGTATAGAACGATGATAACCAACTTTTTATGACCGAAATTGGAAGAAGTTGATCTTGACAACATTTGGTTCCAACAAGACGGGGCTACGTGCCACACAGCAAGTGCAACAATTGAATTATTGCGAGAAAAGTTTGGAGATTCGATTATTTCAAGAAATTGTGATATTGAATGGCCTCCAAGAAGTTGCGATTTAACACCATTACACTAATGGTTCATACCGTCATCTCGCAGATAATTATGATTGACGATTTTATCTAAACACTGCAAAACTGTAGTTTTTGGATGCGACGCATAATAATAAGGGCATGCGTTATAACAAATTATCGACAGTTCCGCATAGTAAAAAATCGTATCGTACATCATTTAGCAGATAACGAGTACTTAGAAAACGTTGATTAATCACATTACTGTGCATCAACAACTATAAAAATTTGTAGTACGTAATCAGTATGAATAAGTAATTGAATGTTGCTTGTTTAAAACTGTAAAATATGGCGCCATTATGTGAAATACAATTTGAAAATCAAAATCCTGCCGATCCGGTTTATGTGTCCGACGACACGATAAAATGCAATATTATATTAAGTTTGGATAAACCTGAAACTATCAAAGGTAATTTGGATATGAGCTACGAACCCATTTTATAATAATTCAGATAATTTATTTATTTCATTAAGGCATTTTTGTGACAATATCGGGCCAGGCAGAATGCAGTTGGATCGAACGGCGCACTTACGGTGATCAAAGAAATTACGTTGGTCAAGAAGAATACATTAATTCGGTTATGTACCTAGTAGGAAGTGCCACCAATGATGCATTTGAATTACCAGCTGGTATTCATACCTACAGTTTTGAGCAGCATCTCATGTGGAGTTTGCCATCATCAATAGAAGGAGATAAAGGGCATATTCGGTATAATGTATGTGTTACAATAAACCGACCATTGCCACTAACAGACGATAATTACAAACGGGATTTTACCCTGAAAACTCAATTTAATTTAAACTCGCAAATTGAAGATCTGGCCATGCCGTCAGAAAACAGACTAAAGCATACATTTTCGTGTTATTCGAAACGATTAGCCCCATTTAGTGTTGTTGCGAGTGTGCCCCAAATTGGATACGTGCCAGGTCAATTCATAAAAGTGACAATTGAAGCAAACAATACAAGTAATGTTAAAATAAATTCGATTAAAACGTCCTTGTGTCAAATCATTGAATATATTTGTAAGGAGCCGTGCTTTGGGAAATCCACTCAATCCAAAGAAGTAGCTGTATCGTTAATTGCGGGCATACCAGCTAATCAAACACAAACTTGTGAACTTGCGATTAGTGTTCCATCTGTTCCGCCCTCAGACGAAGAGCGCAGCCAAATTATTCGTGTGACGTATTGCATAGAGCTAAAGTTCAAGACTAATTGGTTTCATACGTCACCAACTATGTCTATACCAATAACAATTGGGACAATACCACTTGGGCATATGATGGAGCAATTGGTTGACGAATATATTTACGATAGCCCAGTGCGTCTTACTATGCCACCAGATGAGAATATATTCACTAGAATTGAAAAGAGTTAATGCTTTAATAAATAGCAACAGATGCTAGCAAATAAATTTGTATACAAGTTTGGTTATTAAATTAATTTTTATTAATTTCTATTTGTTTCAATTTTTATAATTTGTCTCAAAATATATTATAACATATTGGGTATATTCTAGCAAATTCCGTTGGTTGGGATCTATAAATTATAATGCTCTCGCGCTGATTCTTTAATCAATTCGGCCGTAAAAATAAACTGCAATGAAATGAGCAATGGAATTGTTCACAGAATCGCTAAAATATTTGACTCAAAAATGATTACTATTTTATTAGTATTACATGGCAAATACTAATGGGGTTTTCCTAAGTATAGATGAGTATAGGTACATCAAATTTATGATACTCGTTGATCCGGATCAGCTAAAATATGGAAAACTTGATCCAAAGTTTGTTTTAGATCACAAATTATGTTCTGAAATATAGTGAGCGCCTTTGCGTTGTTCCATGACGCCTGACCAACTTCAATACAATAGTCAAAAATAATTTGTGATATCTTATCCAACAAAAACATTGTTAAAGCTTATCAAGTAGCTTTGACAAAGTATCAAACGCCTCGCTCAAGCAACAATTCACTACTTTGTGCTCTAGATACACAACTAACTGTTTTCTCCAACACACGGATGGAAAAAGGATTTTGAATGAATTTTGGAAGAAGTTCTGAAAAATGGCTACCTGGGGCGGAACACAAACATTTCTTGATGAACATGAGATTCTAAAACAAATGTTTGGAAGTACGTCTGTAATATGGCCACCTCGAACGGAACTCGGCCATTTTTTACCGATTATGATGGGATTGGGTATGTTGGATGTTATAATCCAACCAATTATAATGATTTTTAGGAGAAGTTCTGGAATATGACCCCCAGAGACTCGACTAATTCTCAAACGATCATGATGAGATTTGGTATTTTGGATGGAAATGGGATTCCAAAATGAATTTTCCTTCTTTCGGAAGAAGTTTTGGAATATGGCCCCTTGGGATGGAACTCAGCCATTCCTTAACCGATCATGATGGTATTGGATATGTTGGTTGGAAATGGCATTTAAAAATGTTTTCGGAAAATGTTCTGAAGTATAGTCATTTTCGGCGGTACTCGACGATTTTTCTTAAGGTACGTCAATTAAAAATTGTTTGTGTGTGTGTGTGTGTTTTTTTATGGGCGGAGGAGGGGAACCTTCGATAGGCTATGAACCCATATATTAAACTCGTGATAGTGTCGGATTCTTACCGACCAAACCACCACCCCCGATAAACCATGCCGTTCGGCCCCGTGGAACTACCGTTAGGTATTACTTCGCGAGGCAGACTCAGCTTTCGCTGCTCGGCTGGAATTAACTCCTCACTAAATTTCTGCTTCTTTCGAGACATCTCAACTCTTTCATTATCCGTGAGACACTTCCGCTTACGGCGTTCCACCCATCTTGAGATGCCAGCATAAATTACACTATATTTTCCGGCGTTCGTTGGACCCCATGTACACAGATACTCCTTCTCTCCTCAGCAAATCGTGGACACTCGAATAATACGTGGTCTACATTCTCCGTTACTCCGATGCATAAAGGGCAATCTGGTGACTCTTCGTGTTTGAATTTGAATAGGTATGATCTAAAGCAACCATAACCCGTCAGAAACTGCGTCAGATGGTAATCCACTTCACCGTGTCGCCTGTTTAGCCACGCCTCGATGTAGGGGATCAGGCGATGGGTCCATCTACCATTCGTCGACTCACTCCTTCTTCTCTGCCATACAGTGATCGTCTCAGCACGTGCTAATCGGTAGTTTGGCGCTCCTTGGCCAGTAGATCTATTGGGGACATTCCCGCAAGAACACCAGCACCAATCTCTAAGGTTACGTTCTCCATTACTTTTCGGCTGTAATAAGGACAGCTTCTATTTTATGTTCTGTTAGTTGCAGTCCAGCAGATGTTAACCACTGTTGAATAAGTCTAACCGTCCTATTACAGATATCCACAATCTCCTCTCTGTGTTTTGCGACAACTACAATTGCGATGTCGTCCACAAATCCAATCACCTGTGCATCACTTGGTATGGGCAGTCGAAGTACACCATCGTACATCACATTCCAGAGTGTAGGATCTAACACTGATCCTTGAGGAACTCCACCAGTCACCTCGTAAGTTTTCTTTCCTTCCTCCGTATCATACATCAAGGTCCTCTCGCTAAAGTAGCTGGAAACTAATCTCAGCAGGTACTTCGGTACGTTCATCCGTTCATCAATGTAGCTATGGCACAGTATTTTTTACTATCACGTAGCCATCGAGAACTGGATATCGCCTGGTGTGCCGAATCTACAACCTCTTTAATCGCATCCTGTTCTGCGCGCCTTTCGAAAGCCATACTGCTGCTCTGCCAGGTTTCCTGCTCTAACTATAGCCTCTTGTAACCGGTCACATACAACTCTCTCTAGAGTTTTGCCTGCCGTATCCGACAGACAGACTGGACGCCAGGACGACGGCTCACCTGGTGGTTTGTCTCCTTTTGGCAACAATACTAGTCTCTGTTCCTTCCATTTACTAGGGAACACCCCCTCAACTAAGCATGCAGTATATACTTCCGTGAATAAGTTTGGGTATGCTTTAACCGCCGACTTCAATGCAATATTCGGAATGTTATCGGGGCCAGGAGCTTTATTGTTACCCATTTTGCCACATGCCACATGAACCTCCTTCTCAGTAACTAGTGGTATATCATCCTCCTCGTTGCCTAATACTTCTAACACACAATCGGGTTGCTGCGGGAACTGGTGACTCACTATGTCAGACAGCATTGCCGGGCATGTGGGAGTGGCGTAATTGCTTCTGATTTTTTTCATCACCAATCGGTAGGGTCTACCCCAGGGATCGCGGTCGACCTCCTCGCACAGTTCGCGAAAGCACTTTCGCTTACTTGCTTTAATGGCATGCTTAAGCTCCGATCGAGCTTTACAGTATTGTTGTCGAAGGGGAGAATTTTCGTCGTGTCTAGCACGCTGACATCGCCTCCTTGCGTTCAGCTACCTTTTAGGTAATTCAGAAATCACGTCGTTCCACCAGAAGACTGGTTTTGTACGATTATTCACAATCCTTCTTTTCATTGCTGCATCACCGGCTCTTGTAACATGTCTCATAAGCTGGACGGCCTTGTTATTTGCGGTACCAGATAGGGTAAGATCCTCCATCATGAGACGGAATGAGACGGAAAATGTTCTCATCGAACGCTGCGGACTTCCATCCTATTCTCTTCCTGTGTCTAACTATAATAATTTGGGGTTTACTATCCGCCAGTTCATACACAATAGCTTGATGATCACTCCACGCTAATCCTCGATCGGCAAGACAATGACTCACAAACGTTAGGTCGGCCGGTAATGATGCGAAGGCGTCTAACAATGCGGTTCCTCTGCTACTGGTTTCTCTACTTCCCCACTCTACGGCCCTTGCATTAAAATCCCCGGCTATGAGCACCGGGTTGTGGCTCCGCGCATCATCCGTTAATTGGTCGAGAAATGTTTTAAATTTTACAATCGATGCACTAGGAGGTGCGTAGTAACTATAAATATGAACGCCGTTCACTTTGGCTCTGACAAACCCGGGTACAGAACTCACACCAACTGCATGTAGGGGGTAGGTACCACAAACCCATACAGCAGCTCGATTCGATCTATCTGAAGCCCAACACCGTCTATCAAGAGTCCTATATAGCTCACACATAATTGCAATGTCCGCTTTCACTTCCTGTATGGATTGCTGCAGCAGGTCCTGGACAGCCTCACAGTGGTTAAGATTGACTTGAATGACTTTATTTCCAACGCTCTTTTTTCAGCGCTTTCTGGTATACCGGACATCTACCACTACCGGTTACGTGTTTGCTACAGAATTTAGCCGTTTCGTCGCATAGCATGCATTTTGAATCTTTTTGGCATGTCTTAGCAAAGTGCCCTTCTTCACCACATCTCCTGCATAGCTTTGATCTATCCGCTTCGCTTCTACAGTTCCATGACTGATGTTCATAGCCGTGGCATTTAAAGCATCTTGTCAGCAATTTTTTCCCGGATTCGGCAAGAAACCCAGCCGATTCTAACTTTACCCACTTCTAGCACTTTCCCAACCATAGTGTTAGGGAGGCTAACAACTGCTGTCTGCGTTCCTGGGTAGGCCTTTGTGAGTGACTTAACAATACAGACACCTTTCACCCCTTCAAACTATGGTTCCAGAGCCTCTATCACCTCTTCAGACGTGGTAACCTCGTCCATGTCTTTGATCACCAGTAACGCCTCCTGGGTCAAAGTTTTGACCGTCGCATTGCCTCCGATCGCTTTCGATAATTGCTCTCGAAATATTGCGGTCTTCGGCTGGTCTCCTGTAGTTTGTAGCTCCAACAATAGGTCTCCACCATAAGTTTGACGTATGTTTGATACCCTTTCACCCAGAGTATTTAGCGTAGGGTCCACCTTAACTTTCCGCAGCAGATCGGCAAATGAGATTTCGCACTCTTCTTTATTAGCAGCGCATCCGGGCGAGCCCTTTTCCTTCGCGGACGTGATCGTCTTTTTGGCGTTCTTTTCCGCTTCACTTTCTGCCATTCTTGTTCTGAGCCAACTGTCGCATCCTCCAATTGATTTGAGCTCGTAGTGTTTATATCTCCATTATTCGACATAGATGCTGTGGTCTTTTGCTTCTTGTTTCCGTCCTCCTCATTAATAAGAGTCTCCGACATTCGAAGTGCTTGCGGAGAACCTTGCGGAGCAGCCTTAGTATTCCTTCTCTTACTTTGGCTTTTTGCATCACTCTTAGGTGGCGCGGACAACTTCCTCTTACTGGGCTCCACAAGTGGTGCATCTTCGTTAGTCGCCGCCTTCAGCTCCTCTTTCCTGCTCACAGTTCGTAGACGACCTAAATTTTCCTTCCCGTCATTATTGATCGGTGAAGTTCGGCACTGCTTTTCCGAAGCACTCCTCTTACCCATAAAGCGTGCTAATGGTGCTTATCATCTTTTTAATCTCGCATGGACATTACTTCGAGGTCTTACGAACTCTACCAGTTCCTCATTGTTTTCCCCAAGCATGGCTAGCCTTATTTCTTGGGTTTCCTCCTTGTAACTCCCCAAAGAAGGCGATGAAAAACATCTCTCCAATCTACTGGTCATCGCTCCCTTCTTAGGGGACCTCTGCATTAACGCACTTTTACCATACGGGTTGTCAGGGGTTCTATTCCCATACACGGATGTAGTACTTCCTCTCTCTTCGCTTGTCGATCCTGTGACATCGGCCAAGGTCCCCACCGTTGTAACATTGCAGTCGCTGGATCTCGACTGTTGGGAGCCTGCTTGCTCACTCCCTTCAGCCTCCCTTAACTGAACTCATGATGGATTCTTTTTCGAGGTGCCGCCCATAGCATTTTATACTTTCTGCCAAGTAGGTACACAGCCGCCCCTCCTGGGGTACCGTCGCTGACGTGGAAGCCGCTCAATGAGAGACAGACGCTCCAGAATTTAAGTCACATAACTTTTAAACGCATCATTTGCAAGTGACCTATGTGACCCCACTTTGACTTCTGCCTCGGCCTAGTTTCCTAGAACCGAGTTACCACCGACACGACCGTGGACGTGGACTACTCAAGCGGAGTAGGGATGGAGAGGCTACGTCTAGTGCACCAGCTCCGGTTTCAAGCCCCATTTCCTTCCGATGGAGTTTTGGTAAGAATAGAGTGCCACAATGGCCTTTTTCACTCTTTCTATCATGTTTGGTTTCCAACTGAGCTTACTATCGAGAAGGATCTCCATGATTCTCACCCTATCAGTAAGGGCTAGCATAGTACCATTTAGGCTTGTTCGAACCATTACTGGAATTTTATATCTTCTAGTGAAAAGGACCAGCGCTGTTTTAGATGGGTTAATCCCCAAGCCACATCTGCCGACCCAACCAGCAATGATTGATAACACATTCTGCATCACATCTCTGATTGTACATAGATGATTCCTCGAGACAGTTATCGCAAAATCATTGGCATAGGCAACCACGCCTATTCCTTCCACCTCCAGTTCCAATAGTAGTCCATTGATTACTACATTTCCAAAAAAGGGGAGAGAAGATACCTTCCTGAGGTGTTTAATAACAACCCGCCTTCTAACGGAGACTTCTCCCATCTCCGCTATAACCCTTCTGCTACCTAGCAGGTGATTAATTTGCCTGGTTACAGGGTATTCTAACTCCAGCGGCAACAATCCTTCCCTAATTGCCTCCACCTTCACGTTGTTAAAAGCGCCCTCGATATCGAGAAACGCTACCAACGAGTATTCCTGGAAATCCAGTAACTTCTCAGTTTCCCGAGCCAAGGAATGTAATGCCGTGTCCACGGACATACTTTTACGGTACGCATGTTGAGACTGTACCGAGTTTCTGGGTATAATTCTCTAACGAATATGGACATCCAGTAACCTTTCCATGGTTTTCAGCGGAAAAGATGACAGAGATATTGGTCTTAATTCCTTAGGGTTGCTGTGCGAGCTTCTACCTGCTTTCGGGATGAAGATCACCCTAGCGTCCATCCAGCTTCAGACACACTTTAAAAATAACCTCCAGCCAGAGAAGTAAGACTTCCAAGTTCTTCTGAATTTCGGCTGGCACAATCCCATCCGGACCAGCCGACTTCAAGAGTCTCTTCACTAGAAACCGTCCATTCGTCATCCGGTTTTTTCAGATAGCTTGGAATAGCTGGACTAGTGAGAGAATCTTTCTCAAGCGCGAGGTACCCGATACTCCTTCCATTCTATCACAGAAGATCTTTCACGAATTCCTTTGCGCCTTCCTTGTTTCCCTTTTGTATACTCTGAGGCATTCCTTATAGAAGTCTTAGTTTTGATTTTCTCTTGATCTTTTCGCTCTATTGAAAGCAGACCCATAGACTTTCTGGCACTCCGCAAGTGCCGAGGTCCACCAAACAGGTTTTCGCTTTCCCCTCAGCTTTGTTAATGGGCAAGATTACCTCATAGAGATATTGCAAACCATAGTAAGAGTATCCACCATTGAATACAGATCACTACTCGTGTTGGGGAGTCGTGGGACTCTAGATGGAACCCTGCCGTCCAACACCTCTCTATATACGGGCCATACTGTCCTCCGGGGATTTCTGAACACGCACTGATTTGTAATTTGGTGATTGAGCTTAAACTTTAGGTACCGATGTCAGAGAAGGAATGCTCCTTCGCCGATCCCGACCTATATTACTGATAATGAGGTTAGTTCTTAAAAGTAATTCGAAAAGTCTATATATATACAACTCAGTATATTAAAGACATTAATATTAATTGTTTCGAGCCAGTTGATATCGGCTTGCCATAATGATTGCCATTCTTCCTAAAAATCCCAAGTTTCCAGGAACCACGCGTTCCGGAAACCAAACCAAGCGTTATCGACATGTAATGATGACCACTATCCATCATAAAAATTCCAAGTCGATCCGCATGTTGAGAAATGTACTATACACCTACATTTGTATGGTTTAGTATATTAGAGATATTTTGAGAGAGAGAGGAATGTTGCGGTTAGTGCTAGAGGCTCTTATCAGTATGGCCAAAGTAAGACAAATTTTAAATTGTGGTTCTCAGGAAGTACGAGTTCCATAAACCGAACCAAGCGTTACCGACTTGTAACGCAGATCACTAATCACTATAAAAATCTCAAGTCGATCTTATATTGAGATTGGCTGTATAAAGTTACTATGATTTGTATAATTTATATTTTGTAAAGTACAATTTTCTGTAACTTTTCATTTCTCTGGAGTAAGTGTTCACACACAGTATTTTTGGGATGCAGTAGTTTACCATATGTATCTGGGATGATAATGCAGTTTTACAGTTGACTGATGACATTTATTTTTGCTTTTTCTGAGATGAAATCCTGGGCTAACTTCATAGACATGTTAGGAAACAGCATTTCGGGGTCATGGCTAGATGCCAATGAGGCGTGATGTATTGAAAATTGTCTACGAGTAACCTTTAACCTCGTATCATTTTCTGCCACTTTTGGTAAATCGTTTAGCTGTCCCAAAACTGTGTATTAGGTTTAGCGCCAAATCGAAATTACTGTATTGATGCTAACTTACGTATTTGTTATTTGGTCACCAGTAGGTCATCAAAAGTGCGCAATTAAAACAAAATTGTCTGAGAACTATCGCAGGGCTAATACTAATTAGCAAAAATTACAGTTGGTGGTTTGCTTATAAGAATGTGGAGCGGGGCGCCCCGAATTTCCCATTGATACAGTTATTTAAAATTCCGAAAGCAATAGGTAGCAGTTTCCTCACACGAGTATGCTTGTTATACAAACTTTGCAGCTATAAAATGATTTATCTAATAAAAGTTACTGCCTTTCAAATATAGTCAAGTCATAAATATTTTAAAAGCTTCTCACTCCAATCGAACACTACGGTAGATTAGATAGTACGGTTATAACGTTTGCATAATAAACTCGGCAACTGTGCAACGTTCAGATGTTTATGGCGTTAGATGTAAAATAGATAGCGACAGTAATTTAATGAAATGCATAAAAATTACAGGGAATGGATTTTTAATTTTGGTTCTATATACTCGCGTAATAATGTGCTCGCTGAGTAATTTTTTTGCGTTATCTCGCAATTTTTTTATTATGATAAATAGTTTGTTTTTATGGTTTTTGTTGCACCAGCACTAGCTTTTATCAACATTTTATTTATGGATGTATACACCGAAATTATGACTGTTAAATTTAATATAATTTTGTTTACGATCGTCGCTAAAATTACTCGTAATTTGTGAAATAAAAATTTTTATAGTTTTATTTTTGCGGGTGGATTGAAGTGGAAATGTTTTTTCATTTATATCGTAAGTCGGAACATTGTCGCAAGATGTTGAACAGATACAAATGTTTTGAAATTAACGAGGTTATTGAGTTCAGATTTACTGTAAACTGTTTTAAACAAATTAATTTTTGAAAATCTCGTCGAGTGTATCTCGTCTATTTTCATCTGGTGGCTCTTTAATGTAACGTACCGGACTGTCATAAATATCTTCGTCAACCAATTGCTCCATCATATGCCCAAGTGGTATTGTCCCAATTGTTATTGGTATAAACATAGTTGGTGACGTATGAAACCAATTAGTCTTGAACTTTAGCTTTATGCAATACGTGACATGAATAATTTTACTGCTCCCTTCATCGGTGGGTGGAACAGATGGAACATTTAACGCAATTTCATAAATTTTTGTTTGATTAGCTGGTACGCCGGCTATTAATGATAAAGACACTTTTTTTAATTGAACCCATCTACCGTCTCGCGGCACTACACTAAAATACTCAATGATTTGGCAAAGGGCCGTTTTAATCGAATTAATTTTAACATTACTGCCATTGTTGGCCTCAATCTTTACTTTTATGTGTTGGCCTGGTACAAATCCGGTTTGGGTCACACTAGCAACGACACTAAGTGGCGCTGATCGGCATGAATAACAACAAAACGTATGGTTTAATTTAATTTCTGATGGGATGCCGAGTTCCCCAATTTGGCCGTTTAAATTAAGTGGCCTTATTAGAATAAAATCCTGTTTAAAATTATCATCTAATAGTGGAAATGGTCGATTTATTGTAACACGTACATCATACCGAATATGCCCTTTTTCTCCTTCAATCGATGACGGTAAATTTGATGGGATATCGTACACAAAACTATACGTATGTATACCAGCTGGTAACTCAGATACATCACTGGTTGCGCTCCCCACTAGGTAGGTGACCGAATCAATGTAACCCTCTTGACCGGCGTAATGGGTGGTAACACTTATATCACCATAAGTATGCCGTTCACTCCAATCGCATTTTCCCCAGCCGGATATTGTTACAAAAACACCTAATTAAAAACAAAAATATTTAACAATTTAATGATTTCAAAAAGTACTCTCTCAGCTCAACTCTAAAATACCTTTCATTATTCGCGGTTTATCCAAATTTAATGTAATGTTACATCTTAGTCTATCGCCACACCAAAATACTTTATAGACAGGATTTTCGTTCTCAAACTTAATTAGACACAATGGGGCCATATTTTATTACAGCTTTAATCAAGCGACGCCCAATCACTAAATCATACTGATCGATGATGTGTTCACAGCAAGATGATTAACTAATTGCTTCTATGTAGCAACTCCCGTTATCAGCTTATAAAAAATATTTACACACCACGGTTCAATGATAAATCATATAGTGAGTAATTGATTACGTCACAATTTGCATTAAAATAGAAGTCTGTAATTCGTATAAGCTGTGACAATTAAAATTATTCTGCTATTGATTGTCTAGTAAATTGAAAATGTCAAAATGCACCACTCGTGGGGAGTCTGTCGAATATAATTAACTCATTGTCATTTTGTTGATTGAGTTGACAAATTTTTTATAGTCGTGTTTTATGTCTACATATGGTACACGCACATATGCTACATAGAGATTACTAAATATTTAGGTTGGACGAATATAATTTTATAGTTATAGCTTATTTAACGATTTATTTTAATTTTATCTATATTGGCAAATTATTGAACTTAAATTAATGAGTTTAATGATTTTGTATTAGGCACTTTTTTATGGAAATTCATATAAAGAAGAAATATCCCACAAGCAATTATATTTGGCATCAACGTGACAGCTGGTCAGACTAGTTGAATAGCTAGACACCTCTAAGAGCTAGGAATGTTTAATTTCAATTGGGTTTAAAATATTTCATGGCCAGGAGAAATAAAAAATATTTCTCCTGTAACGTTCCAAGATCATTTTAGATAAGACGACAACAGCTTCATCATCAACATCAACCATTGCTTGGGTTGGTAGAAATTTGGGTGACCGCTTGGGAACTTCCTAGAAGAAAGTGAATAATGGAATAGAACAAAACCTCCTTTCTGCCCCGATCCGTCGCTGAGCTTGTCAGGATTTTATCTATCAGTGATTCATTAATCAACGCTTCATCCATATTTTACCTAGCAAGATTAAAATAAACGAATAAAAAATATTAACACAACGACTTTTTTCAACTCGACAGTTCTCGCAATCGACCTATGTACATATTTGACTGCAGTCGCACTTCGACTGATTCAAAGTGATAGCCCGTTTACATGCGACCAAAAATTTCCTTCTGCAAAATAAAGAGGATACACCGGTGTGAAGTACTTAACGTTAATCAAAAGTATAGCTACACGTTTTAACGAAAAGTGTAGACTCAAAAGTGTAGATACACAAATTATCAAAAAGTGTAGCTGCAAAAGGAAAAAAGTTTGGAATTCGAAATGCGTGGTTTAATTAAAATTATTAAAAATAATACAAATAATAACAACAACAAATAATATTGAGAATAACAATACTACAATAATAAGATTTAGTAATACTTTTTTTATAAAAAAAATAATTTTAAAGTCTTTTTAATTCAGAAAATCTTCGGAACATTGAGTGCCGAGTGTGAAATTTAGTGAGTTCAACTTAGCCACATCGCCAATCACAACATGCAAATTGTCTTGAAATTTTTTATACACATTTTAGACACCACGCCAAGTTGAGAACACTAAATTCCACACTCGACACTCATTGTTCCGATGATTTTTTGAATACATTTTCTGTACACATTTTAGACACCACTCTAAGTTGAGAACACTAAATTCCACACTTGGCACTCATTGTTCCGATGATTTATTACGATTTGTGATGAAATAGAACACAACTGTGATCTCCGGTTGGAGTGTAAAACTAATGGGCCGCAAATCATACCTATAGCCCTACGTCCTTGATGTGGCAGGAGACTGCGAAGATAATGACGTAACAAGCGAACTACGAAAGAGTTGAAAGTGTTTCGGCCTCAGAACAGATTGCAAACATTAAATAATAAAAAAATGTCAAGTAATGCAAAAATTGAAGCAGATAACACCGATCTGCATTAGACTCCGTGCAAAATAATTATGGTATTCATAGGAGGCAAAGCATTCATTGGCATAAGTGCCATGAATAATCCAATCAGTAAAATAGTTTTCAAACACATTTTCCGGAATCGACTTCATTTATTTTTATGCCTTCTATCAACTGAAAACGAATGTCCCGAAGTTACCACTTGGAAAGAGTTGAGTTTTGGAAAGAGAAACGAGCCAGCTGGAACCATATCAGGTGAATACGGTGGTTCTTCGATGATATTTGTTGAGTTTTTGGCCAAAAATTCGTTCGCACAATGATAGCCTCGTGAGATGGTGCATTATCCTGGTGCAAAGTCCATGAGTTTTCTTCCCTCAAACCTAGTCTTTCTCGACGAACTTTCTCTCTCAAGCCCCACATAATGCCCAGATATTATTCTTTATTTACCTTCTGACCTTCTTACAAGAATTCCGAGTACATAACACCGCGATAATCAAAGAAAACAGTCAGCATTATCGTGATTTTTTATCAGTTTTGACTGGTTTTTTCGGTTTCGGGGGGGGGGGGGGGGGGGTCGAAATTGTCTACCTAATGATGATTTTCATTCACTTTTATTGATGTTAAGTTCAGTTGAAGACGTTGATGGCCGACCAGAGCGAGGCAAATCTTCCATCACATCACCACCGCTTTTCAATGCACTGAACATGCATGAACTGACAAAATAGAGCACTGCAAACAAACTAAATGACAGATCCTGCAATATTCCAGGACAATGAGAACTGTATACATACACGGTGACCATCAACTGGTAATATTACAGTTCCAAATTAAGCCTGTCACTGTAGAAACGCCGACAGATTAAAAGATGCCGATACAAGAAACACGTTCTGAAATAAAGAAGCAGCTATCAGTGTAGATCAATACTCGAAACAAATCGAAGAAGCTTGAATCGAAATAGCTACCAACACACTCGGGCACCAAGAATACAGACGCAAACCCTGGATCAGTGATAATACTTGGAAGAAAATTAAAGCACACCGACAACTCAAGTTGCAAGTGCGTCTAATAGGATGGCTCCTTAATGAACGGTTGCCTCAAAGGACACCTAACCAACTCAAAGTACTTCTCACCTTTCACCTGACATTTTTCAATAAACTCTCTCTCCCATTTTCTCCACAGATTCACCTGAAACATGCGAAGTACGTCTCTGGCATCCATGAATCCATATTCATTTACATCTTTATTCAAACAACCCCGTTTCGCAAGCATATCGCCTCTTTCATTACCTTCAATCTGTAGGTGTGAAGGTATCCATTGAAGGATGACCTCCCTCCCACAAGATTGAAGATACTTATATAGCATTTCCACATACACATTGTCATGAGTTCCCCCACCCTTACTAATTAATTCCAACCCACTCCGGGAGTCAGAGAATAATACTATTCTCATTCTCCCTTGTGTCATTGCCAACTTGATCCCTTCCATAATCCATATCAATTCTGCATTCATTATACAGATACTGTCATGCACTCTTACCATTTTCTCTTTCCTCATTGAAGGAATATAAATTGCCACACCTACTTGATCATCATTTACACTTGCATCTGTATACACTTCCACATGTGCAACATAATTCATTCGCATTTTGCAAAATTCACTCTTAACAGATAATTCATTCATCATTGCTTTTGTTGTGTCACCAAACTTCAACCGCACTATTATATTGCTCGGAGGGACTATCGGATTTATCGGGCTAATCTTGGAGAATATGATAATATTTTCCAAGATTACCAATGAGCTTGATGTCTTTTTGTAAACCGTCCCTCTTTACAATCTCTCCTTCATTTTATTCACCAATTTATTGTCCTCAGCATTCTCCACAAGCATCAACTTTTTAAACTCAACCTTGGACCCATCACCATATATACTCATTCCATACGCAATTTTAGTTGACACTAGCGCCTTTCGCAACATATCAGTCACACCCAGATGAGCTCCCCATTTCGGTTTGCACACCTTTTAATCACGTTTAATCTACTCTTACAATTATCGGCCATTTTTTCCATATGCACTTTGAAACTCATTCTTCTTTTAAGATTCCCAATTTTATATTAACATATCAACCATCCGATTCGTTCTAAAAGCCATACTACACCATTTACTCGAACTTACCCTCAAATTCAATTCACTGAAACATTCGGTTACCTGATTCACACATTCTTGAGCCCGACTCAAGGCCTCCTCGGTGGTCCTCCTCTTGCCCATCAGAACAAAGTCATCTGCAAATTGCAAAATGACTTTGCCCGAGGAGTTACACCTATATATCGAGCTCGTGTACAGGTTGAAGAGAGACGGTGAGATTATACTGCCTTGGGGAAGGCCCATAGTCATCGCTCCTTCCAACCTGTACCCTCTACCACAAAAACTAACTTTCTCTCATTCATGAACTCATACACCCATTTGCAAATTTTCCAAGGAAACCCCAAGTCCATAAGGATCTGATAAAGTTTTCCGGGAACCACGTAATCATATGTCTTTTCTACATCCAAAAATACCGCCACAACATACTTATTTTCCTTTTGTACTTCCCACACAAAGTTTTCTACACATTTATTAGCAGAGTGGTTGTGACGGAATCCAAAGGTGGTTTCCGGCAACAAATTTCCCTCATTCACAAATTTATCTCTACGACCTTTCATCATACCATTCACAATTTTAACAAATACATTCAACATACATATTCCTCTGTAATTTATTGCCAGATTCATATCCCGATCCGTTTTAGGATTAGGTACCACTCTGCGTTTCTTCCATTTTCCGGTATCTGAATACTCATCCATACTTGATTGAGAATTTGAAGCAAGGCCGCCTTGGCTTCGAATTCTAATCTACCAATCATTTTATAACTCACTTTGTTAGTTCCGGGGGTAGTAGATTTGGATATTTCTAAAAACCCTCGGAACTCTTCCCATTCAAACTCCTTACACATATCGTTCATACATTCATTTTCATTATCATGTAACAAAACTTCATACCTATCGCTCAAATTGCTACGTACGTCGGTAATCATTTGTAAAAAGACACCTCCATTCTCTCTGTCATTTAATACTACATTTCTGGCTTGCGCTCTTTATCCTCTCACTCTATTAAATTTATCCCATACATCCTTAGTTGTGGTTCTATGTGTCATTTTGGACATATAGTCCAGCCAACTTTTCCTTTTCGCTCTACGAATAGCCTTTTTTAATCTTGCATTCAATCTTCCATAATTTAATCTACATTCATGACATATACACCTATTGAACTCTTTAGTGCTACCCGTTTTTTTCATACCAATACTGGATTTCATTATTCCACCATTCATTCACCTTACATTCATTCTCTGTTACATGTGTACAGCACATTTCATTTACTCTCTCCACCTCATCCTCAAGTTCGTTAACCTCATTTGTACTACCCATTTCTTACCATTCAAAATGACCTTACGATCTATGTCAACATTTACACCACATAAACGCGTCCTGATCAAGTAATGATCGTTACCCAAATTCTCATCTGTTACATTCCAAGTGACTTGGGCCGCCAGCCGGCTAGACATTAATGTTAAGTCAAATGCATTTGCTGTAGACCCCACAGACGGTATCCTTGTTGCCTCACCATTATGCAGTATCACGAGATCGGAATCCGGAATGAGGTGAGTCAACAAGTTTCCACAAGCATAATTTCTTTCACAACCCCAGATTATCGAATGCGCATCATATCACCCGCTAGAATCATGCCACTTTTGCCTTCCACCCATTCAAACAAAATTTGAAATTCTCATTCGGTTCTCTCTCTTTCAGACGTAGACGACACATTAGTTGCATAGATACTAACAAATAACAAGTTTCTGTCCAGATTCCGAGTTTTGACTGCGATGACTTCAATGTGCTCGAAACGCGGTATGTCACACAGGACCAGGCTGATATTGGCACGTGCCAATATCGCCAAGTCGTCGCCGACTTGACCGTCGCCGAGTTTTCCGTCGCTGAGTTGGTTTCACCGAGTTGTCGCGTACCGATTGAAGGAACACTCTTAAGATTTTATTCTGCTGAAATGTTTTTTTAATTTTATTTTGTGAGAAAAGAGCTACAAAACGAAAAAAATGTAAGCTGGTTATAAAATAACAATAGACATTTTCTTTTGTGATAGTGCCATCACTTGTGGCCAATAGTGTAGTCTCTTATACATAGATCATATTCAGTACACAGTGGTGTTAATTTTGTGGGACCAAATAATTACTTTATGATGCTATATGTAAGTTGAGTGAGTTGGTGCGCAGCAAAGTAAAAAAATATATTTTATTTTAATCTTTATTCTTCTAGGACTAATTTACAACTGATTTTACAATTAATTTTTACTTATCAACTGGAGCATTTTCTTGAAATATAAAAATGGTTTCAAATTCAAATATTTTCCCATGAAAGTTACTGAAGACAAAATATTAGCAAGATAACATGTTTCTAGTTTCGTATTACAACTAACTGTTGAATATCTGTTAATTTAGCAACATGTTATCTTACATACAAAAAGTGTTAGATACGTTTCATATTACGTCTAACATGCTGATTACGTTCGCCATGTGCGTTGATACCTGCGCTGATAACTTGTATATATTTATAAAGGCCAACCAAACTAATAATACAAGTTCTTTTCTTTTAAATCAATAAAATACTTGGTACTTTAACCCACCAACTATACAAGGTGGTCCTCATATGATTAGACTGTACGAAGTACCAATTATGTCGACTAAACCCATCTAATTAATTAATTTATTAATTTTCAATATAAAGTTCAGAAATATATACAGCTTTCGACGAAATTCACTCCATACACGATGGCAAAATAGAAAGATTGAAATTGTTTGCTTAAGTGGCAACACTAATATATGCTCGAAATAGAGCAACACTTAATGGATTACCATAAATATGAAAACTCGAACATTGAAAGTTTAAACAACAAGTGTACTTATTCGCGAATGATTGACTTTACATGATGGCTACAAAATTATAGAGTAAATATTTTTATCGCGCCAGGAGATTGAAAATAAATACAAAACACTAGAATCCAATTAAAAATAAACGTGCGCTTTATTTTATTTGAAAAAATAGATAACAATCCAACTATCTATAATATCAGAAACGAGCACGATAGAGGCAGAATCAAAATTATGTTAGTTTATTTGTTTGTCAAAGTTCAAAAGTTTTCTCTGTCGTGCGGTGTAAACCGCCTTTACCAATGTTTACGTAGTTGAAAATTTACTATTTTCTGTTTATCATTAAATTAGGTCAAACAACAAAATTATAGTAATTTTAGTTATTGCTGTGGTTGGTCATGTCCTTTCCCAAGTTTGGGCTTTTTTGGTCTACATAATTTGGTTTATTTAGTTTTTTCCAATTTTTTGTTTCATTTTGGGGAAGGGTGTGATGGAAAAATATTTCCAAAAAAGATAAAAACAAACCATAAATATATCCCGTAAAATGGGACAACCGACCAAAATCATTAAGTTGTTGTTGCTGCCAGTTTTAAATGTAAATAATAATTGAATATGTCAATTGAATTTCGATACCGATGTTGTTGTTGTTGGTGTTGTGATGTGATCTTAAGAGATATTTTTGTAAATTATAATTAGTTTATTTAATGTTTTTATCTGGTATTCATGATCGTATTCATTTTCTTTTATCCAATTTTTTATGAATACTTTCCACAAAAATATTTGTTAAAATTTAATTACTTTTGAAATTTTGGTTTTCCATATCGGTGGGATTCTTGGAAGGAGACTCATATCAATTTCTTTATAATTTGAATATTATTTACGTATCTTATTAAAAAAATAATTTTTATCAGGTCGATTTCATTATTAATAGCCTTTAAGAGAATTTATATCGTTATTTTATTAGTTTCATCACTTTATTATATCAAGTCCAGCTGATCGAACCTTTTTGTTATAAATTGTTAACAGAATTACTCTGACGTTGCACGGGAGAAATTTGAAATTGAGTGCTGTGAACTTTAAATCAGCTCTGAATTTTTCATTTATAGACTTTAGTAAGCGAGTGTTTTCTAGTCCATACACACATACTGTTAAAGTTAGCCGAAATTTTACAGTCGAAAGGTGGAATTGCAGATAGTGTCATTGCTATCCCAGCCGAAATATGGTAATTTTGAATTTTTTGAAGTATCGATAATGTAGATTTGGTATAAATAAAGAAGATTAACTTCACTATTCGACCGAAAAATTCCGGCAATACAGATTTAAAAGCAACGAAAGAATCATCAATTTTCTAAACAAAAAATGTCAATTGCGGACATATACCGGGTGACTGACACGAAGTGTTACCGACTTCAGACTGTCATTGTGTCAAACCAGTGATGACATAGCGCTCAAATTTACACTAATGACAGTTCATTCCATTGTTTGCAAGCGTACAGAAACATTTTAGTGGGAAATATTCAGAAAAAAAGTTATCCGCAATGGAATTCAAGCGTAATAGTGTGATTTCTGTCGCTAGATTTCTCGGTTTGGGGTATTTGTAAGAGCAAGGTTGGGACAAAAAAAAATACCAAAGTGTCGATCATCTCAAGCAAGCGCTTCGCCGGGAATGCGCCAAAATACCGCACAGCCTCTTTTGTACTGCATGGAATAGCTTTGTCGGCCGATTGAAGGCCATGATCGCGACTAAGGGTGGCCAAATCGAAAACTGCTAATGTAATTCGAAAATTTAAATATTTGTGAACATTTTTTACTTTGATTCATTAAAATTCATCAAAAAATAAAAATTCTGTGGCGTTTTGTTTTGGTAATACTTCGTGTCAGCCACCCTGTATACAATAGCCATGCAACAGTAACGTTTAGCTGATGAAAGGTTTGTACATCAAGATTTTGATCCGATCTGACTGTGCCAATTTGATAAACCATGACCCTAAGTAGAATTTGATTACCATATATATTTGGAGTGGGTTTGATGAGGTTATATTGGTGAAATGTTTCAAGATTTTGCCAAATAACCTGTGACTGTCTCAAGATTTAAATTGTAAGTTTAGGGTGGAAGATTATGAGTAAAACGTTTATTTTCTACATGTTTTGTTGATAAAATCATTCGCCGTTCGAGGATTTTTCAGACAAACACAGGTCTTACGATGCCTATTCGATAGCCTACGACCCTAGGCAGATTTTGGTTATAGTAGGGTATAGGGAGGTTAGAAGGATGAAATTTCCAATTTTCTACATGGTTTGTAGATGCAATCGTTCGTAGTTCGGGAGTTTGTGAGAACAACGATCCGGCTATGCAAATTCGATGGCCATGAACATTTGTAGATTTTGATTATAGGTTTATGTGGGTCTGATGAGGTTATAGGAGTGAAGATTTGATTTTCCTAATATGTTTCCGTAAAATCGTTTGTACATTGAATTGTCGAATGTTAGACGCCAATCTATCTATGGTCATGTGCCCTCGAATTAACTTAGTCATATTGGTGTCTATCTTGCAAAACCTTGGATGAAAAACGATTTTATCGAAAAAAACCAAGGGCAAAATAAAATTTAAGCCCTATAACCTCATCAGGACTCACCCCAAACCTATAATCAAAAACTGTCTTTGGTCATGAGCCATCGGATCGCCATAGTCAGATTAGTGTCTATCTGGTAAAATCTGGAATGCCGAACGATTTTATGGACAAAACATTGAAAAAATCAAAATTTCACCCCTATAACCTCATCAGATCCACCCCAAACCTACGATCAAAATCTACCTATGGTCCTGCGCTATCGAATCGGCATAGTGAGATTGGTGTCTATCTGGCAAAATCGCGAATAAAGGACGACTTTGCTTGATAATTATTAAACCTCTTTATCGACAATTTTTGGCTGTATGAAACAGATATGGCATTGCATCCCTATAACCTCATCAGACCCACTCCAAACTTACAATCAAAATCTACCTATGGGCATGTGCCATCGAATTAAGTTAGTCAGGTTGGTGTCTATCTGGCAACATCTTGAATGACAAACGATTGTATCCAAAAAACATGGAGGAAATAAAATTTCACCCCTATAACCTCATCAGACCCACCTCAAACCTATAATCAAAATCTGCCTTTGGTCAAGTTCCATCGAATTGCCATAGTCAAGTTGATATCTTCCTTGCAAAATCTGGAATACCGAATGATATTATCGACAAAATATTGGAAAAATCAAAATTTGACCTCTATAGCCTCATCAGACCCACCTCGAACCTATAATCAAAATCTACCTATGGCTATGGTCTATCGAATCGGCATAGTGATATTGGTATCGATCTAGCAAGATATTCAATCAAATATTCATTTTATTTGGGGAGTCTGGGAAAATTCGATTTTAATAATGCTCACACCTCGAAAAAGTTTCAGGTCAATTTGCATGTGGAGAGACCAGCAAACCTCGATTGAATATATCGCACACAGAAAATTTGAAAATTTCTAAAGATTGACCGTTTAAAGTGTCATGGCTAGAAATAGATGACCTGGAAACAATTTCAGGTCAATTTTCATGTAGAGAGTTCGGGAAAACGCGATTGAATATATCGCACATACAAAATTTGAAAATTTATAAATATTGACCGTTGAAAGTATCATGGTTGGTAATAGATTCAAATGAAATGCCTTAGTGATGCTCGCACTTTGAAAAATGTTCAATTTTCATTTGGGGAATCCGGGTCATGATTGGAAATAGATTCAAATGAAAGGTATCATTATGACATTTTGAAATTTGAAAATTTCTAAAAAATGACCGTTTAATCAATATTTAGAAATTTTCAAAATTTCTGTTCATAATTTGCAATTTCCCAATAGTAAAATGAATTTTTCCGAACAACTAGAAATGCTATTGGTACAAATGTATTTCCGACCTTTTTTAGTGAAATAAAAGCCTTTAGTTTGTGTAGAAAATGGAAGAATGTTTTATTCAAAGTATGCTCCTTCGGAAGCTATAACCTTCGCCCATCGTTCAGGTAGTAAACGGATTCCCCGAAGGGGGTAGCCTGGTTGTTTCGAGGCGATACAGTCATCGACCCATTTTTTGACGTTTTCATATGAGTGAAGTGCTGCTGTGTCAGGAGTAATTTCATCGACTGAACCAAGTGGTAATCAGAGGAAGCAATGTCTGGTGAATACGACGGGTGGGGTAGAATTTCCCAGTTCTGCCTGACCATGTTGTTTTTGACAGGTATAGAAACATGTGGCCTAGCGTTGTCATTTTGCAAAATAATTTTATCATGCCTTTTGTCCCATTCCGGTCGTTTTGCTTGCTTTAAAGCCATCAGTTGTCATCGATAAACTTGTCCCGTAATGATTCACCTGGCTTGACCCACGCTGGGTTGCGCTTTGGATAGTCATAATGAATTCACTTTTCATCCGCAGTGATGTTGAAGCAACAATTCGCACATGGTTTTCCGACGTTCCTTGTCCCGTTCTTTCAATTTGTGTGGTACCCAATTTCCCAGCTTCTGAACCAATCCCATTAAAGGTATACGTTGCGAAAAACATTGTTGGGTAATAGTCATCTCTTCTGCCAATTGTTTTTCAATCCAACAATTCTGTATCTTCAAATTTTCTTGGTCCGAATCACGTTCTTTGTCTCTTACGTCAGAATCACCAACTTTGAATCGTTGAAACCACTTTTTGCATGTAAAACTTCCCGCAAATGCTGTTTTTGGCACAAAATTTGACATTTTCAATTACATGAAAATAATTGTTGTTTACGCTTTGAACAAATGTCACTAGTAATTATTCAAGCTTGATATCTAACCTCCAAAAAACATTTATTGCCCGATTGAATAATATGCAAGCAGTGATACTAACGACACCTCTGTAAAAAGGTCGGAAATACATTTGTACAATATTAAAATACCAAAATTTCCAATTGAGAGTAAAATTGTAAACGAATAAGTTGTAAATTTTGGAAAACATGATGAAAATCATCATTCGTGTCCCATTTTCACAATATTGATAGAAAATTTTCTCATCTATTCGAATATATGAAAGAGATCACGTGAACATTTCTGGGATTGGCGATATAACCGTAAACGTAAAAATGTCTCTGGACTATCTGATCTATCTGACCATGTAGGTGATACCCCGTGAACATCTCTAGGATCGGTGAAATAAAATTTGAAAAATTATTCAAATTCATGAAACTTTTAAGTCGTATATGGCACAGCTAATATTTTCATAAATTAACCATATCCATTTCATTGTTAAAACTTTGTCTGTGGTTTCCTAAAATACATTTTAAAAATTATGAATATCTCAAGGAGCGGTAACAGAAAAATTTGAAAATAGATTGAAATCAAAAAACCACTGTTGTTTAAAATACGCTGCACAAGTTAAAAATCATCATATCTCAGTGAGGTTTTGACTTAGCTATTCAGCCATATAGGTGAGACCCCGTGAACATCTATAGATTCAGAGATATAAAAGTAGAAACAGTGTCTAAAATAACCTTCTTTAGAATTAAAAAAACTTTAGTAATTTGTATCACAATTTTCTCGTGTTTATCTAAAATTGTTAGAAAATTATTTGTTCTTTACAGCGACACTATTAGGGATTCGGGGACTTCTCTAGTATAAATGTTAAAGAGTATCTAAATGTGTTTCAACTACACTACAAAACAAATCCAATTGGAATATTTTTAAATTTAACAGTAAACATTTTTGGTATTATTTTTGGTATGTATTTCACAATCGAAAATTTTTCCTACCTTTTAGCGAACCAGTGACACTATTCTGGTAATTCCGCGGGAATGAGGAACTGGGGAAAGAATTTATATGTAATTTCTGTTCAAATATTATTTTTCCGGCCTACTGAGGAGGAAAGTTTGATATAAATATTTATAAATTGGGAATAATTTTTCCATACCTAAATTGGCAGGACAAATTATTCCCCATTTAATTTTGTTTTCAAGAAAATTAACACTAACTTTTTACCTCAGCAAGCCAGAAACAAAATGTTTAAGTATAAATTACATATAAATCTTTCCCCAGTACCCTATTCCCGGGGAATTACCAGAATAGTGCCACAGGTCGAAAAAATAAGTCGAAATTTTTCCATACAAAAACATCGTTATGACGCTTCTGCCTATTCTGTTGTAGAGCATTAATGAGATATGAACTCGAGCCCTTCATCGCCATAAACCAGTACTTATGTATCATCATGACACACAAATATAGACAATTTCTAAATGTATAGTCTAAAACTTAAATAATTAACCAATGTGCACGGTAAATAACTTTATCGATGAGATAAACTAAAATCTATAGTGTTTAATTCCGGCTCAGTGATTTTATTCATTTACATTGCAAGTTACATGTACTTAAATTTAATTTTCCACTACATACTTTTAATTATAGTTTTAACTATTTTAATTTTCTACCAAATTAAAATCATTCTGCCAATTTAACAACAAACAAGCTAGATGTTAGTTTAATTGCCTCGATAAAACGTAATCGTCATATAAATAAACATAATTACCGCTATTCACATGTTTTATGCCAACATATCACACAATTCCTCGTACACATGTTTATGTTGTTTATGTAAATAAAACTACAGGAGGTAATTCTATTTGGTTAGTTGAATATATGTATATTTAGTTCAACTAGGGAAAAAGCTCTTTTATATATTTTTGCTAGTCTTGAAGGTGTCAATAAACTTTTTACACGTGACGTCATTTTCACAATTTAGTCGGTCTGTCAACTATCAAAAATAATTTATATTTCACCAGTCACCAGCATGAACATTTAAAACCCAACAAAAATTTTGGTCGTCTGATCTTTTTTACGTAGATAAATTCCCAAACTATGCACCATAATATGAAGTGAAATATTTAAAACTTTTTAAACTAGAAAAGTTTAAAAAACAAAGTTTCAAAAGAAAAATTTTCATCGCACAGTAGAATACAGACAACTAATGTTAAAGTTTCATATATTTTCTTAAAGCTTCCTTCTTCCGGACATAATTTAATTAAATTATTTAGAAAAAAAGTGTACACAAACGCTTTGTACAAAAGTTGAAAAAATTTGGGTAAGAAAATCTTTTTGTTTTATATATTTTCCGATTAAATCAATTTAAATAATGAAACAAACGATAATGTGCAAAATGAGCTCTAGGGAACTTAAATTAACGATCACTTGGTTATTTAAAATGTACAGTAGTGCTTTTTACAGTTTATAAACTAATTTGTTTGGCATTTATAATCCAACTAACTTTTTTATACTACACCACTTTTTATAAAGTTTACGACGGTATATGCAAAAGTTTTTTTTATAACAAAATTCGTATACAAATCCCAAGCTCGTCTATGTAAATAATTAATTAAATCCTTTCCATGAATTAGAAGAAATAATGTGAGGAAAATATTTTAAATAATGTATTAAATCAAGAATATGGGTAAGCATAATAAAATAAATTAATTCTTAACAGAAAAGCTCTTGTATTAGAAAGAAAAAGTTATATTAGGCGGAATTGCTAAAAAAATTCTTTAGAATTGTGGCTTCAGGCATTTAATTTGATATTTACATATGTGGATATACCTTTTGCAAAAAGGGGTTTACACCCACTTAGATAATTTGAATAAATAGATAAATATGCCTGTCGATTCAGATTTTAAATTTAGCTGGTTTGAAAATAATTTTTTTTTTTTAAGGTATTGGTAATCTTGCCACTCCACCTCGTTTTGGACCCAAACCGTTCATCAACTGGCACGGTTTGAGCCCAACACAACATTCTGTTTTATGATGTACTAGCGTATACCTGGGTTTTTGTAGCAAAGGATATTTATGTATGCAACATATAGGTATATCCGACGTGAGCTGCATCGCAGTTGAATTAAATGATTTTTTTTTGTATTGGGAGTATAACTTATTTTGTTGTATTTTTTTGCAAGAAAAACACGTTTATTTCTAAGAAATAGTAAATTTTATTTAATCAAAATATTTTCCATCGTTATCTATGACTTTCGACAATCTTTCTGGCAATTGGATGGATTCTATCGAAAAACAAATTGTTTGTCTTTTGATGCGATCCATTCGTCGAGCCATTTTTTGATTTCTTCGTGGTTTCTGAAGTGCTGGTCTTGAAGATCACTTTGCATTGATCGCAACAAATAGTAATCTGATGGGGCACAATCTGGTGAATAGGAAGCATGCACTTCCAGCGTATTTTTTACTTGTTTTGCGACATGTAATCGAGCATTATCGTGCAGTAAAATCTCTTTCGCTGTTTGTTGGATGGAATCGGACGGTTTTCGTTCAATGTGCGGTTCAAATCTATCAATTGTTGTTGGTAACGTTCACCAGTAATGGTTTGGTTCGGTTTTATCAGCTCATAGTACACCACTCTTTTATGATCCTACCAAATGCACAACATAACCTTACTTCCATGAATGTTTCGTTTTGCTGTTGATGTGGATGGTTCGCCTGGACCAACCCATGATTATTCGCGTTTAGGGTTATTGTAGTAACTCCATTTTTCATTGCCAGTCACAATTTGAGACAAAAAATCTTCGGTGTCTTGTAAGCAAAAAATTGCAAACCATTAAACTATTTTCAATGTTGGCTTCAGTCAGTTCATGTGGTACCCATTTTCCTTCTGTTTGAATCATTTTCATGGCATATAAACGTTTACTTATAGCTAGTGGAGTAATGGCACTGTCCTGCAAGTTCTTTTTCTGGTTGAGCTGAGTTTTTTATTTGTATTTTTTTATTTATTTATCTTCTGTTTTTGAATACATCACATTAAAAATTTTTGGGCTCCACCCCTTTCAACTAAAACGATGGATTCTGATAGCTTTAGAAAAAGTTAGCAGAACCCATATCAAAAATTGATTTAAAAACAATTGAAAAATGAAAGGTTAATTTTAGGCTAATTAAATGCCCTATTAAATTTTTTTTTTCTGCTCATTCTATAAAAGGCTCTATCACTTCAAAGCTAGCATAACCTAAATCGAAAATCGGACCAAAACCGAAATTAGAACCCAAAACAAGATCAATTGACAAACAAATAATTTTAGGCTCATTATGGCCTAATCAAATGCCCCATTAAAAAATTTTGGGCTCCGAAATTAGAACCCAAAACAAGATCAATTGACAAACAAATAATTTTAGGCTCATTATGGTTTAATCAAATGCCCCATTAAACATTTTGCGCTCTACTCCTTTTGACATTAATTATCATTACCATTACCACTACCATTACCATTACCATTATCAATACCACCACCATTACCATTACTACTACCATTATTATTTACCTTTAGCTTTTCCATTACCATTACCATTACCATTATCATTACCATTACAATTACAATAACAATTACCATTACCATTACCATTACCTTTACCATTACCACTACCATTACCATTACCACTACCATTACCATTACCATTAACAATACCACCACCAATACCATTACCATTACTATTACCATTACCATTTACCTTTAGCTTTACCATTACCATTACCATTATCATTACCATTACAATTACAATAACAATTACCATTACCATTATCTTTACCATTACCATTACCACTACCATTACCATTACAATTACCACTACCATTACCATTACCATTTCCATTACCATTACCATTACCATTATCATTACAATTACCATTACCATTACAATTACCATTTCCATTACCTTTACCATTACCATTACCACTATCATTACCATTACCACTACCATTACCATTACCATTACTATTACCATTGCCTTTACCATTACCATTATCATTGCCATGTAATTCAGGCATTTGTCTCTCATGTTGCATGCCTGTAGACGTTACTAAGAAATTGTGATAAGCAAAACAACGCGCTGCATCAGTAAGTCGTACTTGTTAAATATCTCCTACCCAACAAAAAACTTTGTGCAAACTCTATTCTCGGAATAAACTGTTTCACCAACACCTGGTTCAGTTAGTACAGTCGCAATTATTAAAATTGGCTTTAGGTCTTGCACCAGCATTACTACGGATCCCGATTTTAATTCCAGCTTATGTAGAGGCATTCCTGGTGGTGATTGTTCATTGATTAACTCTTCAGGATAATGCCCTACATCAACTGAACCGTCATCATCAATTGGGTCAACACTTAAATATATTGTGGATAGACCTTTATTTGAGTAATTTTTATAATCGGATTTAGTTAATTTTTCTCCAAAAATGTTTTTAACTATGTCGTGTTGACATAAAATTTCTTTTGGTATTTGCGCCATTTCTTCTGGTAGACCGTTAGTTCTTTCGCCAAATCACATCAGAATTTCGGCTGATAATCCCACATTCGAACACAGTGCGCAAAAGGTCAATTGAAACGTGTGCTGTGTGGCATGGAGCGCTGTCTTGTTGAAACCAAATGTTGCCTATGTCCTCCTCTTCAAGTGCCGGGAACAAAAAATCGTTTATCATGGCGCGGTAGCGCTCACCATTAACAGTAACGGCGGCTCCTTGCTCATTTTCAAAGAAAAATGGCCCAATGATGCCACCGGACCAAAATTCGCACCAAACAATCACTAGGGTTTTCCGTGCCCCAAATGCGACAATTCTGCTTGTTTACATAGCCGCCAAGATGGAAATGCGCCTCATCCGAAAAGTTCATTTTTTTGCCAAAATCAGCATCTTCTTCAAGTCGATCGCAAACCCACTCAGCGAACCGAATACACAACCATTTTCGTTCAGCGGAAGGATAAAACTAACTTTTTGTAAAATCAGAAGTGACATAACCCTTACCATACTCAAAAAAACCGCTAGTTCAAAAAAAAAAAAATTAGTTGGGCCACCCTATATTAATTGATGGGATAGGGAGACCAAATTTATCATATGATGTGTTGTTATCAAAATGTTGTTTATCTCATGATGAGTTTGATATAGTCAATACTCACAACCATCTGAGTGGTTATTATGAATATTTTAGGAATAAATCCTCCCATAGATACAATTTGTATTTTTCAAATAATTCCTTTATATTGGGTGGTGAACCAAATATTAGAATGTCCACAAACAATTGTCTCAGCTGTCTATGCATTGAAAAAGTTATTGCTTCCTCTAACGACTTTCCCAAACTTCCTCATTGTTTATAAGACCTTTTTTGCCTAGCCGCATCCTTGAAAGAAGAATAAAGAACGCCATTAACTGTGCTTAAAAATTCGAAACTTGTTGCTCCTGGCACATGTAATAGCAGCAATCGCAAACAATATCTCTCAGGATCAGTACCAAGATTAACCGAGTACATTCTACCTATGACATTACCTTCTCCTTTCTTTCTTTTGGTCCATGCTCTATTTTGTTTGTTAAAAACATATTTTTTGGGAATATTGAAGTATACAATGTTTTGTGATTCAACAGAAGTTTGATTTAATTTAAACCAAGCAGAGCGCATTGTATCTCTGTCAGCATTTTGAAGAAGCATGTCCATATCATTTATTTTGTTACTTTGAAATACAACAGTATGTTGTCGCGGTAAATGAACTGGTAGCCTGATAATACTATGAGATCGCTCTTGCATCTTAAAACCAAGAATTCGCTACATTAATTCTGGTGCACTCACATACCTAGAATCCACATGCTTTTGAATTTCATTAAAACCTATATATTTTGCACTCTGATTTGCACATTAGCGCAGTCATGGCCTTTGTACACATATTTGAATAGGTATTTCACACTTTTTATAGAGGCACACACTTCCACATTAATATGACAGTCGTATTTTAGCATTAGAAACGGATTGTATGGTATACTACCCAACTATTGTCAATAATTTTTCCTTTTGTAGTTGTTGTACTTCCAGTATCTTCTCCTATACTGGGGATATCCACCATTGTTTGATAATGTTTCTTGTATTAATAATTTTGGGTAGTTGTTTGAGCATGGTCCTTCTTGCAAGGTGAATTGGAATTGTGTGTTCCGCAAGGCCCATGAATCATGTGCTTCGATACTGTTGCTTGTAAATTTGGATATTAGATAAATTTGGAAACGAATTTGTCAATGTCGTCCGATAATTTAGGTTTGTACTGGTCTTTTAATATTAAAAGTATATGTACATGAGGTGCCTCTTTTTTGAAATTTAATAACATGGATCACAACTACAGTATCACCAAATATACTTCTCTGTTATGTCTGTCATCAACTCTTGTAATTTCGAGTGAAATACACGTGCAACTAAATCAAGGTGATTCTCAACAGATTGTCCATTCAAGTTATCAGTTATATCAGTTATATCTTTCCATTAAATAAATCCGGTTTCCCATTACTTCTTACGATTGCCATTGCATCCTGATAGTTTTGCATCATGTTACGAGGACTCCCTTGGAAAGTGGAAGGTAAAATTAAACCCTTTAAAGAATTGAATTAGTACCTTCATTGTTGGCTGCTTGTTGAATCTGGTCCATGAGAGCGTCATATTGTTCTATTCTAAGTTGATTTTGATTCTGACGAATATAGTTTAGTCTATTTGATTCTATCTTAACGTAGCCATCAAATATATTGTTGAGGCAATTTTCCAGCACTTAAAAATTGATTAAATTCATTTCGACTAAAAGCCGGTACTGGTAGTATTGCATTTGAGAGTATTGTAATAGATTTAGGCCTTTGTTGGAGTGGAATTTGAATTCCCCAACTTTGATCACCGCACGGAAACAAAATTGGATAAACTAAAGGTGCCAAATTTGAATGAAGAATGTTGATTCTTTCTGGTTGCCTGTTGTTATTTAATGCAGAAGGTCGACAATGTATTAATAAATCCCGGTGAAGATGATGGTCAGAATCATTGTTGATGTGGTTCTTTTTCAATACTCTCTTGCTCAACCTCATATAACATTTTTAAGGAAAAGGAAGCTGCTGCAAACGGATTATTTTGAGTAATAAAAGTGCTCAATGTTCTTAGCAAATTTAGGTTACAATTTCTATTTTCGGATAATTGCATCCTTTGTTCAGTTGCCTCATCAGCGGGTAGCAAATTTATTATCTTTTCATTTTTCTCCATTAAAATGGATGACATTGCAAAACTCGCAAATCTTATTAAAATTACCGACCGAATGTTTATGAGCATGTTTCTCATTAATAATTAGCTTTAATGCTAATGCTTTTTCTGATTCATGGCAAGCTCTTTTTGTAGCGGATAAACGGTTAGATTGCAGCCTATTGCCTCGCTGATCGTCTGTTTCATTATTCCTAGACCAAGCAGCTCTTGATCTCATATCCTGCAATCGTACATTTCTTTCTTCATTTGTCTCTGAAGCTCTTGAAGTAGTTGCTCTTGACCTCATGTCGTTTAATCGAATAGTTCGTTGTTCATTCGTCTCAGAAGCTCTAGACTGAATAGCTCGCTCTCGATTAATTTCAAGACGTAATACTGTGGGCAAAAAATAGTAAGACTTTGTTCATAATTTTAAAATTATTTATTTATTTCTCCAAATCTATTTCGTCCCCTCCAAAGTAACCACCCCCCCCCCTCCCCCCCGCCTGTCTCAATACACTTGTGCCAACGTTTTTTCCAATCCTCGAAACAGTTGTTAAAGTCAATTTCCGGAAAAGCCTCCAATGCGCGTAGCGATCCACGTTTAATGTCTTCAATTGACTCAAAACGGTTTCTCCGGAGCGGTCGTTTGAGTTTGCTGAACAGCCAGAAGTCACACGGAGCTAAATCATACGAATACAGTGGTTGCGGAACGATATGGGTGGAATTTTTGGCTTAAACCACGTAAAACCAATGCAGTATGAGAAGGTGCATTGTTTCACTGACGTCAACGCGACGCTGTTTTTCCAAAAAATTTAGTGATTTTGGAACCAAACGTTTTCACTGATCCTACCGATATTTCAACGATGCCAGTAAGGTCTCTGTTAATTGTCGATTCTCGAGCACCAATTCCTTGATTTTATTAACGTGTTGATCATCAGTTGTTGGTGGCCGTCGACGTGGTTCGTCGTCAACACGTTCTCTCCCCCTTTGAACAATTTGTACCAATCAAAAACACTTGCTCGCGAGATACAATTATCACCGAAGGCCAAGGCCTTTTGCAATATTATGATCGTTTCGGCACCACAAAATTGATTCCGCACACAGAATTTAATGGAACTTCTTTGTTGAATAATTTCACTCACTGTAAAAATCGCCGAATACACTTTTTGTACTTCAGAAAGTCAAGCGTATACTAAACACTAATGATTATTTTGATGTGACATTTGGCACAGATGTCACTGACAGTCATACCAACATAGAAAAACAAATATTTCGACGAATGGATTTCCGCGCGAAATTTACATTAAAAAGTCTTACTACTTTTTGCCTACAGTAGTATGGACGCCTTTATGGATTTTGCTCCTTTCCCCTTTTTAGTTGCAATGAAAATTGGCCCACAGAAGTTCACACCAACTCGGCTGAAGGGCCTGGCAACAGTGCTTGGTAAAGAACCCATCAGTCTCTGCTCGTAGTTGCTCGCTGCCGTATGCACACTTGGCACTTGTGTGCAATTCTTCGTATCATCATCATCCTCGCATCATCTACCGTAGATTATCCAGTATCTTTGTTTGAGTAGGGAGGATAATAAGGAGGGACCAGTATGAGGATATTTTATATGGTAATAGGTTGCTATCATTTTGCTTGGATGCTTAGATTCATATAAGTACAATCTGCGTTTTATAGTATACCGCCAACTCTGAGAATGCCTTGATTATCTATGAAAGGAACCAGTGTTGCCAATTTTCCCATGGACACCATAATACACAAGCTCAGTTCGCAGATTGTAATTCCTTGACTGTGAGTGCCCTGAACTGTCTGTTGACCTTATCTTTTGTTTTACAATTATTGACGAAACGTATACAGTAACTGTAGTCCAATTTTACCCTTTACACGTCGAATCTTTCGCCGTTATGAAATACGCCCAAACAAGAGTTCCATCGTCTCATTACCAGTTTGTACGTGTAAGCATTCCACCCAATTTTTACGCTCTTCTTGTTGCACAATTTCATCATTTGAGGAAGTCTCAATGGTTGCTTTCCACAGTGATTCCATGTCTATCAGCCACCCTGGTCCATGCCACCACAAATTGTATACTTTAAGTTTTCTGGAAACATGCCCCGTCTTGCACAGTCTGCAGGATTCTCGGCTGATTTTACCTGACCCCAATAACTTCTCGGCAAGGTAAGAGGATTTCCGATGTTTTATTAGCAACATATGTCTTCCATCGACGAGGTTGATCCGATAGCCAGGCTAATACAATGATACTGTCTCTCCAACCAAATTCATTTATTTTGACATTTGAGAATTCTTTTCTCACCTTTTCTAACAACGTAACCTGTTTTAATGGTGCCACTTTTGTTTTTGATGTCAGCAGATTCACTCGTATATTTCCATTATCATCCTGGACCCTGCAGTATACGACAGCCGCGTATGCTGCCTCGCTCGCATCATAAAATCCATGCAATTGAATGGATTTAATGTTCTATGGGATATGCCTTGGTATGCTGATTTGCTTAAATTGCCCAAAATTGTTTAGAAGTTTATACCATTGAGTCATGATGTCAGATGGTAATTCATCATTCCAACCTAATTTGTGAAGCCACAATTTTTGAAATAATAACTTTATTTTTATTATTGATAGAGAGAGCCACCCAAGAGGGTCAAAAACTTTAGAAGATTCTGACAGTAGTGTTCTCTTGGTATATTTGATGTTATCAGGTACTACTGTGGGCAAAAAGTAGTAAGACATTTTAATGTAAATTTCGCGCGTAAAACCATTCGTCGAAATATTTTTTTGCTATGTTAATCATTAGTGTTCAGTATACGCTTGTCTTTCTGAAGTACAAAAAGTGCATTCGGTGATTTTTACAATCAGTTAAATTATTCAACAAAGAAGATCCAATAAATGTTGTGTGCGGAATCAATTTTGTGGTGCCGAAACGTTCAGAATGTTGCAAAAGGCCTTCGATGATAATTGTATGTCGCGAGCAAGTGTTTTTGATTGGTACTAATTGTTCAAAGAGGGTCGAGAACGTGTTGACGACGAACCACGTCTAGGACTGCCATCAACATCAACCGATCATCAACACGTTAATAAAATCAAGGAATTGGTGCTCGAGAATCGACGATTAACAGTCAGAGACCTTAGTACTGGCATCGTTGAAATATCGGAAGGATTAGTGAAAACCATTTTGAAAGATCATTTAGGCCTAAGAAAAGTGAAAGCACGATTGGTTCCAAAATCATTCAATTTTTTGGGAAAACAGCGTCGCGTTGACGTCAGTGAAACAATACTTTCCGACTACCAGGATGTCATGAAACGTATTATAACTGGCGATGAGTCTTTTATCTATGCTTACGACCCGGAAACAGACGATCAATCGGCCGAATAGCGTGCCAAAAGTGAGCTGAAGCCGGAAAAACCACGTCAACGCAAGTCAAAAATCAAGGTGATGCTGACAGTTTTCGTCGATTATCGAACGAAATAGATTTGGAGAAATAAATAAAGAATTTTAAAATTATGAACAAAGTCTTACAATTTTTTGCCCACAGTATTATATGCAATAAATATACATTTTTTATTGTCATACCATTTTCCGAGGAGTACGTCGGTGTCATACATAAAAACTTCGGTTTAAATTTTTCATTTGTGATTTAGAAATGAATCTCCATGGAGTTGAATTGAATTTTGATGATTTCTAACAGAATCAGTAATTTTCGTCCTTGTGTTCATTCTCTACATGGTCAACGCCATTTTTCAATTGTCTACATACATTCTCCCACATGTAGATTATTAATTATCCACGCAGTGTAGACAGTACGGCAGAACACTCATAATCCAACAGTTTTTAATATTTACTCTATATGTAAGCTTTATATTTGATTATTTTCTAATCCATTCATCTTTCTTTCTTTGCAGGAAGCAAAAGGGTAAGCACGCAGCTGTTATTAAGGATTTTTCAGTTACTTTTGATTATTACAAGGTAAATATTGTTAGATAGCATTAATTGATGAAGTACCATGTCGTTTGCCTGCCTATACCAATCCACAAGTAAAACGTTCGATCCACTACCACTCCAGGTTAAATAAAACTTTGAAATTGACATTAATTTACAATTTCTTTCCGATTACAAATAAACCCATCAATTACCGAATTCTAAATAAATTAGTATTGTCCAACATTGAAAAATTCATTTAACTTTTAAATTGGTCTAAATTATTTAAATTACAACACCATTAATTATTTGTTAAAATTAATTAGTTTTTGTTTATGGGATCATGACAATTTCAAATATACACAAACATAAAAATGTATTTGTGCAATTATTTAATCCTGGGGTGAACATCGTGACACATTAAAATTTGGCAATGAAAACCCAAATAATGCTAATTAATACGTTTAATTTGTATTGTACGATTGTAACCGTTTTGAAAATATATTGAGTTTTATTTTATTGGCTGAACAATTTCCTAATTGCATTAGCCTCTATAATTGTTAGTATGTACGACCCTCCCAAGAACACATCTTCTATACATATATTTAATTTGCCGTAGTGTCTTTACCCTCCTGTCAATATTCTACAAATTGGAATTTCACCTGGTACACAATATAAATAAACATTTCCAAAATATGCCAAGATTCAAACAATGTTAAAAGGGATTATAACAAATCTAAAAGTCCATTGATACAAAACAAAAAAGTTTAAATGCTTAAAATTTCCTAAGCTGTTGCAACAAATATTTATCTACCTCGTCTACTTCAGTATCACAGACAAAAATTATACAAATTCAGATCACAGATGGAATTAAATACAAGTATTATATTGTTATTCATCTTGTTGGCTTACATTTTATTTTCTCATTTAATTTTCAATTTTCCAGCTTTCCTGTGTCTCCGTTGATATTATACGAGTAGTATAAATTGCATACTTATTTATTTAGCAGATACTTCTCTTTGTGTGTACACGAGTAAGACAAATAAAAGTAGAAAAATATGAAAATGTAATTATAATTTTGCCTCAAATTTACGCCAAAGAGGATATTTTTCTATTGCTTTGTCTTTCAATTTGCAACAGAAATACAAACAAACTTTCTCGTTCGTTCTGGGCAAAGTACAACAAAATTATCAAAAATCAAAACGTTATGTACGTAATGGTAGGTAGGTAAATTACATTTTTGAAGCTTTGTTTTGCGCTGTCCAAATAGGATGTCGGAAATTGTATTTGCACACAAACTGAAATTGTATTTAAACGGGTGCCACTACAATTTGTTGAAAAACAATTAACCGAACAAATAATTCACCGAAAAGCAATTGACCGAAAATGCGAATGCACCATCTGCTATAGAAACTATGATTACTGATAATTTTTCAAATTCTGGTTTGATGCGTCTGTAACGTCAAGAACATCCTAAACAGGCAGTATTCTCTTCTGGCTCGCTCCAATAATTGCAGAGTTTCGGAAACAAATTTGGTTCTTAGTACAATTGACTTGTATCATGCTGCACCTTGCTAAACTCTAGATAGTTTTAATTTCCGTAATGCCGATTTTAAAAAGCTTGATAAATTATTAGATAACACCGATTTTAAAACCATTCCCGACAATAATCACAACCTGGAAACCCACACGCTCAAATTTTATGCTGCTGTGATTGTTCAACTAACACTTGGTAGATATATTTAATCATTTGTACTAATTTAATAATTGAATTTTATTATTATTTTTATTAGATAATTCAGTTTATCATTTATTGTAAATTCCCAATTATTTCCAATTTTCCATTTATTAACTTACCTTAATAATATTGTTGTGTAGAGTTTTGGCCGTCTACGTTAAACCACAGAGAAATCACAAACAGATACCTAAACAAAAGGAAAATTCACTGTTAAATCAAATTCTCGATGTCGTTACAAATAGAAAAATATATCTAGCGGCTGTTTATAGAAATGCTTAGCTAAAACTCAAACCCTATTTTGGTCTATTGCCGCTCAATATATTTTTCTCGCTCAATATATTTTTTCAATATGCACCCGTGTGGGTAACTACGCAGAGAAACTTTCGAATTTCAAAATGAAACTTTGCATACCGATTAAGCCAAATTTGTGCTAATTAGTGCTCTCGGGAAAAATTGGTGGTAGTCCAGGAGCCGAAAAAACGGGAAAATAAAAGTTCAAATTTCGCCTGAAAGACGAAACAAATATTTAAAACCCGATTTATAGAAAAAACCAGAAATAATTTAAGCCTAATTTTAAAACTTTCTAAAGGCGGCTAAACTGATGAAATTTGTTCTTATCATAGAAATATGATTTTCATAAACTTTCATTCATCAATCGAGGAAAAACAAACTAGCCTCTAAAAGATACTAAATTAAACAAACAAAACACAGAGGTATAGCGTTCAATAATATTTGTGTTGAACAATAAATTAAACAATAGAAGTAAAATGTTTTAAAATCCAAGTCATAAGCAATTCAGATAGTATATTCCTGTCAGATATGTTCATTGCCATCCGCAAAATATAGTGGCTGAACCTGTGCTAATCCAGAATGGGACTAATTCCATTGAACAACAAAAACCGTTGAAACCAATGAAGTTGGCACTTCTGATTGCATATTCCTATCAGGTATGTTCATTGCCATCCGAAAAATATAGTGGCACAATTTGCTTAAGTTGAATACCATTTTATACAACAAAACAGTCTGCAATTTTGCAGTCTAGAGTTAAATTTAAATGTTTTCCGATTAGCCAATTTATATTAATACCTTTGATGTTGGGTTCACCTTGGTTTTTGTGTTATTTTTTACAATTTCAAGTTCTATTGGACTTAAAAAACACCCTTTATTAGCAAAATTTTCAAGAAATATTTAATACATCAAGAACAAAGAACAATTCGAACAATTATTAGAAGTTTTCAGTAAAAGTCAACAAATACAGCAACAACTACAACCGCAGCAGCCGCCATTGCAAGTGATGCTACCACCATTTGAGAATTTTCATGCAAATAAAGAAAATTTTAAATTATATCGACAAAGATTTGCGAATTACCTTACAATGAAGGCTGTTTACACAAACAAAACACTATACCATCAAATGCTTGTGAATTCCTTTGGAGCTTCACACTTCCAATTGCTTGTATCATTGATTGCCCCCAGGAGTATTTCAGAGTTCTCATATGACGATTTAGTGGAAAAACTAGGAACACATTTGTGACCCAAGAAAAACATGTTGGTAATCCAACATCGTTTCCTTTCATTATATCAAGAGCGAAGAGCAAACAGTGGTTAGTTATGTTGCATTACTCCGGCGGAATATAACTGAATGTTCATTTGTGTCAACATGTGAATGCAAGGCTGACATTTCAAATATTTTTCTTTGAACACAATTCATTCGAGGCATTAAAGATAACACGATACGTGACCAGCTCCTTCAATCTGAGGAGTTAGATTTTGAAAAGATTGTGGAAAAAGCGTTATCTTTGGAAGCTTCCAAAATTGACAGCCGCAAACTCAATTCAAAAGAAAATAGCAGCAAAAATGATGTCAACAAAATTCACAAAATAGCAGCAAAAATGATGTCAACAATGCCGCACTAACAGACATAACCTCAAATGCAATTCACGTGGTAAGAAAGACCATGTGCAACTAAGTTTGCATAAAAACTTTAATGAAGTCATCAACCAACAATTCAATTAATAAAAAATGACGGATATGATGACGTGATCCACCAGGTCTATGGAATAAATCAGATTGTCGATATTCACAATAATCAGCATTACACTGACAAAGGTGATGTTGGTAAATATTTCATAATAGTGCAAATAAATAATTAGGCGGCCTCAAAATAATAATTAGTTCCACGAAATCAATTCGAACAGCTCAACATTACAACGACACTACAACCATCTTCAATAGCATTTCGATGCTACACAAAATCATTGTGATTCCTGATGGTAAAGTAAATGTTGAGGTAAAATTCAAAGATCGTCGGTCGGTAGAGGAAAAGTTCGTGGTACCCAATGTGTATGACGCTCTTTTGGGACGTATTTGGACACTTAAACGTCAACCTCCAGCAAGTGGACAATCTAGGTGTTAACAAAATAAATGCTCAAATTAATAATTTAAATTCAATCACAGATATTATCAATAATTTTGAACAATTTTTTATTCAAAAAGTGGGTTGTGTGCCAACCTAAGCCAATTTTTTTACAAGGAACGTGAAGTTCCATATGCACTTCGTGATTGTATCGACAAAGAGCGTAACGATTTGGAAACGTCCGGAATTATTTCCAAAGTTGAAAGGAGTGACTGAGGATCTCCACTAGTAATTATTCCCAAAGCTGACGGTGGCGCTCAACTCGTATCTGCAAATTACCCAATCCATCGTATAGATGAAATTTTAAACGACCTCAAAGAATCAAGATTTTTCTGTCGTCTTTATTTATATAAAGCGTATCTGCATCTTCGAGTATGTGAAGAATCGTGTGATATTCAAACGATCTCAACCCATAGAGGGACATACAAAGTAAATCGACTTTCATTTGAACAAATACTTTCCGGTTTGAAGAATGCCATGTCATACTTCGACGTACATGGTGCAACAGAAGAAGAATGCACAAATCATTTAACTCAGTGTCTCCAACGACTAAAAGAACATGATCTACACCTCAACAAAAGTAAATGTTCATTTTTTCAAACTCAGATTGAATTTCTGGGTCACGTTGTTCAATTTAACAAAATTTCAAAATCGCCAGCGAAAACTCAGGCTATTGTCAACATGCCACATCCAGCTACAGCAAATGATGTTACAAGATTTTTAGGTATGGTTACCTACTACTCCAGATTCATATCGGATTTATGTAGTATCACGTTTCCATTACGCCAGTTACTTCAAAAACACACAAAAATTTTTTGGTCGTCAAATTGTGAATCAGCGTTTCCAAAACTTAAAAACGTCATCTCCTTATCACTGGAGTGGTGGGTTTTAATGCCTTTTGATTCCGAACTGCCAGTAATTGTAGCATGCGACGCAAGTCCTACAAGCATTGCAGGGGTGCTCTCGCATATGGTTAATGATATTGAACAGCCTGTCGCATTCGCATCCAGATCGTTAACATCAGCTGAAAGGAATTACAGCCAATTAGATCGAGAAGCTCTAGCAATTATATTTACAATTAACCACTTTTTTATGTACCTTTAGGGTAGGAAATTTCAATTTGTCACCGACAATCGCCCACTAACTCGGATTTTTTATCAGCACAACAAGATGCCTGCAATAACATCATCGAGATTTCTGCGTTATGTCGAATTTCTGCCGAGTTTTAACTACGAAATAGTTTACAAAAAGGGATTGGAACACACTAACGTCGATTGTTTTTCTCGTGCAACGCAGCTAGTGGGAAAACCGTATACAGAAAAAATTATAAACGAAGAGGTAAATGAATTATGTTCTCTATCAATTTTCGAAATCTCAAACGAATACGGAAACGCGGAAGCATTGGCATCAAATCTTTCAAAAATTTTGTCAAATTTACTCAACTCTGACGAAAGTGAAGACATCTATACATTCAATAACGGCATTATCTTCAAGGATCAACGAGTTTTGATTCTGAAAATTGTTCTACCTCAAATTTTTCAAGAACTTCATAATACTCATCCTGGAATTACAAGAATGAAATAACTCGCCAGAAGATATTGTTTTTGGACAGGAATAGATCGGGATATTGAGAGGATGGTAAGGTCGGGTGATGCATGTGTCCAAGTTCAATCAAAACCTGCAAAAGCTCCACTTCACCAGTGGGAGACACCAGCTGTAAACTGGGAAAGAATACACATCGACTATGCAGGACCCTTTCAAGGTCATTTTTTTCTAATCGTCGTTGTTTTTCTACTCCCACGACACAAACGTCAATAAATCTTCTCTCCGACATTTTTGCTAATAATGGTTTTCCGGTAGTAATGGTATCCGATAATGCAACCATCTTTACTAGTGATCAATTCAAAATGTACTGCAACAAAAACGGTATTTTTCAAAAACGTATTGCTCCAGGTCATCCTAGTACAAATGGGTTAGCAGAACGCAACGTACAAACACTCAAACGTAAATTGAAAGCGATGTCATCAGAACCGGGATCTCTACATAAGAAACTCAATGAAATTATGCAACGTTATCGCGCAACACCACACAATTCAAGCAAAAGTCCAGCAGAATTATATTTCAACAGACGTATTCGAATCCGGCTGGATGAATTGAAATCAACTATAAATTTTAAACCTACAAAACATGTTCCAGGGGTGTTCCAGGAATTCTTTTCCAGATATTGTAACTACCATGTCTGCACAAAATACTATAGTCAACACCAATTGGAACCAACGATTCCTCAAAATCAACCTGAGTCGGAGAGTCAAGAAACCGAATTGCCGAGTAGTCAAGAGCCGCCTAATGAGCCTCAAAGAAGTCAACAGGAAATAGTTCGTAGATCTAAGCGTATAGAAGCGTATAGACGCAATAGACCTACCTATTTAGGAGATTTCCAACTAAATAATTATTAAATTTCAATCGATGTCACATATAAAGGGTACCTCACCAAGATCGCCAGATTAAAATTTGCCGCCACTTTGTTAATACGAGTTGTACTGTGATTTTATTTTGACAGTTGTCACGTACAGACCACGCGATTTAAGAATATGGAGAAGTATTCAAAGCAACAACGTTTCATTGTAAAAACACATTACAAAAAAGGTGCAAGTTTTTCGCATAAATGTGGCTGTATTTCACCAATAACGTGCCGTATTTCCTTTTTAAATCGCACGATCTTGGTGGCCAATGTTGATCGCCAAATCGAGAAATGACACGGCCTGGAAACTTAGTCTGCAGTAACACCATTGTTTCACGTGCTGTGTGGCAGGTCACATCGTCTTCTTGGAAAAACATGTCCTCCACATCAATTACATCCAATTTGGGCCACAAAAACTCCGCTAACATATCGCGATACCGCACTCTCAAGTTCGTGGATTCTCGGCCACAGATTCCCTTACTGTGGCTATATTTTCGAGTGACCGACCGACAAGGACAATGACGAACAAGTGATCGTCTGATCCATCAGTGTAAATTTGGTCTTAAATTTTGTAATTAAACGCCTCACTGTCGATTCATTAAGCGCATTATTGCAACTGAAAACTTCACGTAATTGGCGAACTGTTTTCGCAAAACTTTCACCATTTTTGTAATGTGTTTTTACAATAATTAAACGTTGTTGGTTTAAATACTTCTCCATATTCTGAAATCGCGTGGTCTGTACGTGATAACTGCTAAAAAAAATTACCGTACAACTCGTATTAACAAAGTGGCGGCAAATTTAAATTCAGTGTTCTTGCTGAGACACCCTATGTCACCAATCAGTAGTAATGGCTCTGAAAAGAGGTACTTATAATGTAGGGGATGTGGAAGTGGCACTCGAGAGAATTCGAGGTGGCATGTCTATCCATGCTGCGTCTAAACTATACATCTCTTCAAAACCGGATTCATCGCCGTTCTATTAAAAGTATTATGGGAATATTAAGTGTTTTAACTGAAGCGGAAGAAAATAAAATCGTTAAATGGATTTTCGAGTATCATGTTAGAGGATTTCCAAGGAGAAAGCACGAGGTTCAAGGCGTCGTTAAAGAATTACTGGAAGCATGTCCCCGGGAAAATTTGTTCAAAAACAATTATGCGGGAAGTAAATGGTACTATGGCTTTCTAAAGAGACACCCAGAAATTTCAATTAGAACTCCGGAAGCGGTAACCTACTCAAGTGCATATGTATCTGAAAAAGATATAAGAGGTTGGTTTCATAAAATTGAAGAATACTTTAGGGCAAAGGGGTTAATGCACGATATTCTTAAGAACCCCAGTCGGGTCTTTAATAGAGACAAATCAGGGTTTTTGTTGTGCCCGAAAGGTGGAACTGGTTTAGCTTCTAAAGGTACCAATAACGTATATGAAACGGATAAACGTCGAGTCAAGGAGAGCGTCACTGTTATGTTCTGCGTTTCCGTTGATGCTTTTGTAGTTCCCCCTATGATTGTATTCCATTACAAAATAATTCCGAAAGATGTCATAGATTCGATTCCAGAGGGGATCAAGTTATACGAAAACCGATTCAGGTTGGATGACCTAAGTATTTTATCCTGCTTTGAGTGCGAAGAACATGAAATTTCCAATTGATCTTTACGTCAACGGCCATAAGACGCACCTAACTTATGCCCTGTCTAAATTATGTGAAGAACTGAAAATAATATTAATTTGCTTGTACCCCAATTCTACGCGGTCCAAAAATCATTGAAAATTATATAAAACCAGAAACGATTATTAATGGAATTCGCACTTGTGGACTGTACCGATTTAATCCCAATGCAATAGATTATTCTAAGTGCCTTGGAAAAGACTTTACAATTATTGGCAATGGACATAATGAAAATGTCGTAGCACATGAGACGAATATAGTCAAATCGTAAAATGTTTTAAACTTAACCAGTTAAAAGCATGGTGGGTCACAAACTTACGGAAAATATTTCGTAATTGCCGTATACCAGTACTAGATCCTCGTCTTATCAGTTCATTTGTTGCATTGTCCCAACTCGCACTCCGGGGAATCAATTGTTATTCGTGGTAGCAACTGGAACTCAACGAGCCTTTTTGACTATGTTCTAATTTAGAACTATTATTAAGTTAGCCAACTCTTTTTCAAGAGACGTTTAAATGCGAGACATTTAAATTAGGCGTTGTCCCGTAGATTAGCGACAGCAAACAAGAACATCTGTTTTAATATAAATTATTTAAAATTCAGTTATTGTCAGCATGACGTGCTATACAATACTTCAAATTTCTCCTATCTATCCTAACTGGTGTACTGTTTTTGTACAAGCACAACCAACGGTTTTGCAATGCATTACCAGTAAGGGAGAATGATACGTTTCCCGGATGTAATGAGCATATCCCTATAAGACGTGTCATTCCGCATCCTGGTTTGCAAAGTAGAGCTGCCATTGCAATTTTTGTTCTACAGTTTATTACCCAGCTACTAGTAAGAAATTACTTTAAGTAAAGGGTAAATTTAATTTAATAAAAATATGGATTTTCTACAAATTCAACACAACGTATAGTTAGGTCGCATAATTTCCGCCCCGAATGGGTTTTGCAAGTCCGCCAAGATTAGGTTTAGATACGTCTAGGGTATAACCCAATTTACTTGTTCAAATTTAGGATCTACCGTGGACGAATATTGATTACAAGTTTGAACATAAACAAGGTGTAGTTATATTACGCGTTGTGGAAATCCTTAGTGGTAATCGGCGCATTAACACTTCCCAACTGATAAAAATAGCGATTGGTGTTTGAGAGCCTAATAAAAAGGCCTCATTAATATGAATTTTCTTACTTGCTACTCTCACAGTTGAGCTCTTCTAAGGTTAGAGTAAGACTGCCAACTGTGGCAAAGGAGGCACGGCTATTATCAAGATCATTTGGGTACTTTAATGAATTCTGTTTTCAAATCTACAATAGCAATGAGGATCGCTTAGGAAAAGTTAAGAAGCCCATTGCGAGTTTGGAGATGAGTAACTGGATTCATCAAAACTTTAATTCCAAATCCTTTCCTTTTCCTTGTTTGACCCAAGTAGTGGTAATTTTACTGTCATCCCATGGTTGGGGTGCGAGGGACCTGTGGTTGTATATATGTGGAATAATTTTTTTGTTATAAGTTTAAAATTTTTTTTAGGTTAAGTAAAGTTAGGAAGTTTCTAGCGATGGTTTTCCAACGAAATTGGAAGCGCCGCCGTAAAACAAAACGTGAACGCGTACATCATCCACTTTCCCATTAGACCATCTATGTGTAGACGGGCATTTACATAGATGATGTAATGGTAAAGTGAAGGCTGGTTTATCGCACGCGATATTATGAATATACCAGCGTCATTAGTTAATAAGAATATTAAGTTTAGTGTTTATAGCCAAAGAAACGGTGAAAGTCCTCAGGCTGCAGCTGAGTGACCGGAGGCGTGGCAGATGGAGAAAAAAAAATCTCAAAGTCAATGATGGAAAAAAGGAAAACTCCTTGAACGAATAGAGAATAATACCATCTACAGTCGCGAACCTTGCAATGGGAATGTGAAGAATGGCATAACGAGATATCATTATTATATCAGTGTTAGTTAGTCAATAAAATTAAGGCTAGGGTAGTAGAGTAGTAGGTACTCATAAAATGTAATTTATGTTTAATATCATAGATAAGTTACAATGCTGATGGTAATTCTATTGCTGTTAATGGGGGGTGAGGACAAACACAGCGTCTTCAGACAACTTACAGTTCCAGGAGTTTAAAACCGGGCCTGGTATTTATTTCGAAGAGCTAGGGCGCGCGTCGCTTTCCACCAATAGTTAACTCTCGATCGCCTTCAAAGAACCTGCCATGAACCCAATGTCACACAGTACATACCAAACTGCTCAGAGTTACTACAACCTGCCGATTACCTAATGGTGGGGTTACAAAAAAATAATTATATACTGGAAGCACTAACTCCGAGAGTCAAGAGGTCGCCGTTAGATTTAGTTGAAAACCTAATCGGAGATTTGTTCGGGGTGCTAAACCAACGGGATGCCAACGAATACCATCGACAAATACAGGAACTTTCAGAAGGTAATATACAACTACAGCAGTTGGTCGAACAGCAAACCCAAGTATTAGACATAACCGCGAATATTATGAGAATGGAGATACATCTAATGGAGCAACACTATTATGCGTTACATATGAAATAGAGGACGTTCTAAAACATGAAGAATTTACAGATACTCTGTTACAGCTAACATCTGCCATGATGTTATTTCAAACGATGCAAAATGAATTAGTTGAAATATTAACTGATGTCCACCATACGCGCACTACCTCCCAGTTATTGGACCCAGCCCAGTTGGAAGAGCAGCTATGCGAACTAGAGCAACGCCTGCATGACCCTGGTGCCAGTTTATAAAAAATATTAGGCTCAGATATACCAGTTACTCACCACCAAAGCTGGAATAGTGCAAAATCAGGTGATTTTTGAGATGCAACTACCGCTGCTGCAAGGAGAAGACAATCAAGTACTAAACGTGATACCGGTGCCCACAAAACATGATCAGCAGTTTATTTTTATAGACCCAGAGTTCCCATATTTGATGGTGAATGCAGCGCGATCCGCATACCACCCAATGTCTATAGAGGCGTGGAGAGCTTTTAGGAGATGGGACGACAGTTCAGTGATTTGCTCCCTGATAGCACCGAAACACCTCATTCAAACTAAAGGTGTAAATTGCGAAGTAGCCTTACTAGCACACGAAAAACTCCACTAACCCAATGTCGCGTCAGCGCAGTGCTACCCAATGTTTACCTTCGGCAGCTACAGCAGAGAAACCAGTGGATCCTGGTGCTAGATGAAGAATCAGTATTCGATCTACACTGCAAAGACAAAACCGTACCAGTTACACTAAAGGGCAGCGGAATATTAAGTATGCCTCCGGGATGTAGTTTAAATGGCCATTCCATCCAAATTGAAAGCCCAGCGACTTATATCTCCTCAAGACATGTCTTTTATGCCAAAATTTAACCTGTCACAGGAAATACACACTCGTGGGGCGGTCATCAGTTCCGGGGATATAGATGTGGCACTGACAGGATTACAGCAAACCATAGCAGAATTACAACAAAACCGCGTCCAACCCATCTTGAGTTTACGCCATGTTGGAAATTATACATTTACGGCGATTCTTATGGTAGCAACCATTGCGATCGTAATACTATGGTGGAAGCGACAAGCAACCTGGCGAAATTATATACCAGGAGGATGTCATCACGCAAAGAAGGAAAGAGCTCCAGCCAGGACAAGAAAGAACAACAAAGGAGAACCGGTGTGGGACAAAAAAACATTTTGCGCCTCAGCATATAGTTAGGGATTCTCATTAAAAGATAATATATACTACCTCTAATAGTCCGCAGCAAAAATTTTATCTCAGATCAGCTTTACTCCCTATATCTAGGAATTTATTCTTAATTCCAATGTTTTTTATGGCTTGCACTGTTATCCAAAGCATTGACATTAAGAATAAGTTCCGAAATATAGGTATAAGGCAAAACTGTTCGGTGATAAAATGTTCACTGCAGAGCCAGTAGAGCGTCAATTAACGAATCTTTTAATCTCAAAGGCAAGTAGTTTGGAGAATTTCAGTCGGACAGATTAACTTCTAAAATCATGTTGTTTATGACCAAACGATAAAAAATTGTTAAAAACTATTTACCATAATATTTTTGTCAAATTGAAACTGAATTAATTAATTATTAAAATAACATACAACCTGCAACATTACCTCCTAAAAACTATGTGACTACTAATCTAAGGCATTGTCTATCTGATAATACGGAAACAATTCAGCTAAATGTCTGTCAATTTAACTCAGACAAAGAATTTGTATAACCCTAAAAGCACTCGTACTACATATTTAATTTTGCTATGCAACAGATGAATGATTAATGAATTTTAAAATTTAAAACTTCTAAATATCTACCTGCATAGCTATGGATTACCATTTAGTTTATACCCATTACCCCTAAATAAATATGTATGATGAAAATGAGGATGGGGGAAAAGTAAAACAATACATTTTACAATTTAGAACATAAAACATCTTATCTTAAAATATAAAGACAGACAATGTCAGATCCATACTCTATACTGATTTCGTACCAGGAAAAATCGTTTGCTTTACGGATGGATACACACATAGAAGATGAAATGTTATCTATCTTCTGACAAAACATAAGTTCAAGTAGGTAATTGGTAAATTTTTTAGCCAAAATTCCATTATCCAAAAAAATTTAAAAAAAACGTATCCACATGGGTATATCCCATCTCAGTTGTAATGGTAGCTCATAAATAAAGATGCGCTCTATTAATTTATAATATAGAAAAGTGTCTTTAAAATTATTTATGGTATAAACGTACTCTTAAAATATGGGCATAAAACAAAATTGAGGAAAACCTACCAATATTGATTATATTCTGTCACACTAACCAATATATTTGCTGTTTAAAATGATAATGAGAATTATGATCTAATATTTTATTTTTAAAATGTGCTGTATTCTATATTTCATCTAACGTTCTGTTCACTTTTATATAAAACGTATTTTTGCTCGGTCATAATTTCCCTCATACTACAGACAACCAAGAAAATTTTTGGAAGCAAGATTTTGTTTTTTTAATTTCATATCTTATCTCTTAGATAGTGACGGTGATGAAGAATTTCCTAAAACATTCCTAAAACTAAAACGTTCGATAGTATTAGTAAATCATTCAACAACTGATTGGAAATAGGTACATATTGTGCCAATCTCATCATACGTTCGGTCTTAGGATTGCTTTGTAGATAGTGGAGATCATGTTGATGTCCACTATCGATTTCGTTGTAACGAAATCAGGAGAGATCGGTGACATATTACAGAAGATTCGTCCATTTACAATTATATAGGCCAATAGTTGTAAATGGATGAATCTTCTGTACAATTTAATTCGCGCCATTTCTAACATATACGGCTGGTCTTATGATTTTTTTCATGGGTATAGTGAACAACATTTCTTATCGATACCAAATGAAATTGCTCACGACACTTTAGGTTCCATGGACCCATTCATTTAAATGTAAAATGTACAGTTTAAATTAAATGGTCCATCGCAGGATCCTATCCCGTCAAGCCATGGCTTTCTTATTAGAAGTTAATAAAATAATTACACCAAACCAGGTTAAGCAACAACTTAGTTCTATTAAATTTAAATAACCCTTGGTTTTCAAGTAATTTGGATATTTTTATAGTGCGAACCCGATTTCAAACTATTCGTTTCAGTAAAGTCTTCATTCTATCCGATTTACCCATTTTTCAAAATCACATATGGAGCTCATTTTGGAATCCTTTGTCTAACATGTCAAGGTTGTTTTATCCTAATCAGTATAGTTCAAAAATGGCTTAGATTAATATAAAATGGCAAATATCCACAGGCACGACTTGAAAATCCTTTCTTCAATTTTTTTTATCAATCGAGCCAATTTTTTTAAATGGAGTTCGGACGCAAGAATACATACACTTGCGAGATGCAATAGTGAATGATGGTAATGTTAATGATATCGGACGTTTAACAATATTACCAAAGACATATTTAGCAGTCCGCGCCACATGCACGAATATACGCAAGATGAAATGTCATACGTTCGCAAATATGGTCGTCCCGAACTATTCATAACATTCACATGCAATCCACAGTGGACTGACATAAAAAAAATTTATTTGATGGTCAGAATCCAACAGATCGACACGATATAACAGCACGTGTATTTCGACAGAAAGTAAAAGCACTGATGGATTTGATTATCAAATTGCGAATTTTTGGGGAGGTGCGTTGCTGGATGTATTCGATTAAGTGGCAAAAGAGAGGGCTGCCGCACGCGCACATCTTGATATGGCTGGTTCATAACATAACACCCGATCAAATTGATAACATTATATCAGCTGAAATTCCAGATGAAATCAGCGATCCAGAATTATTTGAAGTTGTCACGACGACGGTGTCGGTCACCGGAGGATAATGACCATACAACAACAATTAAAATACGCAATCAAGACATTGAAGTTGATAATCGTTGGATTGTGTCTTATTCTCCACTATTGTCAAAAGTATTTGAGGCTCACATAAATACATTTGTAAATATGTGAATAAAGGCAGTGATATGGCTGTTTTTAGAGTAGCTGGTGACAATATAGCAATGTTGAAATCGCCCAATATCAAATGGGGCGCTACATTAGCACTAATGAAGCTCTTTAGATAATTTATTCATTTCCAATTCACGAGCGATATCCTGTTGTTGTTCATTTGGCTGTTCATCTTGAAAATGGCCAACGTGTGTATTTTACCGATGCAAATTTATAGCAGAGAGCAGCACAACCACCAGCAACAACATTAACTGCATTCTTTCAATTGTGTGAAAGCGATGAACGTTGCTGTATTCAGATGTAACGCATTATTTCACTTGGACTGCAAAGAAATGGCAACGACGTAAACAAAGAAACCTGTTGATGGCCATCCGGGTGTTTTTGCAGATGCCATGGGAAGATTAGGCCCAGTTCATCCAAACAATGCAGAATGTTATTATTTGCGGTTGTTGTTAGTAAATGTTATTGGACCACGTTCATTTCAACATTTGCGAAGAGTAAATGGTTATTTATGTGTGACGTATCGTGAAGCATGTCAGCAATTAGATTTACTTGAAAATGATGCGCATTGGGATTTAACGCTTCATGGTGCATCGATTGCTTCTTCTCCACATCAAATACGTATGTTATATGCCATAATCATATCAACATGTTTTCCATCAAATCCACTTGAATTGTGAAATAAATACAAAGATTTTATGGCAGAAGACTATTTGATTGGAATGCGTCATCACACAAGAAACGCTGATTTCAATGGAAATGTATAATGAGGCATTGATAGCGATTGAAGATATGTGCCTAACAATTGTAAATGAAGCATTAGGGCAATTAGGTTTGTCACCACCCAATCGTCCAATGCATGATCGAGAATTGCAAGGTGAACAACAGTATGACCCCAATGAATTGCAAACATTTGTGAATTTGTATGTTCCCAAATTACATGATCATCAAAAACATGTCTATGATACCATCATACAAGCTGTACAAAATGAAGTCGGTGGATTATATTTTTTGAATGCGCCTGGTGGTACGGGAAAAACATTTGTGATATCACGGAATTTTGCAGCCATTCGATCGCAACGAAAAATTGCATTGGCACTTGCTTCGTTGGGAATCGCTGCTACTCTATTGAATGGTAGACGAACAGCGCACTCTGCATTAAAATTGCCGTTGAATGTGCAGATGTGCTTGTATTTATTGATTATTGATCACTTTAAAATTTAATCGATGTTATTGTAAAATATAATTTTTCTCAAATTAACAGGTGATTGAACATCCCACGTGCAATATTTCAAGAAATCCTGCGATGGCAAAAGTTTTGCAACAAGCAGCAATTATTCTTTTGGATGAATGTACAATGACGCATAAAAAATTGCTGGAAGCATTACACCGCACAAACCGGACAAGTGGTGCAGTGGTTAAAGCTTCGGCACTTGGACCGGGAGGTGCTGGGTTCGAATCCCATCAGAGGCTAGATGCAAATCGAATTTTCATCATCGATTACGATCGGTGATGCTAATAAATACAACTAAGACCCTCTGATGGAGTGCTGAATTCCGTGTCACGCGCCGACCCACCTTCCATGTCAATGTACAGGTTGACATGGAGCTTGCAATGTGCAGGTGGTATACTGTAGTTGCGTTAGTAGGTGAAGTAGGTGGGTTAATGATGTGGAGTGAATGAGTGGTATCACAATGGGCCTAAAAATCGGCCTAAGTGTGCAGTAAGCAACCACTGAAACCTAACCTACACCGTACAATGCAATATCTACGTCAAAATCAAGAAAGTTTTGTTGGTGCATTGATATTATTTTCAGGCGATTTTCGTCAAATATTGCCTGTGGTTCCACGATCAACACCGGCGGATGAGATCAATGCATGCTTAAAGTCTTCTCTTCTGTGGCGACATGTGCAAAAATTGACATTGAACGAAGCAATTGTTAGATATTGGAAATGGCAAAGTTCGAGTCGATAATACAAATGGATTGATTACATAGCCGAATAATTTTTGTACCATTATCCAATCAACAGAAGAGTTGATTGAAAGTGTGTTCCCAAATATTGTTCAAAACTACAGGAATCACAATTGGTTGAGAGAACGCGCAATACTGGCACCAAAAAATGTACACGTCAATGCAATCAATTATCAGATTCAAGAAAAATTACCAGGTGCAGTGACATCATATAAATCTGTTGATAGCGCAATGGATGCAGATGATGAAGTTAATTATCCAATTGAATTTTTGAATTCATTGGAACCACCTGGTATGCCACCGCATTGTTTGAATTTAAAGGTTGGCTTGGCTCATCAATTATTTTACTGCGGAATTTAAATGCACCAAAACTGTGCAATGGCACAAGATTGGCATGAAAAAAATTGATGCCGAATTTAATTGAAGCCACGATTTTGACCGGAACAGCGAAAGGTGAAATTGTGCTCATACCACGTATTCCACTGATTCCAACAGACATGCCATTTGAATTTAAGCGTTTGCAATTCCCAGTGCGTCTATCATTTGCCATGTCCATCAATAAGGCGCAAGGACAAACGCTTCAAATATGCGGATTAAATTTGGAGGAGCCGTGCTTTTCACATGGACAGCTATACGTGGCCTGCTCAAGAGTTGGAACTCCAAATTGTTTGTTTGTGCTCGCTTCAAATGGGCAAACGAAAAATATTGTATATCCAAATGTTTCGGATTGACATTAATAATTTTGAAATACAATAAAAAAAAATCAAGAATATTTAATTTCTTTTGTTGGTTGGTTGCAACGAAGTGCAGCGGGGTTCGCTATATAATATAATTTTTATTAATTACCATTTTACTAATTTAATTACCAAATTTTAAACCAAACAAATTTTCAAATAAAGAACGTTACAATAAATTTATACGAATTTCATTTCACATAAAATATTTATTACATTTTTTTAATAATATTCTTCCATCAGGTATCACTGTGCGGCATATAATACGAATCATCTACATTTATCTTTCCATTGTCATCATTTAACAGCAGTTTGCATTCCAATAGCCCATTAAAAATATTGCCAAATCAATTTCCCGTTATAATGTTTTCACTCTAGTACAATGTACTTATTGTACAGATATACGAAAAATGAATTTTCAATAACTACGAATAAATGCTGTGACATCTATTTAAATCGAGAGACAATACAAAAGAAAAGGTTTACTTAGGGCCAGCAAGGCGGACCGGGCTCAACTAGTTCATTTTTATAAAAATCGTTCGACTCAAAAAATCCTTAAATAAATTCTCCGAAGACTCATCGCATTCCTTTCATACATCCATCGCTAAATGAGATCAGAATCCATCGCAAACGGTGTCTGGTACTTGAAAACATCCTATCCTTCTCCGCTATTTAAAAAAACCGTGCGAGCCTAAACAAAAATTAAAGGATGGAACCCGGACTCACCGGTGAAAAGGGAGGGACCAAGGTCGTAACGTAAATGTAGTGAATCTAATCTAATAATCTAAATGTGCTAATCAATATTGTTACTCAGAGCAATGAACATTTTCAAAACTCGAGATTAACTAAAACATAGCGTCAGATATCTAATTAACGCTAAATCCAACGCGAAATATAATATCACGGAACATTTTACAACATTGTGGAACATCACACAACATGCCTAAACAAGATCCAACATTAACTTAATGCAACATCAGGCCACATGACACAACATCATGCAAGAAAGTGCAATATTATGCACTATGGCGACCTTTTCGGAAGAACACTAAATTAATTTTCCGGAAATCAGAACACCTTGTAATCGTTTCCTTACAATCGAAAACCCTGTTAGTCAAATTTGATCAAAATCGTTCATGCCAAATAAAATATTAAAAGAAGATGGATTTTTCCCGAAATCAGGATCCATATCAATTGGTTTCTGGTACTGCCAGCCAAAAAAAACAGTAAAAAACGAAACCGGACGACTCTCTCAATAGATTTTCCCGAAATTAGCACCCATCGCAATTGACTGCTAGCACGCGAAAACTCGACTTACTAAGTTTCATGAAAATCGTGTGAGCCGAAAAAATTAATGAAAGGGATCCAGGGTACATAACCCTCTCAGAGATTTTGCCCCGAAATCAGAACCGATCGCCAGAATTCCTCGTATCGAAGTGTTCAATCTCTCCTTCACTTATTTTTATCAAAATCGTGCGAGTCAAAAAAATTAATTACGGGACCTAGGTCCCAACCGGATTGCTTTCTAAATTAATTTTTCCGAAATCGGGACCCATCGCAATCGATTCCTGGTACTCGAAAAAACTCCTTCAGAAATTTTCATGAAAGTCGTGGAAAACTCCCTAAGCGAATTTTCCTGAAACCAAGACCAATCGCGATTGATTTCTGGTACTCGAAAACCCCCTTTTAACAATTTTCATGATAATCATTAGAGCCGATTCAGAAGCCCTTGATATATGGTATAAGGGCAAAACTACTGTGGGCAATAATTATAACCCCTAAAGAGCGCGGAAAACCATTCGTCGAAATATTTTTTTTCTATATTGGTATGACTGTGAGTGACATCTGTGGCAAATGTCACATTAAAATAATCATTAATGTTTAGTATACGCTTGTCTTTCTGATGTACAAAAAGTGCATTCGGCGATTTTTACAATGACTGAAATTATTCAACAAAGAAGTTCCATTAAATTTTGTGTGCGGAATCAATTTTGTGGTGCCGAAACGTTCAGAATGTTGCAAAAGGCCTTCGGTGTGATAATTGTATGTCGCGAGCAAGTGTTTTTGATTGGTATAAATTGTTCAAAGACTGTCGAGAACGTGTCGACGACGAACCACGTCTAGGACGGCCATAAACATCAACTGATGATCAACACGTTAATAAAATCAAGGAATTGGTGCTCGAGAATTGACGATTAACAGTCAGAGACCTTACTAGCATCGTTGAAATATCGGAAGGATCAGTGAAAACCATTTTGAAAGATCATTTTGGCCAAAATCACTCAATTTTTTTGGGAAAACAGCGTCGCGTTGACGTCTGTGAAACAATGCTTTCCGACTACCAGGATGTCATGAAAAGTATTATAACTGGCGATGAGTCTTGGATCTATGCTTACGACCCGGAAACAGACGATCAATCGGCCGAATATCGTGCCAAAGATGAGCCGAACCCGAAAAAACCACTTCAAAGCACTGAATTGGTTTTATTGGTGTGGCTTCTGACTGTTCAGCAAACTCAAACGACCTCTCCGGGGAAACCGTTTTGAGTCAATTGAAGACAATAAACGTGAATCGCTACGCGCATTGGAGGCTATTCCGGAAATTGACTTTAACAACTCTCGAGGATTGGAAAAAACGTTGGCATAAGTGTATTGAGGCCGAAGGGGATTACTTTGAGGGGGACGAAATAGATTTGGAGAAATAAATAAAGAATTTTAAATTGATGAAAAAAGTTACTATTTTTGTCCACAGTAATACAATTATTCCTCGTTTAAATATATTAGATAACAATAAAGCAACATTTTATTTGGTCTGTTTAAGCATGTTGCCCGATTTTGACCAGAATTGAAATAATTATAACCCCTAAAGACCAACATAACATCGGCTCATGTGTTTAGTATCGATACTAAAAGGGGCAGTTCCATAGCTAGTCTACGAAGATCTACCGATCAATTAATTTATTGATCTTGAATATTTAAATAAAATCATTTCGCTTCACGAACGAGCGCGGAATCGCTTAAAGTTGAACCAATATAGATAGCATCGATTAACCAAAGGGCCGATCGAGGCGGTCGACAGACCCCATAGGATTTTAAACTAGAATTGGATGATAATGCACATCAACACATTAGTTATTGTAGATTAGATATTATGCCTTATCAATACATAAATACATAAAAAATTAAACCTCGTACTATTATGTTTGATAGATAGAGTTGTTGGAACTTTTCATTAGTTGCAAGCCATTACATAAGTGAAAACAAAAACATTTTGATCTAATTTATTTATCTAATCTACATTACCATCTTTCGGAGATAAACTTTCGACTAACTCTAATAGGATCAATGTACAGTTTTTCTCGTCATATATATCTCCGTCATCTTCAATAGAACATTTTTATCCTTTGGCTAAGGATTAAATAGACCTAGCTCTTCTTAAAAATATGGAATCGAAGTAATGATCGTGTAGTTCATTTTTTCGTATAGCATATTCACTAATACTTAGACATATTATCAGTTTTAGGAAAAAATTCACTTTACTATATAGACCTGTGAAATATTTGCTAAACTATTCCTAATTTTTTGTTTTTACGATAGATTTAGGAAAAAGTTCACGCGCTTTAGATAGTGAGAAAAGCAATAACTGAAAGTAAAACTGCTATAAAAAATAACCGATGTTAAATATTTTCTCAGCTTCCACTTTAATAAATCAAAATATATTTTACTAAAATACTAACATGTATTGTGAAATTCAGTAAGATAAACTATGAGAGTTGTATGAATAGTTTCCGACCTCAACATGAAGATGGCAGCACTGGTCAACAAAAGTGGGGGGGGGGTGTGTTCGCGCATGCGTTAAGCAGTTGTTGTTTAACATTCGTTTGAGCGATTCGAAGTGAGTGTTTTTGTCAAAATGGAAGAAATCGAATATCGAGCTGTCATTAAATATTTATTTTTGAAAGGCAATCCGCCTACGCCAATCAAAGACGAGTTAGACGTTAAGTATATGGATTCTGCACCACCAGCTTGGTGCAATATATATAAAGCTAGCCCGATACTCAGCCCGAAAAAACGCGATGGCAACACTAAATTATCACTATCGTGAGAGTTTACTATCCCAGTCCGAAAAAATGTCACAATCGTGACAGTAAACAGTATCATGATAGAATGTCATTACATTTATAACATTCTTCAGCTCGAAATTTTAAAAGCCTAGCCCAATATTCAGTTGAAAAGCCCGTTAGACGTTAAACTATAACTATCCAGAACATTTTATATCCCGTTCAGTCCGAAATTATAAGAATATCTTTTAAATATTTTTAAATTATCTCTTCAATTGTTGGAAAACCTAGACAGCCCAAACCTAAACTGAAAGCGAAAATGCGGAAACTTAATTAGCATTAAGTAATAGACAATATGAGTCTAGCAAGAACTTTCAGCCCGAAATTTAAAATTGAAGTTTATGTGTTATTTATGATGTTTGGCATATACCGCCGGGTTCGTTGAAGTTTTGACTACAAACCCGAAGATTTACAGAAAAATTATATCTGGAATTATCTGGATATAGTATGTATAGCCTGTATATGCCAAGTGCTCGCGAATCACCTGTAAGACGAGATTCAAACGACTATATCCAGATAATTCCAGATAGAATTTTTCTACAAATACATATTTTTCTGTATATTCCAAGTGCTCGTGAATTGCCTGTGAGGCGTAGAATTTTTCTACATATCTCTCAGTTTATAGTCATACGTTTAACGATTTCGATGGTACATGTCATGTGCTCGTAAATCGCACATGAGGCTTGATATATTCTAAGTAATTCCTGATAAAATTTGTCTCAAGCTGAGTATAGTTCTGAAAGCATTTTTGATTTTTTGTTGAATATATGACCTATTTAGTTTTTTGCTTTGATGTTTTATCAGTAATAAATTTGATTTTATTACTTTAATAAAATTTTAAAAGCTACGATTTATTCGTTGCTATTTTATACACATTTTAAAAATACTTATAATATGCATGAGATTCACATTTGATTTATAGTTATAATTTGCGTATATTTTGTGTCATGACAGAAGTTGTATTGCCATAAGTAAACAATTAAAATTTCGGGCTGAAAATTCGGGCTAGCTTTACGGAGGTCTTGGTGCACCGAATCAGCTTGGGTGACGATAAACGTTCGGGAAGTCCAAAATCCTCAAAAATCTTAAAAAATGGAAAACCATTACTTGACAAGCTGAAGGCAGAAATTGCGGAGAAACGGCTACATTTGCAGAATAAAAATCTTTTATTTATCTCCACTAAAACAATGCGCGATCTCACCCCTCAGCGGCGCCATTGCAAAAATCTACTAATTACGGGTTGAACTGCTTGACCACCCTCCATACTCACCAGATCTAGCCCCAGGCGACTATTTTAGACAGATATTTTGTCGAATGAGGAGGCCACCTTCGTAAACGAGTGCTATTTCGACGGGTTGAAGAGATAGGAGCATCGCTGGGAGAAATGTAAAGACCTACAACGAGACTATGTAGATAAACAAAATTAAATTTGAAAAAAAAATATCTTGTATCTTTGTTAGGTCGGAAACTTTTCAGACAACCCTCGTAGATTACAATAAGAAAACATCGACAACATGTAATTTTACTTATATTTTGAATACACCTTAACTGTTACCTCTTCCTCTGATTATCGATTTTGTGTTTGTTTATGTTACAGATTAGTCGATACCAAAATTAATCAAATCCCATGTATCCGTTGTATATCTGATGTATTTTCACCTACCTGTATAAACATTGATTTTGTATTCTGTTTGTTAAATTAGAAATTTAATTTGATTTTCGCAAAATTAGAACTACGTCGTGTCAACAAGTTATTATGTTTACGTATAACATAGAAAAGTGGGAAATGTTTGTGATTGGATGAATAGAAATTTTCTTTGTGCGGGTCTGTGATATTTTACTCGATAATACATAAATCCATCGAAATTTAAATTTATCAAACGCAATTTTATTGTACTACAGTTTCATCTTACAACAAAGTAAAGTATTATCAAACATGAAATAAATTATTTGGGAGCGCAAAGAAAAATGTTGCGACTTCACCATTAACTTACGGCATCCATTGCAGAAATTAGAAATTGTATCAAAACAGAACAAACCCATTCCCCTTCGAGAATGTCAGTAGGCCTCATATAACAGTCATTCGACGTGGCCTGGATTCAACAATCAATCATTAATCGAGGGGGTGAGGGGCCAAATCCTTCTATGAGATCTAGGCCAGTGAAAGGATCTAGAATTTGAAATAATAAATTTTGGTTAATTTTGATCTTTTTGCTGTAATATCAAACTTCCAACATAAATTATTTTCTTCTCTTCTAGAAAGAAACGTACAGCAAAATAAAATGCTGCAGATATATTTAGTTGTTGGTCTAGAGGACAATCTACTCTAGACCAACAACTAAATATATCTGCAGCATTTTATTTTGCAGCATTATACAAAATGTAATAGTTTTTCTATTGTTTATTTAATGTAAGCAGGTATCAAATAAAAAATAAAAAATTGATGAAATTAAAAATGGTAGACCAAATAATAAAGATTTGACCAAATAGTTATCTACATAGTGCAATAAAAAAGCTGCTCAATTTCGAAAAAATACGCAGCATGTCATTACGGATGGTCAAGGCGCCTCATCTCGGTCTGTTCCTTTTCATAATTCTAATGCATAAGTCAGAAATTTTAAATTCAGTGAAGTGAATCCTGGAGATTTTGGTACATAGGGACACCACAGGTGAAAATGGAGGATTTGGAACTGGAGATTTTGACACATAACCACCACCTACATAGTGCAATAGAAGAAAGTAGTCTAATTTTAAACACTTAGGGTGCCCCATTTTGCCTTGATCGTTTTTCATAATTATACCGAAAAAGTCCATAAATTAAAATTTTGTGGAACGAACCCCGGAGATATTGGCACATAGTCACCAACCACATAATGCAATAGATGAAGCAGTCCAGTTTCGAAAAAAATATGCCACATGCTTATGCGGATTATCAGGGTGCCCATTTTTGCCCATTAATTTTTCATAATTTTAAAGAAAAATACTAAAACTGGAAATTCTGTGTAGTAAATCCTGGAGATTTTGGAACATACCCACCTACATAGTGCAGTATATCGAAGGGGCTTCAACTTCGAAAATACGCCAAATGTATATGTGGACTGTCAAAGTACCTCATTGAGGCCTGTTCTTTGTTTCAATATTATAACGAAAAATACCGAAAATAGAAATTCTGTGAAGCCAATGCTGGAGGTTTTTGCACATAGCTACGGATACCTACATAGTACAATTGAAGAAACCAGTCCAATTTTTAAAGGTTACTCGACATGTCTATGCGTATGCGAATCGTCACGGTACCCTATTTTGGCTCGATCATTTTTCATAATTTTAACGAAATAGTCCGTAAACGGAAAATCAGTGGAACGAATCTTGGAGATTTAGCCACATAACCTACGTAGTGCAATAGATGAAATCAGTAAAGTTTCGAAAAATACGCTAATTGTCATTGCGCATCGTCAAGGTGCCTCACCTCGGTCTGTTCCCTTTTCATAATTCGAATGCATAAGTCTGAAGTTCAGTGAGGTGAATCCTGGAAATTTTGGTACATATAGGATGTACCAAATGTTTTTGGATTTCAAGAAAATACGCCACATGCCTATGCTGATCGTCAGGTTGCACTACTATGTTTCGTTAATTTTTCATAATTTCAAACAAAAAACCCAAAATTGGAAATTCTGTGGAGCGATTTTTGGAGATTTCGACACATTACAACAGGAATACAGTACATTAGGACAAAGCAGTCTCACTTTAAAAAGTTATGCTAGTTGTCTATTCGGATTGTAAGGGTGCTCCATTTTGGTTCGTTAATTTTTCAAACCCATAACGAAAAAGTCGGAAAATTGAAGTTCTGTGCAACGAAGCCTGGAGATTTTGATGTGACAACCACATACTGTAGTAGATAAAAGCAGTTCAGTTTTGATAAAATACGCAACATGTGGATGCGAAACGTACGGGTTCTCTATTTTGGCTCATTAATTTTATCCTGGAGACGAATCCTGGAGTTTTTGGTATATATAGTAGTCACCTACGAAGTGCAATAGATGAAAACAGTCTATCAGTCCGTTTTAATTTTAACTAAAAAGTCCGTATGGAAAACCTATATGGAACGAATTCTAGAGAATTTGATAGATGAAAACTTCCTAATAGCCTATCCATCTTCCTGTTAGTCGAGAGATATTAACTTCTTTTTTCTTTTTGGCATGTTCTTTCCATTTCAGTGCCATGCCTATACACTTTGCGTTGTTTTCATAAAGAATTTGCTGAGAGTTCAATTCTACTGATACCTTGTTGACCCTTTTGTTGATGAAGTTCAGTTCGCCATCTCTTCGTCCAGGACCTAGATTCTGATCAAATGACAAATGACATTTTTTGTGACTTTGTGCTAAAATTGCATCTGCAATAAAATGACAATTCAGTTGTTAATTCTAAATGTTACGAACATTTTTGTGACAAATGTTACCAAATTGTCACCTATTTAATTTTCCGTGACTTTAAATTTTCTTATAAAATTAGCGTGAATACAATTTTAAAACCATTTTTGTTTTTGAATAAATCGAAATTACAAAATTCAAAAGTAAATTATTAATTAAAATGTTAATACAGTAAACCTTAGATTTAACGAACCCTCGATTTAACGGACAATTTTTTATTTTCCATTTTTCGGTTATCGATTATGATGGGATTGGGTATGTTGAATGGAAATGGAATTCTTAAATGATTTTGGGAAGTAAAACTGGGATGTGGCCACTTTTGACGGAACTCAGCCATTTCTTAACCGATTATGATCGGATTGGTATGTTGGATGGGAATGGGGTTCTTAAATGATTTTGGGAATCAATTCTGGAATATGGCCGCCTGAGACGGAACTCGATCAATTCTTAACCGATTGTAATGGGATTGGGTATGCTGGATAGAAATGGGATTCTGGGAAGGAACTTAGCCATGTCTTAACCGATTAAGATTGGATTGGGTATGTTGGATGGAAATGGGATTCGTAAATTAATTTTTTAAGAAATTCTGGAATATTGCCACGAAACTCGGTATTAAGCAGGCGTTTTTCTTGATACAAGCGGCTCGTAATGCTAACAAGTTTCTGGTGAATGCTGAACCCCTATCACCAGTACGTAACGACTCGAACACTCGCCACTCATGAAATTGGTAAGTTGAGCGGCAGGCCAACTTCATACTCTCATATAAAAATGCGTTATGAACCCTACACAAAGGGCTCGGATAAATTTATAGTATTCTTATCAACAATGACCTCGTAAACTGTTCACGAGGACAAGTAATATGATGCCTTCTAAGACCATGAAATCTTCAGAACTTTTCTAATCAAGCGAAAATTTACATCTTTGAGGTACTTGCATTACAAGAACTTAATCCATATACCCATATTCCAGAAATTTTTCCAAAAAACATTTAAAAATCTCATTTCCATCCCATCATAATTAAATGGCAGAGTTCCGTCCCAGGTGGCCATATTCCAGAATTTCTTAAAAAAATCATTTAAGAATCCCATTTTCATCCAGTATAAACAATCCCAACATAATCGGCCAAGAAATACCTGACTTCCGCCCCAGATTAAATTCAATCAAATCGATTAAATTAAAAAATATTCGGATTTAACGGACATACGGATTTAACGGACACTCCCAATTAGTCCGCTAAATCAAGGTTTTACTCTAATAATAATTGTTGTTTAATGGATTATTGCAAATTTGCAGATTTTTGACAATTTTCATGTAATTGTTGTATGTTTGGCGATGTATGTTAAAAGGTGAGTTCAATTTAGCAATGCAACTGCAACTACTAAAAACTGCTGTAAAAGTCATAAGTTATTTCATTATTCGAAAATTTTCTGTGACAATATTTTGTTCTAATAAAAAAAGTCATGAAAAATTGTCACTTTATCAGAATCTACCCCCAGGTACTGACATTATTAATAGCTCTTCGCACTTTCTTCTATGCTATCAGTGACGGCTAAGATTGTCGTATCATCCGCAAACGTTGCTTCGTTTGTTTCCTGTATCGTTAGCAAGTCCGAGGTATACGGATACGGCACATGTACTAGAGTAAATTCTTGCCCAAGAACATAAAATTTGTCCGAACTCGCCAAAATCTTCTGTCCAAAAAATTTGTACTTCAGACCGGTAAATATTGTTCTGTTGTATGATTCAGAACTGATGCCGATGAGTTTAAACCTCCCATTTTTGTAAATAGAAGGTTAAGTGACCACTTATCACGTTTATTTTGGCTGATGTTGCATATGTTGTAATTTTTGCGGGATACTATCCTGTGATTTCAATAACATCGTACAACATTCGACCTTGTTAAAGTTGGCCGAAAAAATAGTAACGATAATGCAGATTGTGTCTTTGCTATACAAGCCGAAATTAAACAAATCCGATTACGTTGATCAATGAAATTCAGCCGAAATTTTAACAGCCTAAACCTTACAACCGTAGATTTTTTTTTTTAATGGATTGGTAATTTATTGATGATTTTGAGAAGATTTTCAAATTCAGCATTTTAAACTATGTTATCTCATATTCTCTAAGTGAGAAACTTAATAAAACATAATTCAATATTTAATTAAGAATATTACGACTAGATTTCAAAATGGGGCTGCTGGGGTGTAGTTTGACAGGATTTCGATAATTCAATTTCTTGCAAATACTTTGAATCATCCGACGCTCTAGATTAAGCTAAATTCGCATTGATGCTACTATGGTCGTTGATAGACTAAGGCCTTATTAAATTTACCTCAATTTTGAAAAAAATGTTATAGGGCTAAGCGATTTAATTTGACAAGATTTAAAAGGTTTAAATTATTGCATATTCATTGTATGTTTCGGCGCTCTTTTTTATCCTGAAACCTATGGTCACTTTCTTGGAAATTCTGATGAAGCTACGGGGGTGTAATTTGAGCAGATTCTACTTGTTTGGATTCTTGCAAATTCCTTGAATGGTCCAGCGCTCTAGGTTATCCTAAATCCGCATTGATGCTACTATGACCATTAGACAGGTCGTAGTGCCTGGGGTGTAATTTTGCAAAATGTCGATAGTTTAATTTTTTGCAAATTCATTGCTTGCTCCGGCGCGCTAAGTTAACCTAAATTCGCATTGAAGCATTTATAGCCATTTGCAAGCCCTTAATGATATTGATCCTGGCCAATTGTGAAGAAATTCTGATGGGGCTACGGGGGTATAATTTGACAAGTTTTTGATAGTTCAAATTCCAGCAAATTCATTAAATGGTCCAACGCTCCCTTAATTCTATTAACTCTATCTCAATTGTGAAGAAATTTTGATGGGGGGAGGCTACGTAAATTAATTGTAAATTGTAAATTAATTGAATGGTTCCACTCTCTAGGTTAGTCTAAATCCGCATTGATGCCACTATGGTCGTTTGATTGGTTTTAAAGCTTGTTAACTTTAACCCAATTGTGTAGGAAATTTGATGGGGTAGTAATTTGACAGGATTTCGTTAGTTCAATTTCTTGCAAACTCATTGAATGGTCATTCAATGGGTCTAATGAAACTAATAAATTAATGTCTGTTTTAATTTTATTTGTTGCCTGTTTACATATGTTTACGAACATATATAAAGGGTGTTCCATCTGTTAGTTTTTTTATTCTAAAAAAACACATAATGTATGTTGGAAATTTAATTTTTTTATTGAAAATGAAAGTTGGTTCTATGCCATTTATGGAATACAACATCGTTCATGTGACCACCATGGCTCCTGTTACAAGCCTATATCCGAACATCAAAATTGTTGAATTTCAGCTCGAATGTTGTTCTTAAGATGTTGAATTGTCTGTGGATCATTGCGATACAATGTACTTTTAAAGTGAAAAAATCCCAAAGATAATATCCGTGTCAAATTTTATGATCTTGGAGGCCAAATGACATCAGAATTTCTTGCAATTATGTGATCATTGAACTTGGTTGCAAATAAGTCAAGTGCTTCACGATTTGTGTGACACGTGGCAACGTCTAGTTGGAACCAAAGATCATCTAAATCAATTTCATCCAATTTCGCTACTGGGCGATGGTGTTATATGCTCTACGACCTACAACTGATCCAGTTTCTTCAAAACTGGAACTCATAATTTTGTAAATTTCAAGGCTCTGTAGGCTTCGTAATAATTTTGGATAACCAAAACGCGTTGTTGTAAACGAATACATGACGCATAGTTTAGACTTTTCATTTGTGAAAAAAATTTTAGGTTGTCACCGCACAATAAATATTTCTTTTCAGCTTAAACAAAAACCTACAGATGGGACACTCTTTATATATTTTCGGCTGATTCGGTTTGTTACTTTCAGCTGGAATATTTCAATTTAATTTGTAATTTTTTAAATTTTCGGATGAAGTACTCGAAACACTATGCCATTATCGATTTTGTTTTCATTTTCGGCTGGCACCTTTCGGCTAATTGTAACTAACAGATTTATCAAATGCTAAAATAGTAAATAGAGAATTAAATATTATTAATTACGAACATTAATTATAGGATAGAGTCACATTTGAATTTGAAATTTCATACATTTAAATTTTTGTTGTATTGGACATTTTTCTTTTTCTCCATAGTTCAAGCATCTCCTCATCGGAAATTGTTGCTTCACCTGCTCCAGCCCCACCTTTTTTGATTTCATTAGGTGGGCCCGCCGATGCACGCTCTTAAATTAAGTTTTAAATCATTTTCGTTTTTAAAGGTATATGCTTCTCTGAATATTTTTTGCAAATGCATGATCTATGCGAATCAAACATTTCAATCCTCGCGTTTTTATCCTTCGGTTTTTCATCACGTTGCCGGTAAGAAATCACGATTAATTATTGAATAATAAACTGTATTGAGCGTGCTACATCAATATCATTTGAACAATATTTACAAAATTTGCCTTACATAAGGACACGAATACGATGACCTAGGAAAATCCTTTTTGGTGAGTGAAGCAGTATTTGTATATATCAAATATGTTAAATTTCTTACAAGCGCATAGTTACATATACCATGTGATAAATCTCCATTATGTTGGCATTAAGAAATTAAAAAAGCCATCACCACTAGATATTAGAGCAATAGCATCATAGACAAAAAAATATGTAAAAAGGACCAATTTCCCATTTTAAATTTTGTTTACGGGCGATAACAATTTATTTTATCAGGTGCGCAACTAAATTTCCGTGTTTCACACATAGATGGTGCTAGCGACACAACTAGTTGTCATTGATGTCAGAAGTTGTGTTTTGTTCATAGCATGGACAGTTGCTAACGATAACCAGTTGTAATACCAGCACATATCGCAACGTAAAAATATTTTTTCTAACAACGAAAATATCGAGTTTTGTGCCAAACAAATATAGAGCTTCCTGCATTGAATTGTTACGGGAGATAAGAAATGGATATTTTATAAGAATCCCAAACGGAAAAAGTTGTGGCTTTCACCTGGCGAAGAATCAACATCGACGGCACGGCCAAATCGAAAAGAAGACAATGCTCTGCGTTTAGTGGGACCAGAAATAAATCGTGTACTATGAGCTGCTGAAACAGGGCGAAATTGCCAATGGGCAACGCTACCGACAACAACTCATTAATCTGAACCATGCATTGCTCGAAAAATGGCCAGAATGTGAAACGAGACGCGAACGAGTGATATTACAGCACAACAACGTTCCATGCCATCGCGTTTCTATCGCCCAGGACACCATCAAAACGCTGAGATGGGTTTGTTCCGGTCGATGGTGCATGGCTTTGCAGGGCTACAGTTCGAAACTGGCCTCGAAGAAGTGCAAAATTGATTGGATGAATGGTTTGCAACGGACAATACTTTGAATAAACCATTTGTTATATTTCTATTGAAATTTTTCATTTTTAAAAAAAAAACGGAAATTTAGTTGCACACCGTAATCGTCGGTACATTTTCTCTCGTTTTGTTTTTTGTGATTATTAAATTAATAACGGGGACATTAAAACACAAGTATACACCAAAAAAAAAATGGTCATTTGGTAATTATTTAAATTTAATTTAATTATTTTTAAATTGGTTTAAAAAAATCTAAATGTTGGGTAATCATGAAAAATAAAAGTTTGTTTTTTTTTGGGCTAAAAACAATCTCGGGACGTAAATGACGACTAATAATAAAAATAAGAAGAAGAACAAAATTATAGCAACACAAGTATTTAGCATAATTTTGAACGGTTTAGATAAAAAAAAAGTTTAAATAAAGGATTGGATAAAATTAGGGTTGCCGCCTCTTCAGTTCGACATAACCGTTTACCTCCATATGCTTATTTATTTTTTTGTATCTCATACTACAATACATAAATACGAGTTTTAAACAGGACTCGTTATTTATTATATACATAAATTCTACTATGTTATTGTCACATAATTTATGGTAATACAAAGTTTCGCGTTTAGACCATTTGTGCGTTACATAGCTTTATGCCGGGCTACAGTAGTAACATGGCAGATCGTTCAGCCCATGTACAAGGACAGAAAGATAATGTTCAAGATCCAGATTAAATTTTTCCTCATCAGGAAAAATCACCTGCTAATTGAAATAATAACATGTTTCCTTATAGGTTGCTGATTTAAAGAAGCAATTTTTGATGACCAAAACCGTCATTAACCATTTAACCTATTAAACCTTTATCGTTCCCCAAGTAGTTTAGTATTGTGTTGTCTTTGTTTTACTAACCATCGGCTATACCTAGGTGTCTGTAACCGGGGCGATTCTGTCCCACTTAATTAACCTATCCAATCCTTCGGTTTTGTTATATGTAAAAAAGAGTGTACGGTGGGCCCTGCGTCACCCGGGAACTCTTGTGTAAGAACTTGGTCGTATATTCAGAATCAATCAATCAATCAATTTCGCAGCAACTTTTAATATGCATGTGAAGTAGACCTTACTAGGAAAGCTAACTTTAAGACTAGTTTAGCACAAATTTCACACGCTTGTATATGTGCTTGAAGTTGGAACTAATTTAATCCTAAACCTACAAAAATAAAAAAGTGTAGATGTATTGGTGAATATGGCGAACAATGACATTTAGGCGAATTAACAATTGATATTTTAGATAACATTTAAGGATTTTATTTAGGATTTTCTTAAGGAGTTGAATGCCTCGGAACCTAGTGTGTTTGTCGGGAGTGTTGTATTGTGTTTTTCTGATGGGCCTAGATTGGGACTATCTATGTTCCGGGCCGTTTGAGAGGCTAGTAGTTTTTGCGCGATCAAATTAATTTTTTTGCTGGTCTTTACCAACCTGAGAAGTTGCCAAGGTATGTTTGCCAGGAATGTTATTCTGTTTTTCTGATGGATCTGGATATGGACTATCTATATTCCAAGCCGTTTGAAAAGCTAATAATTAGATTGCGCAAAGATTGGTGGCTTTTCGGATGGCTGTTGGGTCTCGGGGTGTTCGGTTTGTTGAGAGAATCCTAAATTCTTGTATGACATCTTAATAAATGTTGGACTTCTAATTATTTATTGTAAATTGAAATTGGAATTAGTTCATAAATTCTATATTTCGTCTAAATGACATTTTATTTATTTTTTAACCAATACATACAAATTTTCGTTTGTTTTAGGTGCAGGATTGTTATAGAATTGGGTTAGGTCTAACTTCAAACGCATCTTTTAATTCAAATATTTTTGTTCAAAATGGTTTCGTCAAAGATTTAGGAAAACGCGAAAATTTCCCTTTAAAGCTGCCACATCTGGCACACAGACGTCCACCACATCACTAGAATCATTGAATGTATGGAAAAATTTTATTTATGAAATTTCGTCCTGATCGGTTAATCCGTCTGGGCTGTAGAAAGACGGAATTTTAGTATAAAACATTTCCGCTTAATTGTTGAAAAAATATTGTAGAACAATGTTGGTTCAAATTTAATATACAATATTTTTAAAATGATGTAACGACGCCCGTGGATGTCGTCGTTCGAAAAGCTTTTCAAAATAAAAATTTTAAAATATCTCTTTATTCAAATACTGGGACATATATATTTGGGGAAAAGAACAAATAGTTGAACCACCCTGACCGTGAATTCCCCCTCCTATAGAAAAATAAAAATTTAGAAAAAATATGAAAGACGGCCGTCGAACAAGATCAGCCAGTTCTGTTGTTATTTTTTATTCACACTGAAGTGAAAATGTAGAGATGAAGAAAATCAATACACGCAAAATTTTTTGTGATTGGTAACACAAAAATACTTGGTCTGGTCGCTATATAAATTTTATATCATGACTTCCCATCTCGTACAAAATTAACACAGTCAAGTTTCTAAGTGAATATATTTTAAAACTCTCGGACAGTAAACGTGTGGTTCTGACGTATAGTCATAGAAGTCTTAACTACAATATTTCGCATAACGAACCATGCGATTCTGATTTTAAGACTATTAAGAGGCTATAAGTAAAGAGGTTTTTCGTTAATAGACTTTTGTAAGAGAATCTCTAAATTGGTGAGAAATAATAATTTTTTTTCTCAGGTTACTGATTTAGAGATGCAATTGTTGAAGACCAATACCATCGTTACCCATTAAACCTAGTAAGCCTTTTTCCTTCCTCTAGTAGATTAGAAGTAGATTAGAATTGTGTTGTGCCGTACGATTGCTAGGTGTCTGAAACTGGGTCGTTCTGTTCCAAAAAAACCTTTCATATCCTTCCTATTGTTATGTGTAAACAGGCTGTAGGAATAGGCCCGGCGTTATCCGGGACACTTGTTCAGTATTTGGTCCTACAGCCCAATCAATCACCCAGTAAAAATCACCTGCTAATGAAAATGCTTTACTAAAAAAGTTTCACATTATTGTTTCAATCACCTTTGGCCAGCCACGATTCATATTGATACTCATAAATTCGGGTATCACAGTCTATGACGTGCCAATAAGTTTAAGTTGATATTTATTACCAGTTTACATCCAGAAGTTGATGAAGATTTTATGAAGAAATGTGTATTTGAAAATAATCAATTTCAAACTTCCCGTTTAAAGCCTTAGTGCATTTTTAAGATAGCCGTTTATGAACTTAATTAAAAAAATGCATTGCAGACCGGTGTGAACTTTTCAACAATTTATCAAAAGTGTAGCTACACAAATTAACAATAAAAAATGTAGATACACAATTTAACAAAAAGTGTAGAACTACATAAAAAAAATTATGGCGGGGTTGAACTTGTTATAATTTTCAAATATAATCTAATCTAATCCGAGGCATATCACTGCGACCTTCGGCGATTTTTTTTTGTTTAGTGTAAATGGAAATAATAATATAAAAAGTGTAAACCGGGACTTGTGGTTGTTTAAGGGCCGTTAACACTTAATTCTAGAGATGACACCACACATCTGACACCAAACGCATATTTTTCTAATGATGGGTCAACTTTCTGTAGTACACAGTTTTCTCGCTGGCGTCACTTAAACATCAACAACAAATGTTGGGAAACAAAGAGACTTTACAAAACCATTGTTTTTATTTGATATAAGATAATACAGCTTACAAAAATGATTTTATTGGAAAGGCACACTCTTCTAGATTGTATTAAAGTAGAAAGTTAAACCAAAGAATTCTTGTTTTTTAAATTAATGGGTATGCGATTCTTTAAAAAACACTAAAGTGGAATAAATTTTGCACCATCAAAAATTCAAAAAAACTTTACTTGGTTGTTTTTGTTGGAAATGAGCTCCTCTATATGTTATATAGCGACCCCTATATAGGGTGTCACAATAACCGGTTCAGATTTGACATATCGGTTATTTTGGCTCTGGCAACACTAATGCCATTTTTTCTTTGACAGAAACTCAATATATTATTTCTAGTTGATGAAATGAGTCGCTGAACGCTTCAACAAAGGTGGGAAATGTTGGAAACTTACTTCCACAACAAGGATAATTGGTTCGAAATCGCAAGAAAATGTCGTACAAAATTTGGTCAAAACACGGGACTCACACCCAAGGGTATCTAGAAGTTTGTGCATAAAGTGGGTGATACGGTCTACATAGTCGACAATCCAACGCGTACCCGCGCTCGTCGTGTTCGTTCAGCCGAAAAAATCGCCGCGGTGGCCTAAAATGTGCGCCAACGGCCGAGAACATCAATTCGTCATCGTGCATCGGAAATGAACATCAGTCGGTCTTCCATGATACGAATGTTGCGTCAAGATCTTGGTTTGTGGCTCTATAAAGTTCAATTGGTTCAGTAATTGAAGCCCTGTGAACATCCGCTTCGATATCGATTCGCTGTGTGGGCCTGCGATAAACTTGATGTTGATGAGGATTTTGCTCAAAAAATCATCTTTTCGGACGAGACGCATTTCCATCTCGGTGGGTTCGTAAACAAACAAAATTATCGCATTTGGGGATCGGAAAATCCACAATAATATGTGGAGAAGCCAATGCATCCATTGCGTGTTACTGTTTGGTGTGGCTTCTAGCGTGGCGGGATTATTGGGCCGTATTTCTTCGAAGATGATGCCGGCACGACCGTTACGATCAACGGAATCAACTACCGCCACATGTTTGTTGGAGGATTTCATTAAACGAATAATTGTTAATTAAACGAATAATCGTTTTGATACACTTTATTTGTATCACTAAAATCCAACGAAATGTAAACGAAAGAATAGTTGAAAGTTATTTGTGAACTAAGAATTAAACAGAGAGAATTAAAAATAAAATGGAACAACGTTTAGAACGATTACGCAAGCGCGCGTTCAATCGAGTCAAGAGTATTTTAAAATTCGCTCAAACAATTACCAATACCACAACGATCGAGGCAATTACTATTCGCTTAGAATATCTTGATATCCATTACCAATCTGTTCATCAATACGAATTGGAACTATAAACTGTTAGCGAAGGTTACAAGCTAAATGAAGCATATTATAAAACTCGCATGTTGCTTATGCAAGCATCGTCAAATCGAAGGACCATGTCTACCGATTCGGTTAATTTAAATGCAAATTTCGAGCATCATATTTGGCAATCACCCATTAGTTACGAAGACAATAATTCAAAAAACAAACAATGCTTTCCTGCAATACTTATCGAACCATTTGCTGGAAATTATCAATATTGACAAACATTTGACGAGTCAGCTTCATTAATTCGATATGTCTGTATCACAGAAGCGAATTATACTGAAGCTTGGGATTTGCTTTGCTAAAGGAACAATAGGCGAAATCTTGCGGTTACTTCTCTTCTTAAATCCATTTTCATTTGGAAAAATGCACACTTGTCAATACACAAACGCAAACGAATTACAGCAGATGCAGAAAATGCGATGAAATTATCACATGTCTTCGAAAAAGAAGAAGTGACAGTGATCTGCAAGATTATTGGCGTATATACTTAATCCTCGAACAAACTGTTGACAAGAATATCTCAAGTGATTATGTATGTATTTACGATGAATGGGAAACAACTCTGAAAACTATGAACCTCGAGAAAAGCTGTCACCCAAAATATTTTATGTCGAAATTGCTTACGAAAGAGACACACGTGCGATAAGTGTACAAACAAAACATCTTGTCTTATCCTCAAAAAACTCAAATTACTCCATTATCAAATTATTCAAGTTCTTGCATTTCATCTAAAATTGAAGACATAAATTTATTTAAGCCCGCTTCAATTATGCCTTCAGCTGAAACTTACCAACTTACCAGTCCGTCACATCACACACACTTAATAACACTGATTACATACTGCCGACAGCGTTAGTACTATCAAGCCAACTTCAGCAAACTCCAAATGACTCCGATTCTTAAATCTCGTTTGTAATAAAGTCATATTTCCAAAACTTTGGTCTAAACTTAAAACGATTGGATTCATTTATTTCCGAATACAACCAAATGACAAATTCTGCTGGAATGCCAAAGAGCGATACTGATATGACATTACGTGTAATTAAACATTACACTATTAATTCGAAAGCTCATATCATACCAAAAATCATTAATCCAATTCAACTCAACAAAATATTTACTTAATTATGCCTTTTTACAATAAATTCTTGAACTGGAATGATCAGTTTCAAGGTATACAGTGTGTTACTACTGGGAGTATTATTAAATTTTCATTCAACACAATACGAGTTGCTGCAATTATTTTGAAGATCTAATTTGGAAATATTGGATGTCAATTTTTTGGAAATTTTTCTACAATGTTAACATCTTTTTGTGGACATATCTTGAAAATATTTTTTTGGACGACCTTTGGTTCCAGCAAGATGGTGCGCCATGTCATACATTGGGCGTTACAATAGCGAAACTGGCGCAAAAACTCGATGGACGCATTATCAGTCGAAAGGATGACGTGAATTCGCCGGCAAGGAGCTGTGATTTGACGCCTTTGGATTGTTATTTGTGGGGTGCCGTGAAGGACAAGTGTTGTACGGATAATCCACAAACAATTGAGCATTTGAAAGCCAATATTGAAGCAACCATTGCCGAAATAAATCCGCACACAATCCAAAATGTGCTCAGAAATTGCACCGACCGAATGGAGTACGCCAAGGCCAGCCGCGGCTCCCATTTGAATGAAATCGGAGACGGATTTATCGGTTTGTTTGTCATCCGGTTGTTCGACTGGGATCTTCCGGATCAAAAATTTCATTAAATATATTTAAACTATGTAAACTGATTACATAGTTTAAATATATTTAATGACATTTTTGATTTATTGAAAATTTGTCCCCAATAAATAATAAATAATAAAATTGGTACACATCCAATAAACACATTCTTAATAATTGGAAAACTAAATATTTGCCAATAAGAAATTCCACACGATACATAATTCGTTAGATACAAATAATGATTCAAAACAGATGAAACAAGTTGGATCAATCGTATGTCAAATGTCATATCCAACATTTATACACTTGTTGGTGTAATCGATTTCAAATTGTAATTTGTTTCATGGGGGCCATAAATTGGTTGACAATCAGGAAATAATACGTAAACAACTATTTATGTGAATTTGGTACTGCTTACAGTATTTTTTGTTTATACAATTACATACAGTGGACATACACGGTCGTAGCATCTCAACTAAAATAATGACCATGCTTAATGCATCTTTAACCGATCGCGAGATAATACCAATTTACACGAACTACACCGGATGACCTTCAACAATCTTCTTGTTTAGATAATTACATATTATCGTTGCTCGCTAGTCTCACGTAAAAGTACCAAAATGTAAACATATTTTCAGTTATGTGTTTTTTAATTCGAGTTCATGTATGGTTAAGTCTGTCTGGCTAACGAATAAACTGAACAAAACAGAAAAAGCGCAATTGTCAGCGATACTCGAACACAAAAAATTATTTCAATTAATTAAAGTAGAATAAATCAAGATTTCAAAGTGTAGAATAAAAATCGCATCTAAGTTAGTGATAAGATCGGTTTAGACGACGATGTGTTAATAATAGTGATTGTGACAGTGTTTCAGTTTATTTAAATGTGTTGTTCTTATAATGCTCGTATATCCGAGTCTCTAATACGATTTAAATGTTCTTAATTAGCCACTTTACGCAAAACGCTTCAATGATTTTTAAATTGTTCTATACCAGCTGTATTGGTTCTAAAATTTTGATGTTTGTGAGTGATATAAATTTGTGTGAGACTGTGTTTGTGTGTACATTACCGTTTATTGTGTTCGTTAATACATCAGACATTGGTGAAGATAAAATAATTGAAGTAAGTGACCTTTGGAGATCGAACACAGTTTTATTATTACAGTTGTGTGTGCCTAGTATACCGATGTGCCTGTACGATATCAAATTGTTTTAACGCAACCAAATACTAAAACGCCTTTATTAGCTTTTTTAATTATTGTAAAATAAATAATTGTTTTTAGATTGTTTTGGCAATCAAATAACAATGACGGCGTTAACATAATACGCATTTTTGTGTTTGACTTGCTTCCAGCCTCCAACACAATTTCACATTTCCACCATCGAATATTCGAGTTCGATGTAAACTTAACTCATTCAAGCTTTTAGTAAACAACTAGAACATTTTTTTTTGTTTATCGAAATACAAAATATGTTTTGGATTTGTACGCAAGTGTCTTGTCGGATAGCAAATATAAAACGATATTGATCGTTTTGGGGCAATTAACTTCTCTATCTGCTTCATCCTGTCTTTACATATTAAATATAACAACGAAATTGAAGTCATTTAAGAAAAATAAGGAACCCTGTTTTATTCAGTCTTGTAATGCAACAGGGTCGCAATCGCTTCATTACTGCCAACGCTTTTGTCTTGTATACCTAGTTGCTAGACAGGTTTGTGCAATCAAGAAATTCGAATCGAATTCAGCATCTTGTTCACAGTTACATCCCAGCAAAGACTTAGGGGAAGCATTCGACGTTCTGCAGTTCCAGCTGAGAGTTTTGCAGGAAACTCAACTTTCCGCGGCCCGATGATGTGCTCGCCGGTCTCAACAAAAGTTAGCTGCACATTCGGCAAATCTTCAGCATATAATTAAACTCGACAAAAGAGTGGCCAAATGATTTCGTCAATCTTATTCATCGTGTTTGTTGGATCAATCCGGTGTATTTTTTGTCGACTTTGTCAAGAATAATCTTGAAATTATTTGCCTTTACTTCACCTTTAATCGTGTCTCCTTGTTGACGAGTTCGAAGAATGACAACTGGCCACGAACTGGTTGGAGTTACATTAAATCGCCAAACAACAAAATGTTTATGCCGCCCAAATTTTCGTGCCATCTTTCATTTCTTTTCTATCGCATTGGACTGGCAATTTGAACATTTAGTATAGAGTGCGGTCAGAAATCAGTTTAGCTGCGACACCGCAATAAGCGCACTAACCTTTACCGAATCCTTTCCGCGCGATTAATCGCGTTTTCCAGCTGCCGATCTCCGATCCGATGAATTGCCATATGCGCACGTATGGCGACTTCCGATTGGTTGCATCGCGAAATGGCCAATATTGGGCTAGAAGTCTGTAGAAGTAGTTCTCAAGGCCGTCGGCTACTCTGAATCGCTTCGAGCAACAACAGCAGGACTGTTTCTAATTTTCTAGTCTGTGCCATCCAATAGAATCAGCAAACGGGAGTTTTGAGAAGCATCCGGAGCATTGTATACATCGTGATCTTCATCGTCTTCAATGATATTCGTACAAAATCCGGCTGCATCGTCATTCACAAAGCGAAGAACTTTGTAGCGCTGTCCAGGCTTGCGCGTATTAATGAAGACACATCGGCGAGAAGATTGCTTCAGTGAGAGGTGGCAAAGTCGATAAACGCACTAGTACGCGGAAACTTGCTCGTTCAGAATCTTCATGAAGATCTTGAATAGCTTTGCTGATGTGCTGCTGACCTCTTGTCAGCACTTGGTATAGTACATTGAGATTACTACGTTTTTACCGCATAGTTGAATGTCCATGTTGCCCATCAAGCATTTCAACAGTTTCACGTTGAAATTGCTGATGAAATTTTACTCGGCGGAAGGTTGGCGACAATGTGAGTCCATTCGCTAGGAGCACACGGGAAGTTGAAGAACATTCGACGGATCCGAAAACCATCATTGTGTTGATGCGAATCATCATCAGCGCGCGACAACTGCATACTTCTCAAGTTTCTGCGCATCGTATGTTCTTACAGTTTTCGTATTTTTGTTGGCATCTCCGTCAGTCATCAGCTGAATGTAATGAAAAACGAAGCAGTCCCAATACATCATCGAGTCTCGCAAGTTCTTGACGTAGAGGTGATACGATGATAATCCTACATTAAGGGTGTGTAGAAGAGGAAGTTGGTGTGTTGGCATTTCGTGTCCTTGCTTATGATTCGCTATTGAAAGTAATCCAGCGAGAATATCGTGACTTGTCGAGATGCCTTATATTCATCGATGCCATGCGGAAAGAGATGATATCGCGCAAACTCCTAAATGTTCAACTCACAACGATCGTTCACTATATTGTTGGTCCTCTTTCTCGACATTTGAAGCAAGTCAGATTGCTCATCATAGCTTGGAAGTCCATCCAACTACAAATCATCCAGAGTCTGACGTGTATCATTCGGAGCCATAATCGAAGTTTGTATTGGGATTGAGTCGACTTGAAGTTGATCTGATGACTGGTTGAGGTGAGTCGTAAATCAGAGGTGGTGATGCATTATCCTCAAGCTCTTATCTTTGTTGTCGAATTGAGGCTCTACATAAGCGTTCTGCAAGACAATGTTGTCCTTGACAGTGACTTCAATATAATCGAGAGTAAATTCGGTATTATTCGAGGCTATGCCACGCTTGCAGATGCGGTTAAATTCGTCGAATGTGTTGCACTCGATGACACACATTCGGCCATTTACGTTTATGGCAGATGCGCCTTTTCGCGCCAAAAACTGACTACAAGCCAACCGAAAGGTGAACTCCAGGAACATCTGTTGAATTCGTGTAATTCTTGTGATCATCTTATTCCTATAATCAAGAATCCGGCGCCGAACATTATAAAGTCGTTATGAATAACATTGAAATTATTCAGAAGAATATAGCCGCTATGTGGAATCTCGATGTCACTCTGTTCTGACAACAACCAAACCGTCTCATAAAATCAATCTGATTTGATTAAGTTACTATTGATAGTATTGGAATTCCACTGTGAAGTTGGCAGAATGGTTGTTTGAACGATTACTCTCATCATCACGATGTAGCACTGTTTGCCTGCGTTGTCCTCAAACACTGCATTTATCTGATTCCTCTGACCTCGTATGATCGTCGAGTATTCATTGATTGAAATTCGAGTTGGAAGAGGTGCTGGAGGCGGCTGAACTCTGATGAAGTCGGCGAAAGCAGGTCTCACATTTTCGAGTGAAATTGGTGAACTCGCGCATGTGATGTGATTCTCTAGCTCATATTCTCGTGTGAAATTATGAACTCACTTTAGGTGTCAAGATTTTCCAGTGTTTCGATGCTAAAGACTCAACCTGCAGAATCAGACGATCGAAGCTGCTTCGTAGGCAACTTCTCGGTGACCTTGAAGTTGTCTTGTGGGAAGAGAATTGCTTGTTTTATGATGCCTTACTGACCGTAGACACCATCGTACTTGACGATTTTCAAAAATGGAGTGATGCGCGAGAGCAATTGGATCTTCACTTGAGTTTAAATTGCAATTTCACGAATAATCATGCCTAGTTCTACATTGTTCCAAAAAATCTTTCGGCGGATGCATTGTCTTCTTTGGTATTTAATCTGTCTTGCAGTGATGATACAAAAGAATTTTATCTTTGTTGAGAAGATCAAGCGTCGGCCGCCTTGTTCCAATGAATTGCATAAATATATTTCATCATGCGGATGTATTCATGAAACACTTTCTATAGACTTAATGAAAAAGCTTGATGGAAATGCTTATCATTTAATGAAGTACAAAGCACTTGAAACATGGTCAAATTTTAAAAAACTTCTGGAAAATAAATTGTCTGATACCAGATCTATTGGGCATGCGTATCGTGTAGAATTTCATCTTCATGACTTGAATGAAGCTTGTATTGCATCTGTAGGGACTAATGAAGCTAATCGTCCCACGAAAGACTTGGTGGTTCTATTAAGTTAATAGTTAAAGCACGCAGTGGAAGAAGAGGCTACACTCCATATTGAACGTTTCCTTAAAAAGCGTAATGACAAATTGAAAGATCCAAGAAATTTGGAGTTCAAATTCCCTATCATCATCAAGCCCAACTAGAAATCCTAGAAGGAAAGACTCCTTCGAAAGTCCGAAACCTAACGAGTGCCTCCAGATCAAATTTCAATCAGCAATAAATGAAACTCAAAACGCAAATCCTTCATTAACCTCTTTAGAAAGTAGACTTTTGACAGTGGAAATGAACAAAATCACAAGTCTTTCAAATTCATTTAAATCTCGACATATGCAAGTTCAAAGTAGTTCCTTTATGGTAGATACTGGAGCTGACATATGCCTCATAAAACAGTCAGTACTGTACGAAGAAACAACATTTTATAAGGAATCGAAATGCAAATTTCGATTTCGATGTTCAAATACACAATGGCAATGAAATAAAATTGAATTTTCAAATCGTAGATGATACGTTTCTAATTATAGCTTGCAGTATAATTGGACAAAACTTCGACTAAGAGTCGAAATTTCTATTAATCGTGATTAACCTTTACCTTCCGATATGGAAGTTGAGATTTTAATCTTCCAAATGAATTTGGATCTGTTTGTCCTGCACAAGAGCCAGCTCCGTGTATATTTACAGCAAGTTCAATTCACCAAGTGCATAATAATTATATCACTCTACCTAGCTTGAACTTATCGGATGATATTTTTAGAATTAAACGACTTAAATCTGTCGATAACTTTAAAGTTTTTACTCAATCTGCTATTGATTGTAGTCAACTAAATTCAGAAGAATATGAAGCTTTAAAAGAAAGTCTTAATGAATATAACGATGTATTCTACTTAGATGGTGATTAGCACGAAAGACCTTGTGCACGCGAAATTCATTGCAAACCCACTACTCATTCATGTTCGTCCCTTTAGCAACCTCCTTCAACTAAAGTGGAGATTCAAAGGCAAGTTAACGAGATGACAATTGTCCAAGACAGTCCAGTTAGCTGTGCCAAAAAAATCCAAAATGTCAGATAGAAAATGGAGAGTTGTTGTGGATTATCGGAAAATTAATCAAATTACTGTTAATGATACCTACCCTTTGCTTATAACATTTCCGATATCCTGGGCAAGTTAGGCAAGCCTCAATATTTTTCAGCCCTGGATTTACAATGTGACACAAAACTGCTTTTAGCACAGACCAAGGCCATTATGAAAGGCTCCTGCCACACTCCAACGCATGATAAATACGTCTCTTTGTGGATTACGAACAACGAAGTTGTTTATGGCGCCTCATTAAACGAAATTAACAATAATCTTATAAGAAGTTGTCAAACATCTTCTACGGTTTAATTTAAAATTAAACTCTAGCAAAAAATAAAATAAGGTATCTTTCTTGGCTTATTGTAACACCAAACGGTATTAAATATGACAAGATTAAAATTTCATTTTAAATAAAATCGTTTTAAGTTTAGCCGGATGTTACCGCAAATTTATCCCCCAATTTTCAGGAACAGCAAAACGCCCTTTTTACATGGACTTTACAGTGCCAAAAAGCTTTCGAATCACTTAGCAAATCGCTTATTACCCCTTCTATTTTGACTTGTGATAGTGCTAGTCGCGTCCTAAATAAAACAGAATCTAATAATTTCCCGACTAATAAAAAATTGTTGGCATGACCAATGATGCATTTTCGACCATACTTATATGACCATAATTTCCGTCTTATAACTGATCACAGAGCATTTATATGTTTGCATAATTTAGAATCGCCGCAACCTCGTGAAATTCGTAGGCAAATTTGTTTTGAAGATTATGATACAATTGTAAAATCACAAGCCTGGCAGACATACAAAACGCGGACTCTCTAATATAGGAACCTCTAAAAATAATTACGTCAAAAATTTTCCTAGACATCGTTGGTCCTATGTCACCTTCACATAAAAAATACTCCCTTGGCTGACCTATCCCTCCGCAAGACGCAAATATTGTAGCCTATACATTTGTTGAACAATTTATTTGTGTGTATGGTATACCTGATGAGATCTTAACTGACCAGGGTGCCAACTTCATGAGTAAACTATTCACACAAATTTGCAAATTGCCGACCAAACGGCACAGTGGTTAAAGCTTTGGGTGTTTGAATCGGGAGATTGATTGATTGATCAAAATTGATTTTCATCATCAGATGACGATCTGTGATGTAAAGGAACACTTCCATGCCAGTACTGTAGACTGGCATAGCGATATGTAATATGCAGATGATTCTGCGAAAATCGGACATATAGCGGTGCGTCCTCGAATTTGCTGGCAACGGCATAAAAGGAAGGTCGCGAGTTGGGAGAGCTTTGGTCTCAGAACAGATAGCAAAAGAAAGATTCCACATCTCTTGGTGAACTGGATGTATGCCTTTTAAGCAAGTATTCGCATTTAAACCCAATATTCCTTCGTCAATTTTCAAAGATCCTGATCCTGTTTATACTTTTGACGATTATTATCATGTCCTTAAATATCATCTGCAAACTTCCTTTACAATTGCAAAAAAGAACTTAATAGAAAAAAAAAAATAAATCCTATTAAACTCTACCTAAGTAAAAAAAAATTAGGAATGGCTTAGGAAAAATTGCACACTACTTTACACCAGCATGAACTAATTCCTAAAAAAGCCTAAGTAAAAAATTGTGTGTGTGTAAGTAATTATACACCAAAAAAGCAAACATTTAGGCGAACTACGAGTAATTTTAAAATGAGATCAAAAAATTCCTCAAAACGGAAAATAAAGTTATTTATTAAGTAAGATGATATAAATTTGAACCCTATAATGCATGCGCCCGCCTGTAGGCGGACTTAACTAAGACTAGGATTTTGTGCACCTGCATTTGTTTTCATTAATTTTCAACACATAATGTGATGGCTAATAGTTCTCTCTCTTTCTCTCTCTCTCTTTCTCTATCTCTATAACGGTATAATTCATGCATTCCGTCATTAGTTCCGCAACACAATTTACTAGTGAAGTTACGGCTATTAAAAATGGTAGTGAAACATTTGGAGAAAATGAAATTTACGGTTACATATTAACGACTTAACTAGCTCACCGTGGTAATAAACAACGCGCACCTAATTTAAGAGACTTGCGTACTACGTATCAGTGTTTTTCGGTATTTTTTTAATGATGTACTCCTACAGCATCTCTCCGACCAATCAAATTTGTATGCACGTTTATCGGCATATTAGTATATATTTCAGTGTATCGCTATCCTAATGTTCGGTCATACTGGGGTAGAAATTCATTGGAAGTGATTCGTCGTACCATGCCAGTTGTACGATTTGAAGAAATTTGACGACACATTCAACGACAATTGTGAAGCAGTAGATAAAAGTAATGCAAATTATGATCGGTTGTTTAAAGTTCGACCACTTATACAGCGTTTTAATGACTCGTTCGGATTACAGTTTCAATGCTACCTATAGGCTTTGCGTAGACGAGCAGATGTGCTCAACCGAATAAACTGCAAAAATGGGGTTTAAAATTGTTCTCGCTCTGTGAGCTCTGAGTGGTTTTGCATATGTGTTTGAAATTTATTCGGGTGGGGGCGATAACAAAATTTCCGAAGACACACCCGATATTGGAGCAGCCTCGAATGTAGCTATTTGTCTGCCGAAAACTATTTCAAATTTTGTAAACCATTTAGAGTATTTCGATAATTTTTACACAATGCTGGGTCTACTTATCTACCTTCGTAACCGAGGAATATTTAGTTTGGGTATTGTGCACGCTACCCGCATACCAAATTGTAAACTGTCTAGCGATGCTACTATAACTGGGGAAAAAGTTGAACGCGGGTATTCCGAAGAGTATGTTGGAAATGTTTGTGGCGTTGATATATCATGAGTGTTGTGGCAAGATACCAAAACCATATATTACAACACGAGTGTGCAACCTCAAAAAATATCCCGCTGGGACAAAAAATAAAAAAACGATTTGAAATCGATTGCCCTTACATCATCAAGGAATACAATCGACACATAGGAGAAATCGATTTGATGGATGGATTGATTGGGCGCTACCACATTCACATGAAAATTTGAAAATGGTCTAATCGAATTTTTTATCATCTCATCGACTTTTCAATGGTGAACGATTGTATCATCGAATCAATTCGACTCTAGAAAAAATTAAACTTCCACTATTTTGGGCGGAAGTGGCTGAAGTATTGTACATGTACGGAAATGGATCAGAGAAAGAAAGTTCAGAGTGGCCATTATCAAAAAATCCTTCACCAAAAGCTACCAAGAAGGCTTATTCGCCAATAATAGACGCCCGTTACGATCAAATTGGACACTGGTGTACTTTTCGGGGCCGCTCAGGCAAGATACAATGCACATCAGAAACTCTGGCGTTTCGTATGAAATGCGAAATAAGTTTGTGTAATTCACCAACAAAATCCTGTTTTTCGACTTCCATAACTCGGATAAGTAAAATTTCTGTTTATTGCAAATATTTTTTTTTTATTATTTTTATTGTATTCTAAATAAATAACAATCGTTAAAAATATTGGTTTTGTTTTCATTTTATAGCATAATTCCGCCTAAAGGCAGACCCTACATTATCAGCTGTATTTGGTGGGGCTAACTCCAAAAGAGATTTTTGACGTTGAATTCGTAATTTTCATAGCAAAATTAATCTAATGTAATGAGTACAAGCCCAAATTCTAAAAAGTATCATCAATCTCACTAAGCTTTTATGTTAGATCTATCAAATGTCCATATCCATGACGATTTTTACAATTTTGTCAAAGTTCTTGAACGGCCAAACATGGTCAGCAGCATATCATTACTGTTTAAAGAGTTTTTTGACTTCAACGAAATACTAGCCGAGATTTTGTGACCATCGATTGAAAATGACGAATTTTATTCTTAATAAACATCATTTGCGGCAGATATTACAATATTTAATTGCAAAGAAAAGTGCAGTGGGAACTTATCGAAGCCATTCTTCGATAAGTTCCCACTGCACTTTTCTTTGCAATTAAATATTGTAATATCTCCGATTCGACGATTTATAAATGATAATTTTGACATTGAAAATAAAGAGCATGGAGAACCATCCAAAAAATTTGAAGATGCTGATTTGAAAAAGTTATTGGCTAAAGATTCTTCTCAAACACAATCAGAATTGTCTGTAGCATTAAATGCTGATCGGTCAGCTGTTCCAAAACGTTTACAAACAATCGTAATGGTTTAAAAAGGTAGCAACTAGGAAGAAAGAGACCTCGCACGTCGAAAAATAATTTGTAAAGTACTGCTTCAAAGACAACAAAGAAAAGGCTTGTTGCCTCCAATAGTTACTGGAGATGCAAAATGCATTTATTATGAAGCGAGATATTCATTGCAAAAAGATGATGCTCTGTATCTGGTGCGAAAGATGTGATATATTATGAACTACTAGAAACAGGTAAAATTATCAATGGCGATGACGATCGACGATATGTAGTACGTTTAAAGTGAGCAATAGAGGAAAACGACCTGAATGGGTGAATAGACACAACAAATTAATTTTTCAGCACAACAATGCACAACCATATGTTGCAATATTTTATTTTGAACTGTTTGTATGATTTTGATATTTGTTTTCTTGGTACAACCCGAGTTGGCTACCATATGTCCATACAGGTTTCAGGATTTGTTTGTATAACAGCAGTTTGTTATGGATCGCTAGTTCAGATTGTCTCCCTAAGAGGCATTGCATTTTGCTAAGATTTATGTTTAGTTCTTCTCTCTTCTTTTTTATGTGTTCCTTCCATATAAGTTTAGCATCTAAAGTCAGATATTTAGCAGTGTTTGTATACGGTACTAGAGTTCGAGTTTATCTTTATTGGTATATGATTAACTTTTAGATTTGTAAAGTTCACTTGGATTGATTTTGCTTCATTTAATTTAATTCGCCATTTCTTTGTCCAATTGCATATCAGGTTAGTAGCTTCTGTAATTTACAAGTAGTCATTGATGTTCTTTGCTGTTGCAAGTATTGTCGTGTCATCGGCAAAAGTCGCCATTGTTGCTTCTGTAATTGGTATATATCTAGTATATAGGAGATAAAGGATTGGCCCAAGAACACTCCCTTGTGGTACTCAGTAATTCGATGTACTTGTTCCATCGTAGAATGTTTTTCCCTAAATCCAAACTGATGTGGAGGGATAAGATTCCTTTCTTCGATAATTGGTTTTAATCTTCGAAGAACCTTTTCAAATAGTTTCGATAATGCAGAGGAATTGGCCTATATGAAGCTTTATCATTAAGTATCATAATTACTTCTGCAACTTTCCATTGTCTTGGTACATATCTTAGTCGAAGTGTTGCATTAATTATAAGCACTTGTTTCCACAAAGCTTTCTCCGGTAACGCTTTTAGTATCTGACCCGTTATAAGGCATATCCTGGAGTCTTATACGCATTCAAGTTATTCTTCATTTCCCATTTTAGTTCTTTTAATGTTACAGGTGTAATTTTCATTTCATCCTGTTTACTTATCGGGATGATATTTTCCTCTTCCGTTTGTTTGGGGTAAGGTTGGTATGTTTCTTCAAGGTGATTTGCAAACTGCTTTTTGTTTAGCATTTCGAGCCCTTTTTATTTATTTTTAATTAGAGGAACCTGAAGTTGGGGTCTTAAAATTCTTAGTTGCTTTCCATAATGAATAATCAGTATCTTTTTGCCAAGTTAGAGTACTGAGGTATTTATTAACTGACTGATTTTTAATGTCTTTTATTTGGTATTTTAATTTGTTGCACAAATGGTTAAATACCTCTTATTTTCCGGGCTTCGATGTTTTTGCCATTTCTTCAGTGCTTTTTAAGAAGTTCTCTCACTTCCTCTGGATAGCAAACATTTAGCTAGCGCTTCATTTCCTTACTATCATTAGGAGTGCTTAGGAGTGATTCCCAATAGATATTTTTTGCATTATAGTCACCTCCAATTAAGAAGACGCTTTCTAGTGTTTTGAGAAGATTAGTACAATCCACTTGTTTGAGTCCGATCAATGTTTTCTTGTACTCTTTTATTAAAACTAGTTTGTGATTTCATTTCTTCTAATGTGTTCTGCAGACTCATTTCCTGTGAGATAAGTCTTTTGTGGAAGTTCTCTAGATTTCTCAGTATGTCTTGTAAAACGAGATCCAGTTTTGACTGTTTCTGCTCTGTTTGCTGAACTATTTGTGCATAAGAAACGTTTTCATTTACTCGCCCTCTTTGTATGTTGAGATTAGGAGTTGACGAATTAGGCTCCGTGGTTTTTTTTGTAGATGGTACATATCTTGATGTATCTGGTTTGCGTGATTTATCTCACATTTTCTGTAGTTCTACTGCTACTTCACATCCTCTGTAGTTGGCTGGTTGCTGGCCTTTACAGTTGATACACTTCGGTGTTGTATTTCGGGGAACTGTGCAGTCGTTTCCAGCGTGTTTTCCTGCACATTTAACACATCTTAGCGATGGCAATACTTTTGTGTATGATTATAATCTTGGCAGTTTTCACATTGCGGTATTAGTCGAGTGACCTTTCTCGGTGTTTCTAATTTAACTCTGAGGTTGAGGATAGCCTTAATATTATAAATAGTTTCGATTTTTTCTTGATTGTCGAAGGTTAGCATGAAAAGTGGGAGTCCTTTTCTCATGATTTCAACATTTCCTTCCCTATTTTCTCGTCTCTCTTTTCTGATGATGTTGACTGTATCGATTATTTACAGGCCTTTGTTTTGCAGGTCCTCAATAATTTCATCTTTTGAACAATTTGGATGGAGACCTTTTGCCATTACTTTAATTGATCGATCATTTTTATCCTCGTAGGTATACCACTGGTGACCAACACAATTTAATTTGCTAGCTAGAGCTTTATAATCTTCAGGCTCTGTTGTGTTTATTTTCCAAATATTATTACTGAGCGATATTACTTTGTAGTCATTTCGTACTACTTCTTTCATCAGTTTTTGAATACTACCGTGATTTGTTATTCCTAGAATATTGATCGGGGTGGAACCTGTTTCTTCTTTTCTGGCTCATGCACTTTTGGTGCAGTAATTGCATTGGCAGTTTTAATGTTGGTTTGAATTGGCTCAACTTCTGGTGATGATTCAGCTTTCCTCTTGCTTGGGTTGGTTTCTTTTCTTGGTTTCTTATTTGCTCTCTTGAATTTCTGTAGTATCCAATTGGTTTCCCTTTCAAGCTCATCTTCATCCGTGTGATATTCGTCTAGATCTGTGAGTACTTGAAATTGGCTGTTCAATAATGCTAAATTTCCTGCGTTGTTATTTTTATTTACTGTTTCCTTTAGCATAAGGTTTTCTTTCTTTAACACAGCAACTTCATTGTTCAGCTGCGCTATTAATTTCTCCATTTGTTCAAATTTATTTATTAACTCCGCGTTGATTGTGGGATTTAGAATCTGAGTTTAGACCCACCTGGAGTATGTTATTGTTTATACCCAACTTTCATTTTTTTGTTGACTATCTGCTCTACTGTGTTTCTCTACTACGTAGGGATTGGATACCACAACCGTTTGATCTACAGTACATAACAACAAGCAAATGGGTTTATTTTTATAAAAAAGGCGGAGTCATATTCACACCCAATGTACGGTATTACTTTGTAAAATTTGAACTATGCTTTGCGATTTGTGAATGTTTTAGAAAAATGTTTGTCAAATTGTAATAAAACGGTTTTAAGCTTTAATCCAGTAAAAAAAACTTTAATAACGAAAGGCTTATTAAATTAAAACATAATTAACACAAATTAATGCTGGCCGTGCTCTCAAAATTAATCAGTCAATCAATTTGATATACTTTTATAAGATTTAATTCTTCTTCATAATTTCCTCCTCACAGTTTTTCATAACACATTCGTTAGCTCAAACAACTTGGAACATAAAGTTTTGGAAAATATTCGTATGTTTTTCACTTAATTATTAATGTTTATTAATATAATATAAATTACATAATTAAAGGTGCACACCATCCTAATTAGTAAAGTTTTTTATTACTCGATACAGTATTTTTCCAATTAGCAAAATTAATTTTCACCTTCATATTGTGTTTGCACGAGACTATGAGTCGATAAAATGTGTAACAAATTTACAAATTTAGAACTTCTCTCTGCTAAATACCAAAATAACTTTATTCCAAGAAAATTGTGAAAACAAACAAATCGAAACTACCAAAAATAATGTTTAATTATAGAAAAAGCTTGTTAGGCAGGAGAGATGAGATGCAAACTACAAAAAAAAAACATCAGACCGATGAATAAAAGTTTGTCTTCTGTATCTTTCAAACTAGAACCCTATAAGATCTGATTTTGTTACGCTTACACAATTTACATGTAAACTGAAACTGACTCAAATGAATCATTTTGTATATTGGTTTACCAATTGTAGATGTTTATCTTCTGGTGTTGTTGCAGAAAGGAAAACATGGAAAATAAAGCTTTTTTGTGCCTTTTTCAAAACAAAAATAAATGAATGCATGATATAGGTAGCAGCTATACGTATGAAGAACATTAAACTTTGGAAAGTAGATAAAAAAGGAAATTAAAACGTGTATTTCAATATATCGTACAGTAATTTAGTGTTGTATTGTTATGGACCGATAAATAAGATTTCTTGCTTATTGTCTTAATCTGTACCTATAAAGATTAGAAGAAAAGAAAACCCAATTAAAATGTAAAAAGTGATTTAGACAAATTAATATCGGTTTTTAGGGTTACTTAAATTGGTATAAAAATAGAGAACAGAACTTTTAAAAAGGTATTCTGGTATTAAGCAAACATCGATTAATCTTAAATTATCATTTCGGGTGTTAAGTTTGTGCAATCTATGTTCCCTTATCTAACAATATAATACGTATTTGATGTATACCAGATGGGCTGTGACACAAAATCGATAAAACGCTCTACCGTTTTTCATACAAAGTAAAATCCATTTTTACCTGCCATACACAAACCAAATAAATCTGTTCTTCACAATATTTCCGTAACGGTATATAAAGTAAAATATATAGATTACCACCTCCCGTCGTTGCTCGCTGTGTATAAGGTAAATAAAATTCAATTGAAATAAACACAAAAATGGCAAACATCATAATATTATTTCAAATGGGATTGTGTTAAATTCCATCTCAAATTATTTCTAATATGTTACACTTACTAACTTTAAACAAAAATAATAAGAGTACGAACAATGGTTATTCTTTTCACCTTCGGATAGGACCTAGAACTATATACTTAATAATTTAGATAAGAATGGGGAAAAGTACGATAAAAGAAAATTAAACAAAAATAGTATAATACGTGATTGTGTTCGGAAAGTTTTTCAACTAAAATTTTCTTTTGGAAAAAAACGGACAAAAAATAAGAAATTTTCATTTTCATTTCTGAAGTTTTATTGATCTTTTTATTATTTTCATGACACTTTTTGTATATTAGAAGAATTTAGAATGCCTTTACAATTCCATTCGTGTTTGGTGTTTTCAAATTAGAAATTAAATTTTCCAATTAGAAATTGTTCACGATAAATTGCTCAAGATACGTTTGTTCTGGGTTCTGGCCGAATAGAAATACATCAAATAATTTAACGGGCCCGGGAATATTACGCTTCAATGAATTTCTTCTCCGTATTTCCATTATTAGTAATACAATAGAGAGGTTAACTTGCCAATCCGATTATAGTTGTTCAGGAATTTTATTTGGTAAGGCCAAATATTGTGTTAAATTTTAATTCCTATTTATCAGAAATTCAAATATCTTTTCGGAAAATACTTGATATTTGATATAATGAACGTTTCAAATTCATGAGCAGTTCATCGAAATATAAATTTGTGGTGTGTGTAGCTAAGAATTCTTTAAAAATTGTCTAGTTATCGTGTTCCGAAAATATTTAGAAAATATTTTTTTCAAAGAATTCAAATGTTACTCTAAACTAAGCTTTGAAACTTTACTAAACTATTATCAAAAAATTATTTTTCGAGCTAGCCCTAAAAAAGTTTTTCGAATAAATTTTTGTAAACTAGCTTTATAGTACCATGATGTTCTCGACAGTTAAAATTGTACTTTGGAGGACGATAAACCACAAGTTGCTTTAAATCGGCTGTGTGGTATACAGCCGATTTAAAGCAACTTGTGGTTTATCGTTATCTGATTTTTGAATCAGGTTAATCTTTTATTTTTCATTGCTAACGCTGCATTTCATGAAGATTTGGCAGCCTCAACAAGGCTCTTTCAAATAACTCGATCTGTATAACAAGATGGCTCCAGGCACGATATTTAAGAGCTTGAAAACCTTTTCATCGTCGTTCATCAATCGAATAGAAGGGCTCCTATGGGGGGAAACTTGGACAGAAATGTACTTTTTTGTGAAACACCGGGATATTAACACATGCCTATAATATGTCTTCAAAGTGTTTCTGTAAATAAGGAATTTAACATCAAACGACATTACGAGACAAAACATCAACATTTCAGTAGTTAATTGGGCAAAACAGAAAGAATAACAAACTTCGATGTTCCATGACCAAAACAAAGAAGCTGAAAATAATACACGTGCTAGCTACGCAGTATCGAAGGTGATAGCAGAAAAAATGAAGCCTTTCACTGATGGGGAATTTGTGAAAAATTGTTTGATGCCCGTAGTAGAGATTGTATGTCCCAATAAAAGGAATTTGTTTTCCAATATTAGTCTCTCTGCAAGAACCATTACACGACGCATCGAAGAAATGTCAGCAAATCTAAAAATATCTTCAAAAGAGCACTGTGAAAATTTTCAGTTTTTCTCGATAGCCATTGATGAAAGTACAGATACCACGGATACAGCGCAGCACACAGTATTTATTCGTGGAGTAAAACCAAATTTCGAAATTATTGAAGAATTAGCTCAACTCTTACCTATGAAGGGTACTACCACAAGAGTTGAAATTCTTAAAGCACTGCTGCAGTGTACAACCGACCTAAATTTGGACCTATCACAGCTAGTGTCCATAACAATTGACGGAGCGCCGGCAATGGTTGGCGAAAAAAAGGAGTCATTGTTCTGCTCTAAAAGCACCTGGAAGACATCGGAATGAAACAAACCTTAAGAAAAGTTCACTGCATTATCCACCAAGAAGCATTGTGCGCGAAGTTTTCAAATTTGAATGACGTGATGGACGTTTCTGTGAAAGCAGTAAACTTCATCTTATCTCGGGGGTTGGACCACCGTCAATTTCAGCAACTTTTATTGGAAGCAGAAAATCAATACGATGACCTGATACATTTCTGTAATGTTCGCTGGTTCAGTCGAGGCGCAATACTAAGAAGAGTGTGTGCTCTGCGGGAAGAAATAGCCACATTTCTTGAGAGTAAAAACGCAAGTCGAAGTGAATTTCGCGATCCCGAATGGCTTTCATGCATTGCTTTTTTGGTAGATTTAGCATCGTATTTAAACAATTTGAATTGGCAGCTTCAAGGCAAAAATCAGCTAATACACGACATGTGGAGATGAATCCTCGCATTTGAAACCAATCTTCAACGGTGAGAAAGTCAACTTGAAAAATTCCACTACGCCGATTTTCCAACTCTCCAAAACACCAATCATCAAAGCACCAGCACATTTGCAAATGTAATAAATGACTTGCGAACAACGTTTTCATCTCGTTTCGCTGATAATGCAACAATCCTTGCAGAAATTCCAAAAGAAATACAAAGCAATGGCACAATCACCATTAAATTGAACGACATAATTAAAACGTTGGGAATTTTATACAATCCAAGAGATGACAATTTTCAATTCAACACGCAACGTTTACAGCTTTCTACTTCAAACCTCTCAACTAAAAGAGCAGTGCTATCGGATTCATCAAAGATTTTTGACCCAATGGGCTGGCTTTCTCCGATTACAATCAGCAGTAAGCTGTTAATGCAAGATGTCTGGATAAGTGGAATTGGTTGGTATGACCAATTGCCCACAGAAATCGACAAACGATGGGCAAGATATAAAGATGAATCGAACAACATTGATTCGATCGTCATACCAAGATTGGTGAGCACAATTAAAAGCAAAAAGGTTGAAGTTCATGGTTTTGCGGATGTATCTGAGAGGGCATTGGCTGCGGTAGTTTATTACCGAGTTATTGATGAAAAGGTAACAACAAGCTTAATGATGGCCAAAACCAAAGTTGCACCCATAACGAATAAAATTACTTTCCCAAGGCTTGAACTCAATGCAACTTTACTACTAGTGAAGCTTGTAAACCATATTCGTGAGTCAACACAATATGCCGATGCAAAAGTGTATTGTTGGACAGATGCGACAATCGCGTTAAGTTGGATTAAGGGCAATATAAATAACTATAAACCATGGGTGTCAAATAGAGTGTCTACAATGAGAAAACCCGGCCGACGTCGCCTCAAGAGGAGTTACACCAGGGAGACTTAAAGGTTGCGAGCTTTGGTGGAATGGACCAACATTCTTACGCTTAAATAAAGGAAGGTGGCCTAAAGATATTGTGTCTGAAACGAAAACGGAGTTGATACAGACAACATCATTAAACGTGAAAATAGAGCACCCATTTCTACAACTATTTTAAACAACATCAGAATATCGAAAATTAATTAGAGTTATATCAAGAACAGTGGAGATCAATGCTGCTGAATTTAAAAAAGCAAACGAAATCGCTATTAAGATGACGCAAAATGAGGAATTCAACGAAGAAATCAAACGATTGCAAACAGGAGAACAGTTGCACAAGGACAGTAAGTTATTATCATTGAATCCCTTCTTGGATGACAAAAATATACTGCGAGTAGGCGGCAGAATCGAAAAGTCATTAGTCCCATATGATCAGAGGCATCCAATGATCTTGCCGAAGAATAGCCAATTAACCATCCTGATAATCAAGGATGCTCACCGTATTACCCTACATGGAGGAACAACTTTACTTGTCATATTCTTACGACAAAGGTATTGGATTACAAGTGCAAAATCAGCAATAAGATATGTAATTCACAAATGTGTAACATGCTGTCGATACAGAAAAAATACGAACCACCAGTTAATGGCGCCACTACCTCCAGAACGAGTAACGGCGTCAATGCCATTTGAGATTGCTGGAGTAGACTATGCGGGCCCTTTCTCTATTAAAACATCGAAAGGCAGGTCAAAACAAACATATAAGGGGTGTATAGCCATCTTTGTGTGTTTTACAACAAAAGATTCGCATCACGAAGAGGCGTGTGTATACACATCTATTTAGATAACGGTACAATCTTCGTTGGAGCCAACCGAAAAATAAATGGGCTATTTAATAAACTACTCCAAGCCCAACTAATAGAAGAAACGGCGTACCAAGGTACAAATTGGCATTTTATACCGCCTGGAACACCACATTTTGGTGGTTTGTGGGAAGCGCGAGTGAAAGCGGCAAAATATTACCTAAAAAGAGTTATAGGCGATACACATTTAACATTTGATGCATTATCAACGCTATGTAGTCAAATAGAGGCATGGTTGAACTCACGACCTCTCTCTATAATTTCGTGTGAAAGCACACCTTTAATCTTGACACCGGCACACTTTCTAATTGGGAGTTCATTGCTAATGGTGCCAGAAGACAATTATAGCTAAATAAAGCAAAATCGATTATCTAGATGGGAATTTCTACAACAACTGTAGCAGCATTTCTGGAAGCACTGGCACACGGACTATTTGAACTCACATCAACAACGATACAAATGGAAGCAAGTGCAACCAAATATTGTCAAGGATCAAATTGTACTAATAAAGAACAAGGAAGGTTATCCCAGTACATGGCCAATGGGAAAGGTGGTGGAGGTTCATTCAGGTGATGATGGTAATGTCAGAGTGATATCAGTAAAACATACGAATGGTATTACAAAACAATCGATAAGAAATATGTGCCCTTTGCCAATCGACGACATCGTATATTCTGCACCACAAGCACAAACAAACGAAAATCGATTTGATAGGGAGGAAAATATAACAACGGCCAGAAGAGCGACAAGAAGCATGAAAGCCAACCACTGTGGATTGAGTTCTGTTACGAACAACATGACAAACGATAGAACACAATCAGTAAGGAGAGCAAAACCAATGAGGCTTGTGGCATTAATTAAGGCCATTATGTTTATAATGCTAATTTCATGAGAACACCTCACCAATGCAACTGACAAAGTACACATTCAACAATTCAACCAGCCAATTGGGGTTTATCTGGAAAACATCGGCTACGTAGAAGTAATTGCAAAGGAATGGAATTTAATAATCCGTTACCAATTGACTAACTATTGGGAAGAAATAAAACAAATAAATGTGATTCATATGGAACTGGCGGAAGCCTGTAAAAGAACACCAAGCATTAATTGTGCCTTGATACTACACCAATTGGATTGGCAACTAGAGGTTGTACGGATGAACAATGAATTCTTAATGTCCAGTAATAAGGAGAGATATCGCCAAAAGAGGGGAATTGGAGATACTACGGGGATCCTGCTTGGAGATATATTCGGAATACTAACTCAACGGGATCCTAAACAATATGAAAACCATTTTGAGACGATTGATGAAAACGAGCGGCATCTATTAGATCTTCTTTGCAATCAAACCAGCGTCATTGATAACACCATCAGGCTATTCAAACATAACACGTTAAACAATTTCAGGGAAAATCAGAACAGACTGCAAATAGAAATAGATCTGCTGAATGAATATGCTTCCATTGAGGAAAAAGTACGAGTAATATTTACAGCAATTTTCGAAATAATGCTAATATTAAATAGCATCAAAGAAACACAGGACAGTTTGTTGGACTTAGTGCATAATGCTCAGTAAAACGTCTTACATCCCACTCTGCTGACGCCATCGCAACTAGAACAAGAACTATCTAAGATAAGAAAGTATATGCCCCCGTCAATAACTGTGCTTAATAATCACACAGCCGACAATTTAGAGCACATTTACAAAACCATGAAATTTAAAATACGAATAACTCAGGATAACCTAATAATACGAGCAACTATTCCATTAATATACTCAAGAGCTACACACTCTTCTCGGTTATTCCATTTCCAAATATCTATTACAACGAGTACCAAGCATACGAGTATATTGAAACAAGTGTAAATTATATTGCTGTGGATGAACGTCGAGAACACTCGCATCATTTACCAAAGCGAAATTGAATGATTGTCAAGAGGTCAAATTTAAAAATTTCCTGTGCAAAGTGTCACCAGTTTACAGTGCAGCATCTACGGAACATGCTTGTGAAATGGCGATTCTTCGTCATACCACTAATCTACAAGGGTTATGTAACATAAAAACAATGGATGCAACCAATCACTGGATAAAGTTACATGACACAAATCAATGGTTATTTATCGTCGTTGAAGAAACAAACAAAAATGCAATTGGTGGATCATCTGTCATAACGACACGGTTTAGTGGGTCAGGTATCTTAACATTAGATGATGGATGCATGTTACGAGATTCAAGCCAGTATCTAATTGCTGCAGATAAAGTTAATAGTGAGATAAAAGGAGAAATCAATACGCCCGTTTTCGTAAGGCACAACAACTCGAGCAAGCTAAGTTCAACGCTGAATTGGCGAACGATAAGAAGCAACTATAGTAATCGGGCGGAGGAAGATTATATTAACTTAACTGTGGATACCAGCAAGCTAGAGCACGACATAAAACTACTGAAGGAAAATCAATATATTCACGAAATGAATAATACACATCATGTTCACCACTACGTATTAACTCATATATTATTGTGGAGCGGTCAATAGCAATTGCAATTGCCATTAAATATTTCAAGAACAGACAGAAAAAGAGGCACCCGGCCCGTCGTGGAATTTTACCAATGACATCTCCCATTCCAGCCCCAAGAACTTCTAGGGCGCCCCAGCATGTTTTCCAAATTTTGACATTAAAAGCGACAAATGTGCATTAGCACATTTTTGTGCTACATATATAACGCAAAATATTATCAAAATAGTTCTCCTTATCCTCTTCCGTTAAACTACATAAGACCGATATAATAAGGGACAGCGGTCCAAAACAAAGATTATCACCGGCAAACTCGTCTAACAATATATTTTTAATTGCCTTGTCCATTTTTGTTTGCAATTATCAATTCACTCGTACCTAAACTCAATTTTGTTTTTAAAATGACAGATTAGTGAAGACCCAAACCTAAGTTGAAATGTAGACTTTTCATCCAGCACATGTAGATAGTCTACAACTGAGATTATTCTACATTTTAAAATATCTCACAAGTAGATCTCAACGTGCTGGATACGCCCATTATCATCAAAAAACTTATCATTTAATTGTAAATGGACTTACTTTATGGGAAATATTTCTATTTTCTATATTGCCCCTATCTTCAACGAGTTCTTCCGCATCCGACTCGAAGAGCATTTCTAAGTAGAATAAAAATTTTGTTTGAGTAGAATAAAAGATTTTTTTATTAACTTACTCCATATCGTCATCCATCTTGTATTGTAAGTGAGGTAATAAACAAAAAAATGGCATTTGCTATAGTTGCATCCTTTTGAAAGTGGTTGCATAAAATGCGCAGTTTAATTTAGTTAGTTGGCTGAATTTTTATCCGTCAGACTGCTTTGCTTTGGCTGCAAAACTGAATTTTTGACCGAGTTGCAGCAAAAACTGCGCCATCACGCAGAATGAATTCTTGACCGCAGCCATATTGATACGGTCTACGACCTTCCACCGAACCAGTTTCTTTAAAACGATCAATAATTTTGCCAATTGCACGCTCAGTAGGACGTCTATGTCGACCAAAACTCTCGCGTAATGTACGAAATGTTGTTGTTTTTGAACGATTATTTTCATAATAAATTTGGACAATCAAAATGCGTTGTTAGCGACTCCATGATGATATAATGGCATATTTCTAACTTTTCATATGTCAAAGAATTTTTTAGAACAGATAACATTAAGTACCAAAATTCATCGATTGAAAAAAGGACCAACAGATGGCCCACCCTGTAGATTTCGATACTCAAATTTAAAGTTACAACCAATGACTAAGCGTGATACGTTCACCTGCTAGAATATTAAATGGCAATTAATACAATATTTCCGTAAAATATATAAATTATATAAAATTAAATAACTTTATATAGTTAATTAACGTTTTTCTGTTATTTTATTTCATTACAGATCCCCCGATGCGGCCACTATACTCATTACTTGTAACAATTTTAAATAAATAAATCGTTCGTAACGTAAAAAAAAACAAATATTGATACAAAGCAGCAACAACATAAAAACCCACATAACCTGCATAATGAAATATTTGATTAAATTTATTAATTTAATTAAATTTAAAATAAAAATATTTAAATAATTCATAACACACAAGGATAATCCCAAAATAGATTTTGTACAACAAAAAATATCGAAAAATAAGAGATAAAACCATTCAGTTGGAAAAGTGATAACCACTTAACAATAGCACAACAGTAATAGCAAGAAACGAACGATTTTTAGCCAAAAACAAGGAGAAAAATCAATATGGATCCGAACGATGACAATCAAACTGATGATATGATAAACTTGACAACAACAACAACCAATCTAATATATTTCATAGAACAATCAAATAATTACTATAATGTGAACATGACAATGATTGTGATGGAAACCCCATCCTCAATTGTGCTCCTAGTCAAATGCTTTGTTATGGGTTTCATAATTTTAGCGGCAATTTTGGGTAATTTACTTGTTATCGTTTCTGTTATGAGACACCGAAAATTAAGGTAAGTGCCAAATAAAACAAAATATTTTAGTTGTATTACATTCATGCTCCTTGTGCTTATGTGCTAATATATACAAAGATGTACCATAAAAGATTATGATGATTCTCACGTCGTTTGCTGTTTTTTTTTTTTTGGAATGTATATCATCTTCATGGAATACATTATAATTCACACATTTTATCAAATATAGCTATAAAAATGTTATTTGAAACAACAACGAATTTATCCATAAAATGGAAGATTTTAGTGTTTAATAGCCAAACCACCTCGTATACCAAATTCTAAATGTAACATTATACCGCATCGTTTTATATTTTTACAGTTCAAAATCGTTCTTGACAACGTCTAGATTTACCACTTAAGGTTTGAAAGGAATAAAAATTGAAATCTAACATCATTGTATAACACACATAGAATTTTTTTTTGGTCTCTCAATCTCGTGTATATCTTCGAGGAGATAGATTTATTCCATACTATTGTTGGAATTCGATACCAGTAGACGTGTGGAAATTTTTAGTTATTCTAGATTCGGAAAATGGAATAATACGATAAGTAGTTACCATACTTTTATACTTAACTAGCAAGTTTCCGATATACAACAAGAAAAAATGTCATTAAGGAAGTCTTTGGCAATAGAGAAAATTCTTACATAATACACAACAGAGTGTCATGTGTAGTGATTAGCTTTTATAATAATTTTATTGTTGTATCATAACCATTGATATTATCAAAACACGACATCCGACATTAGAAAGAGATTATGACATATTCAGTATCACTTAACATAAAAAAATTGATCCGAAGTTATTGTAATAGACTATTACTGCCTAAATTACATTTACAATGGTTTATCCTATCAAAAGATGAAACGTGTTAACCTTTACTTACAGCCAAGGCTATCCCAGGTTCAGAGATTTACCACTATCCAATAGCGGCCTTGATAATCGCCACTGTTGGACTCGTAAATTACACGTACTTATTTACTGTTTTTACACGTAAATTACTTGTAAAAACGTATGCTGATTTTTTACATTATGTAAAGTAAAAAATTAATAAAATTTACGTTTTCTTGACAATAGTGACCCGTTGACAGGATCCTATCTTCCTTTTGCTCCCGTTAAATCCATCCAGAGCTACTTATGAAGCGTAAAATATCCCGCAATCCACAGTCCGCGAGTTTCAAAAGGCCGTCCATACCGTACACACTCAAGTACTTATGCCTTCTGTCTAATAGTGCTGGACTCGAGCATAGGAAGTGATCTAAAGTCTCTTCCTCCTCTTCGTCCATACAACTTCTACAAAAGACATTCGTCTGTAGACCCAGAGTTCTCGCATGATCCTCAAAAAGGCAGTGTTCTGCCAGTATCCCTACGACCAATCTTACCTCTCGTTTTCCCAGGAACACTAGTGCCTTGGAGCGCCGCAAGTCCAGTTTTGGCCAACCTGTTTTACTACCCTGCACGTGGGAGTGTTGGTAAACCTCTCATTTGTCGGGGCAATTGCCTTTTTACTGAGCGCCAATTTGAGCGCGGCTATAGCTTTCCCCACGCCTGCCCTTTCCAGCTGCATCTAGAGAGTCGTACCATACCTAGCCCTGCAGTTTCCAGTGACGCCCGAGTGACCATGGACCCAGCATATCTGGATCCTGAAATACTCGCTCATCTCATTAAGAGATGATCGGCAATCCTGCGCCACGCGTGATGTCAGACAAACCGCCTCTAGTGATCTGACCGCCGCCTGACTAACGGATACCACGTTATGCTTCAACCATGTCACGACTTCCCCGATCGCCACCACTTCAGCCTGGTACACGCTGCAGTAGTCAGGGAGACGAACAGATATATTAACATTAAGCTTCTCACAGAAGACTCTGGCTCATACCTTGTCGTCTAGTTCCGTTTTCCAGTATTGATCCGTTCCTTCAGGATTCCCTCGAAGGGCAGATGGTCCGGAACCGTTATCGAAGCACAACGTTGGTTTAATATAATCTAGATTTGGCAGTTCTTCCCTTAGCGATCTAACTATCGTCGAGTGCCCCGTCTGAAGACACTTCCACTGAGTCAGCCGAGAGTCTCGTAACCACATTGGCTGCCATCTGCTTACTAAAAAATTCGATTATAAGGTGGAACATAACCTCTAAAGCGCATGTGGGTGTTGTCATAAGCGCCCGATTAGAGCAATTCAAACCCCATCTCTTACCTATACCTATGCCCCCCCGGTAGGAGGGATAATAACCGAAATTTTATATTTCTTTGTAAATAGTACCTGCTCCGTCTTGGAAGGGTTGACCCCAAAACCCACATTTGCTGGCTCATTTCATAACGATCAGAAGTGCATTCTGCAAAACATCCTTAATCGTGTCCAGATATTTGCCTGAGCCAGCTATCGCTACATCATCTGCATATGCTACCACCCCTGCCTCCTGTCTCTCTCTCCAGTTCCAACAGCAATCCATTCATCACTACCCTCCAAAGGCAAGTCCAAGGCCCCCCAAGGGGGCTTTACACCTCCATGCGAGGTTCCTCTAACCACCCGTCTTCTAGTGGTGGACCCTCTCAGTTCCGAGGTAATAATCCTGCTTACCAGCATCTGGTTTATCAACCTACGTATAGGGTAGTCCACCTTCAAAAATGACAATCCTTCCATGATCGCCTCCGTTTTTACATTATTAAAGGCACCCACAATGTCCAGAAATGCTACCATACAAAACTCTTGCGAGTAAATGGACTTCTCAATCGTGCGTACTAGATCGTGCAAAGCTGTGCTCACCGAATTTCCCTTACAGTACGTATGCTGCGACATTGCCCAATTTCTCGGCTCAATTTTTGTTCGAATAACTACATCTAGATGTAGCTGTAGGTGTAGCTACCAGCCACTCCAAGGTTTTCAACAGAAAGGATGATAGATCCATTTCTTAGGAATATAGACCAGTTTCAGACATCCCCCGAAGATAACCTCCAGCTAGAGGAGGATGACTGCCGAGTTCCTTTGGATCTCTGCTGGTATAATCTGATCCGGGCCCGCCTATAAATCGGCTTAAAATCATTCAGCGCCCACAGGATTCGTTCCCTATCCACGATGCCCTCCATATCTATTGAAGGTGTTCCTCGATGAGGTCCATGCTCTATCATGTCATCAACGCTTCCTGGAAAATGGGTCTCAATGAGAATTTCCAATGATTCCGCACTTGAACCTATCTTTGATCCGTCCGGTCTAAATAAATAACTAGGACTGGCTGGGTTAGCAGATAGAATTTTTCTAAGGCGAGAAGTCTCAGAGACCTCCTCCACTCTACAACAGAAGAGTCTCCAGGATTCCCTTTGTGCCTTCCTCAATTATTTTTTGTACTTTCTAAGGTCCTCTTTATAGGAGTACCAATCCTGAACCTCCCTTGTGTTCTTGGCTTTATTAAAGGTTGCCCAACACGCCCTCCGATGGATTCCCAACTCCGTGGTCCACCATGCCGGGTTCTGTCTGCCCTTAGGCTTTATCAGGGGGCACGCAACATTAAATGAAAGATTGCATGCCTTTGTGACAGTATCAACCATGCAATCTAATTATTCTACTGTCGCCGGAAGTCCAGGGACCTCCAGCGCCAATAATTCCTCCCACACCGCCCCATATTTGTTCCAGTTTATTCTTCTGGAATTCCTGAAGGCTTTCCGGATAACAGGTTTAACGTTGAGGTTATTTGTTACATATCGGTGATCAGAAAATGAGTGCTCCCTGGCCACTCTCCACCCCTTGATCATATGAAAAATTGTTTCGGTCACATCTAAAACCTCCTGTCGATTTTTAACAACAATTGTTGGTTCTCGCGTTATCAAAAAATAGCTCATCCCTCTCGTTTATGTCTGTGCTTACCCAGATTGTGTGATGCGCGTTTGCACCACATCCAAGTATAACACCTACTCTTCTTTAACCTGCTTCCCGGATTAGTTCCCCCAGGTTATCCGGCAGAACCTCCTTCTCGCGATCCATATAGGCTGAAGCTAGCCATAATTGTTCACAGACAACCTCAACGCTCATCGCTGTAACGTCCTCGCTACTAAATTGAGGAAGCAGAAAAATATTCAAATTACTTTTCTTTAAAATTCACGATCTGATCTTCTCAGAGTTACTTGAGAATAATAATTTATACTCCTTCGTTCTGAGGCCAAAGATCCTGTTATTGTTAATCCAACGTTATTGGATTACAACCCTCATCTTACTTAGTCAGTCTGCGAACGCGAGCTGCCTTACTCATCTCTTCCTGTACTCCCTGCCTCGGAATAGTGCCATCTTGCTCGTTGCTTCGGAGTTCGACAGGATGTTCCCATCAGACTCAAGAGAGAGGAGGTTACCTTTTCTCACAAACCCTCTGCGTCTCTCCCGGTCATCCCTCGCCCGCTTGATCGTCTCCCGCTGGAGGAGGGATCGACCCGAAACCGAAGTTGATCACTCCCTTTGATTTTGCAAGGGAAGTCTGGAATTCTTTTTGATTAGCATGATTGCCAATCTAAAGCCCCCTTAGCTTCTTCCTGCTCTACAATCCTCTAATCTTTCGTTCGAAGATCGGGATTACTGACCCGAATGATCTCAAGGATCTCCTCTGCTTGTCCGGCTCGGTTGGTGATCGTTGACGTGTGCCCTCGGTCTGCTCGGGATTACCCCTTTGCAGTCTGCCTTAAGCCTCGTGCCCTACCACACTTCGCCTACTTCGGACACTGCCTTTTTATAGAGATCGAGCAATCTCTGGTCCGAGCACGCAGTTAACTTCATGCGCACCTGGCACCATCCAGCAATTCTACAGGACACGGGGGATCCCAGATTTTCTCTTAGAACCCTTAAAAAAGTGGAGTTTAGTGCATTCTACACAACTTTACACTTCTCCGGCGTGATGCTCCCACCTTCCTGACGTCTGTCAATGACGGCTAGCACCAACACGTGATCCTTTAGGATATCACCGAATAGCTTCGGTTTTTGATCCTTAGGAGCACTCGGCATTATGTCTGTTTGCACTTTGCTTCGCTTGCTGCCGCCCGTCAAGCGCATCCGGGGACCACTGTCTTTTAGACCCAAGAACTCATTCCGAGCTATCGAAGCCGACAGTTTTCTTAGCCCATGCTACAGATTCTTTCTGTTCTACTGTAAGCTGCCCCTCAGGGGTCGCAGCCACAATCAATTAAAATTGACGGTGTGCCGTTGGAAATAAAAAATTATATTTAATATGTCAAATAATTTATTATTAGCTTCCTTGTGTTTCGTTTAACGTTTAACAACGTTTAGGCACATTTTGATAAAAGCCGTAAGTAATTATGCAAGTAAGGAAATAATTAGCTAAAATTCTACCCTATGAAAGGTAATTATATGGAATGTGTAAAACAAGAGAGAAGATTGTCGAGCTTGAAAAATATCTCATCAAGCTTCAGAAGAGTCGAAACGCATTGGTAAAATATAGCTTTCATATTATCTAAATAGCCATCCATGTAAGTCGTTGATCTAACCTGTATAATAATACAATTACGTCTCAGGCACGTAGAACCAGAATAATGTTTTTTTTTAAGGAAACTATTAATTGTCCAATGGACTTAATGTCCTTTGAAGGTCAATTAATACCTCCTTTTCATTCACGCACACATCACCCATTCGCACAATTACAGTATTCCATGGCCGGTGGGTCGGCGCTGAATTCTTCACTCAAACAGAGGGTCTTAGTTGTGTTTATTAGCATCACCGATCGTAATCGATGACGAAAATTAGCTTTGCATCCAGCCACTGGTGGGAATCGAAGATTTAATTAACCCTGACCAGCCGAATCACGAGATAAAAGGATCCTACATAATGCAGGAGAGCCCAAGAATGAAATATCACAATCACCAACAAGGCATCGAGTACGCAAGTAGTTCGCCCTCAGCCTGTACATCCGGAACTTGTTTACGGTACATTTGTGTGTCTTGATTAACATATCGAAATTAAGATGTACAGAAACAGTTTAGTTTGTGACTCTATATACTACGTTCGATAAAAATTAATTTACGCGCTCGAATTGCCAAAACTGTTCTAGCTGATGATCGTTATAATTTTACCGAGACTTTAATGGTAGTGCTCGAAGTAGTGGTAATTCAATTAGCAGGGAGATTAAAATCTTTCAGACAACTACTGCAAGATTCGGCGGTAGTGACCTTCCAACAAGTAAATGAACCGCGGAAGATATCAAAGTACAAATGAGTGAATGGAAGGATGGATGGATCTGAATGGAATAAATAAAAAATAAATTTAAAAACAACTTTAGATTATTTTATTTTTATTCTTTGTTATGTAGTTTCTCTTTGGCGATAGCTGATTCTAAATCTTACTATTTAAGATAAGTAACAGTATCACTTTTCATGTCATCTCGAATCCCTCGTAAAACATAATATTCCATTATCGTGATATTGCCGGATTCACAGAAAGCGCGTGTCAATTTTGTCTTTTCATTAGATTGGAATCTTCCTCAGACGAAGAAATTCTCGTACCATGTGATTCATAAAATGAATCCTTTTCTCATATTCAAACATTGGCAGGTATTTAGCAGGGACCCTAAATATTTTATGTTGATTAACACCACCAAATTATGACTTTTGATAATCTTCATTTACATAAAGCCTTAAGGCCAGGGCGCAAAAATTCCGAGATACAGGGTGGCTAATGAAAGCTGCTACCAAAAAAATGGATAACTTATGTAATTAAACTGTTCCAATTGTTTTTTATTTGATAGATTGATTTTTAAATTGAATGAAAATGAAGAATTGAGCTATCACGCATTGGAGTCCGTAGTTTCGGTACAAAGAGAATATAGGCGCACGTTTAGCAGCACTCCTCCTAGCAAATGGACTATAATGAGGCTCGTAAACAGTTTTGCTGAGCATGGGTCAATCGCAAGAAATCCTTATCATCGAAACCCTTCAGTTCGGACGCAGGAAACTATCGCTGCTGTAGCTGCTGCCATACAAGACAATCTCCCGACAAGGAGCTTATCTGCTCAAATGGGTATCAGCAGACAGGCACTGCAGTCAATGCACAAAGATTTGAACTTATTCCCTTATAAAATTCAAATAACAAACAAACTAAACGCATTAGACTTGCCGATTCGCTTGAATTTTGCCAGAATATCCTTCAAATGGTGGAACAGGACGAACACGTCTTAAACTGTCTTTTTATGTCTGACAAAACCCATTTTGATCTAAACGGCAAATGTTAATAAACAAAATTGAGTGATTATAGCCCACAGATACTCCATGAGGCGGAATTACATCCACTTCGCGTAACAGTGTGGTGTGCAGTTTCATCAAAGTGCATTGTCGGGCCTTACTTTTTCGTAGAGAACGGTGTTACTGTTACGGTCACTGCAGACCGTTACTTAAAAACGTTGAAAAAGTTTTTTTACCCAGAACTACGTCGAAAGAAAATCACTTTTAGTATTAGGAACCTCCCTATTTATTTAATAAGTTATTGTTCAGTAGGTCTTATTCTTCTAATTTACGTTTACTTCCCCCTGTAAACTTGTGTAGGTCTCTTAATACTTCGTTTTCTGTTAGAGGTATTTCTCTTTGGAACTCTATTCCATTAGATATTAAGAAATCGGCGTCGCTTAGATCTTTTAAAACGGGTTATTTAGCGTGGCGCGCTTGAATGACAATACATTTGTATAATAATATTTTTATATTTATTTATATTGTTTTTGTATGTAGTTTGTAAGCATTCACTTCTTGCAGTATCCTCCGTAACAAATGAGCTTGAGCTCAACATGGAGGGTATTAGCATGGAGTGGATTTGTTTTTTGAAAAAATCTGAGGTTTTTATGCCTAATGGAAGTATTTTTTTGTTGATGTTCATTTATTATGCTTCCATATGTGCTTTTCCTCTACTAAAATTGTTATGTCAATCTATTAATAAATAAATAAATAAATAAATAAATAAAAAACTTTCAACTCTGTGTGGTTTCAACAAGATGGTGCAACTCCTCACATAGCCCGGCCAGTTATGACATAATTGCAGCAAAAATTCCCAAATAAGCTGATTTCAAGAAACTCTACATTCCGTTGGCACCCCAGGTCTCCTGACCTTACTGCGCCAGATTTTTTCTTGTAGGGTTATTGCAAACTGGAAATTTACAAAACAAAACCAACAAATTTGAATGATTTAAAGCAATCCATTCGAACGATAATTGAGGCAGTTCCTGCTGAAACTCTTCAGGCAGTAATTGAATTAATCAAAAAGTTAGTTGAGTTTCTTAATGTAGCAATATTCATCAGCCACTCTGTATGTGAAACTCGATTTGCTTCACAAATTTAGCGGAAATGACTTTTTTCTGTTGAATAGATCGTGGCTTACGCAAAACAAGATTCCGTTAGGATGGCAGGTGATTCTATATTTGCATCACAAAGGCATACTTCATTCGCCTTAATTCTAAATCTAACTAGGTGGCTGTTGATAAGCAGTTATTTAGTGAAATTCTTGTGTTGAGCCTCACTCTAACATTTGGACAGAATTCATAATTCACAATTCTTATCAATCATCTAGTCAGTTTCAATGATGTTGTTCCCTGTCATAGTCGGGCGTCTCTTCTTAATATTGCTGATAATTGCACTCTGTTTTAGTTTGATTCGGCATCACACCTGCAATAATATTTAATGCATACTTGGGGATAGTCCTATATCAACCTGTTATTTTTAACAGGGCATGTCTTTGTGCACCTTCCAGTGTCCTTATGTGGTGAGCATTTTACTTGTCCACCCAGCTTGCACACGCGTATGTTAGTAAGGTCTCAATTACCCCTTTATTTAAGATAAGCAGCGTACGGTTATTAAGTCCTCAATCCTCTTGCGAGATTCTTGCAATGGTATGTAAGACTTATTTGGCCTCTTCAGCGATAGTTTTGTACGTGGCTTGTAATTCCAGGATGCTTATCAATACTAACGCCTAGATATGTGACAGTTTTGGCCAGTTTTATTCTCACATTATTTAATTTTACAATAGGCGGTCTATTACTGTCCAATTTACATTTAAGTAACATCATTTCTGTTTTCCCTGGTGATAGATTTAGTTTATTTTTCATGCACCATTCCCGTATACGATTTAGTGCCAAGTAAGTGTGATTTTCAAGATCTTGTCTGGAGTGCCCATATATGATTATAACGTCAGCATAGGCAATTTCGTTTTCCTCGCTGCACGAACTGTCGTTGAAAACGATGTTCCAAATATTTGGACCAATGATTGATCCTTGTGGCCATCCCTTTGGTAACGTTTTCTGAATTTTTCCAAGGCTGTCCTCAATTATCGCTATTCGATCGTTTAAATAATCTAGTATTATTTTATAAATATTTTTAGAAGTGCCAATGGGTAATATCCAGGAATAGCCTAGCACGTACTTTGCATTTGGGGCTTTAACTTTGTTCATTAGCGTTAGGATAGCATCTTCCGTTGAGATATTTTTGCGGAACCTGAATTATTTAGCAGAGTAGAGTTCACTGGCGTTAAATTTTTCTATCATCCTGTCCGTTACTAATCTTTCTAGCAGTTGGTCTATACGCTTTGGGGTCAGCTTCATTTCTATCTCCTCCTTTTTTGATCACAGCAACTTTACCTGTTTTCCAGATTTCCGAAAACATAGCCAGCTCTAAACACTTATTGAACAGATGTGTTAGTTTACTCCCAATGAAGGTCATACTGCCTTCAGCACTTCTGTCCAGGTGTCTTGACATTTTTCCTAATCATCAGTGCTAATTCAACCTCCTCTTCACGGATTGTCTCCAGCCGTAGGTGCCTGCTGCGTCAATATTCTTATATTCATTTGCTCTTCTGAATCATTTGCAGGATCATCGTCTGGTAGCAGAGAGTTTATTAGCAGTTGGTGTGTCTCTTGCCATGTTGTTGTTTCATTAGACAGTATTGAGCTTAATGACTCCCGATATTTAACTTTATCCGCCTGGTATTTATATATACTCGTAAATCCCCATGGCTCGCTGTTGTAAGGAGACAAATTTTTCAAAGCATTTTTTTTTTTCGCGTGGAATCTCATTAACATTCGAGTTTCTTAGTTGCCTGTATAACAGTTTCTTAATTTCGCTTACCTCTGTTTGTCTAGTGTTTTAGAATTCTTTCCGACTTCTTTGCACTTCTTTTCGTTTTCTGTTTGGTGCCCTTTTGCCTTGGTATCGCAAATTCGCAGGCTTTGATTATGCTGTCGGTGACTGTAGTAGCAAGTCTGTTTACAGTGTATTTGCTGCAGCCTTCCCAGTTTATGCGATCCCAAACCTTTTATTTGTCTCTCTGTTACTATAATTCAACAATTTTCCAGATAGCTTGATCAAGATCGTCCTGTGATCACTAGATGTTCAACTTGTTTTGATACTCCAATTTCTAATTTTGTTTAACAGCTCACTAGTCACTAAAGTGAGATCAATATTTCACTTGCCATTTCGGCAGTAGGTACTATCTTGTCCTTCCTTATTTAGCAAGAGTAGTCTATGACTAGATATAAAATCTCCAACTTCAAGACCACAATCATTAGTTGTGGTGTCAAACCACAAGCCACAACCTCATTACCAAGCCACTTGTATTTTAGTGACATAACCATCACCGTCACCTCGTTACATTCGAAAAGTAGGTGCTTAACGTATTTTACTTCCGATCCGCATATACATTGACACTGGTTGTTATCTTGAATCTCTGCAGGTATGCTTTAAATTTACCATGTCCAGAGATAACTTGGCACATCGAGCTCGTCAGTGGTAGTTTAATTTTTAGTCTTTCTTTTATATCTGGAATGAAACCAAAGGTATGCCTTTCATTGGCTGATTCATTCAACCTTCGTTTCCAAAGGTCAATCGCCATCGCTTCGATATCATTTTTATCATTATATTGATCCTGCCTACTTCAGCAGCATGTACATATTCACCTGTATCATTTTGGCCACGCCTTCTTAGGTGGTAGAAGTTCGCTCGTTTTTTGCAGGATATTCCTTTGAACACTTTCTAGTGATCTGATATGGTGACAGTTTAAGCTATCATACCAACCAGCCGCTTCATACGTAAAAAGTGCCTCCGCTACACCGTCGTATATTAACTTTAGAGTTTTGTGATTAAGTCTCCATCCTTCTCTTGACACTCTCGCTAAAGAGTGGAATAGCTTCTTAGCGTTTTCACAGACTCTAAGAACGTGGGATGCTACGCCCGTCTAGTGATATTGTTGGTGGTCGACTAGAGTCAAATTTGACCTTTAGTTGCAGGACCACTGTTTTCTCTGCTGATAGTGACATCTTATTTGCTTCACACCATTGGATCATATTATTTATTGCGATTTGACTCTGACGCTGAAGATCGAGTCTCAAGTTGCCCTGCACAAGAATGGCTTTGTCATCCGCGAATGCAATTTCCTCAAAGTCGTTGATCACGCTTATGTTAAACACGGTATTCCAGACTAGAGGACCCAAAATAGAGCCCTGAGGACATCCTTTTGTAATTTGCTTTTAAACAAAACCATAGATGTCTCTGATTACTGCGTATTGTTGCTGAAGTAGCTCCTAAAAACATTCATCGTGTTTCTAGGGAGATTATAGAACGATAAACTTGCAATGACACTAGGCCACGTAAGATTATCAAATGCTCCGGCAATGTCCAAGAATATACTCATAACATATTTTGAACTTTGGGTTTTGACAGTGTTGGTTAGGCGGACTATCGCATCCTCAGTAGACATGCTACGTCGAAATCCCACTTGCTTGTCCGAGAACAATCCGCTCTGTTCAACTCGCGGTGTAATGCAAGTGGCAAACAACCTTTCATTATGGGTCTATAAGATTTCGAACACAGTGAATCTCTATCGCCAGGTTTCCTGATTATAATTATTTCACCCGTTTTCCATACCTTAGGGAAGTAACCAAATTTTAGGCAACTGTTTAATAATTTTACTATGCTAGACCCTATGATGGGCCATGCCAGCCTGATTATTTCAGCGTTCAAGTCGTCAAGTCCGGGGGACTTGTTACGCTTAAAACAAGTTAAGGTACTGGTGATCTCCTCCCACGTAAATGGGGGGTCTTCCGCATCGTTCCAACTACTGTTGTTAGCGATCTTGCGCATTTCTGCTTGAGACCCAGTTTCGTCTGGCGTTTCGTCCGGAAGAAGTAAGTTAAGTAATCCCAAACGTGTGTCATGCCACGTATCAGTGACGACTCCATTTGCCTTCCTGATGGTATACAAAACATCTGGAGGTCTTGCTTTGCCAGCGGCAAATTTGTGTACAACTCCCCATGGGTTTTTATTTCCATGTTCCGTGACGTACCGTTCGAAACTATTTTGTTTTGCAATCTTGGTTCCTTGCCACCTGATATGCTCTTCTAAGCTTGTGCATAGAACATCTAAGTTTCCTTAGATTAGAGTTCTACTAACTGTTCCGTTTCTTTGCAACTCTCTTCTTAGGAATTGAGTTGTTGCAGACACTGGCTAACTATGCTGAGATCAGCTCCACACGAGCATCAATTTCATCTATCGAATCTATTTCCGGAAGTGCTTCTACACTGTCCCAAGAGCCAACCAAGTGTCTAGCAAATAAACCCCAGTCGGCTATCTTAACGGCAAATCTCGGAGTTTTGCTACTTGCAAGCGGACTGCTCTGTGGTTAGTTTGACAAATCAAACGTGATGATTGTATGGTCACTAGATGTCCAATTTTCTCTTACACACCACCCAACTATCGCGCCCACCAAGGCTCCATTGACCATGGTTAGGTCGATATTGGAGTTCCCATTGGACGAGAACGTCGTTGGGTGCCCCTACAAGTTCATTATGAAAAGGTCACTCCTAGACACGAAGTCCTCTACTTTTCTTCCGTTTTCGTCGGTTAAACGGTCATGCCACATTTTGCTTCTTACATTGAAGTCTCCAATTATCATTACCTTTTTCTGTTGACCCGATATAGAGCCTCAAATCGTTTCGATTTTGCACAGATGGTACTCGATCGGTTCACTGTATTAGGCATATATTGAAAATAGGTAGAGTGAACCAACTTCCGTGGCTATCACAGAACTGACTTAGCTTCATCATGCTCATGCCAGCATTGTGAATACTAATTGCAGTTTTGGGATTCTCAGAGCAACCATTGACCGAATGTGGTTCTGGCATACATAGTATATCTATGTCGTGAGTGGAGATGCGTCCACATATCAAACTATTTTAGCGCCCTGCATGTTGAGTGGGCGATACGTAGGTTGATGTTACAATGTCTTTGATTTTGACTAATCATCATGTTTAGTTCTTAATTTTAGACGTTGCACAGCACTTTTGTATGCGTTACATGAAACGCGACCTACTTGGTGGTCATGAGGTTTTTGCAATTCCTTGCAGCTTGCGCAACTGGCTAGTTTGTCTTTGTTAGGACAGCCCTTATAGCCATGACCATGATGTGCACAGTGAGAGTGGGTCTCTGTGCGTGCCCTACAATTATTTGCAATGTGACCATATCGCTGGCACCGAAAGCACCTAGTTGGAGTCACAAACTCTCTCACACGGCTCGTACCTAGTCCACGTGAAGTCTTTCACACTTTAGCAACATGTTTTTGGTTGCTGGTTCGACTTCTACCACCCAGAGAGCGGTTTCTTTATTTGTCGCACCGGTTCTATACAGAACTTTAAATTCTTTTTGATCCAGGCAGTTTTGGTTTATTAGGCAGTTTTTTACCATGTCACCATCAAGCTCAGAGCTTACATTAAAGATAATCACTTTAGGTAATATCTTAACAGGTTCTGGCTCGGTGGGTTTTAGACTCACGCCTTCCAACTTGGTGTTTTCCATGAAAACCGAGAAGACGATTTCAAGAAGGTGATCGGACTACACATAATCCCAGCCCACCGACGAGCCCGCCTTCATTTCGCTCGAAAACATTTGGATTGGACAGAATAAAATGGAAAACAGTCATGTACTCTGACGAGTGCAGGATGTGTTTACATGACAACGATGGGCGAGAAAGAGTGTATAAAAGATCAGGAGGGCGATTTGCACAATGTTTCATTGAATAACGTGTCTCATACGGCGGTGGATCGTGCATGTTCTGGGGAAGCATGTCTCTGGAGGCGGAAACAGATCATGTGTTCAACTCCGGAGCGAATACTGGCCGTCGGTCAAAAGTATTGACTTTTCAACGGTACATTAAGGAAGTACTAGTTTACCAGTACCCTGAAAAATGGATGTGCCTGTTATGGAGTGGCCAGCTCGAAGCCCGGGCCTCAATCCCATCGAACATTTATGGGACGACCTAAAAAAAGAGTTCGAGCCAGAGATATTGCCCCAGTCTCCAGGAGCTACATCAGGCGCTCGCAGAAGAATGGGAGGCGATACCTCATGAGTTGGTGAAAACTGTGGTGAAATCGATGAACCATCGAATGGAATGTTTGCTGCTGGAATGCTGATTTCCATGTTTTAATTCGATTTTTACCACTAAGTTTTATGCTGAGAAATTCACAAAAAACGTGTACTTCGGATGTTGCCCTCAAAACCTATTTTGTTGGCGCGGTCGGTATAAGTACAAAAAAGGCACCACTGGATAGGTGTTGAAATACTCTTTAAGTCTGCATTCGGGAAAGTTTAACAAACATTGGGGTTTTTCATATTTTTGAACTTTTGTTGAAAACTGATCAATGTGCGAATTTTTTTCTCCCAAATGTATCTTACCAAATTTCAATTATCATTGAATTAAGTGAGCAAACCATGATTTAAAAGCGACGAATACCTTATTTTATTAATTATTTTGAATTTTAAAGTGCTAGAATTAATTATTATTAGATTACTACTACATCGGTACTCAGTAATTTTTATTACACACACGATACGATGTGGTATTGACAAAAATTTCCGTGAAAATGTTTCGAGTAGAAATGTTAAAGAAGAATTCCGAATTGGATTACTTTACATCCTGGTTTTAACCACGAAAATAGCATGCGAAATACATTAGACCAGTTTTGTACCAATCAGACCACCAGCGCACGGTCTTGCAGTTTTTGTGGAGGTTTTTCGGCTATGGTATTTCCCCCACTATAAGCTTAACATATATTTATTGTTTTTGAGAGATTGACAATAAATATTGAAAACAGTAGAAATGTAATAAAGCATTTTATTGTAATACGCACAATACGAGAAAAGCCATTAGGAAATCGTTATACGTTGGACTAGGTTATGAAATTAAGCAATAATTGCTGGGCACACAGAACGAAAATAAGTTTTTCAATAAACCACTAAACGTAATATTTTTTGCTTAGAGTCTAGATTTACGAGTCTATTCATGTAATAGATACAATTATATTTTAATGGAAATTTATAGCAAACTTAAATTTTCACCAAAACGTATAAATTTCGGAAAATTTATTTTATTACCAAAATAATAAACCAAAACATAAAAACTACCAAATTACTTATATAAAAGAAAGTTATATAAGACAGCTTTACTATTGTTGTAAATTTCTCGTTGTGATATATTTGGTAATTTAATTTTTCTTAGTTAGGGTTAATGTTTCCTCCGTTTACCTCATATGTGTACATATCTTTTGGGTTTTCCCAGGTAAATGCCAAAAGTAAACACACATAAAAGCATCATCGCATATAAATATAACACATACAACTAAAAGACAAATGTTGACATAACATTTTACTGTTAACACCTTTCCAAACTATCAAACACAAGAAAAACTTAATTTCTAGTATATTAGCACAGGTAGACATTCTCTAAGGTAGGTTGATACTACATAAACACAACCACAATATTTTTATTGGAGGAAGCAAATTAAACTGCAGTAAATTTTCGGCAGCAAGAAGGTTATATAGAGGTGATGAGCCTTTATTTATTTTTTCGGGCGCAAATATTAAATTTTATCCATAAACGATACGACACCATACTTCGTTTACTACTGTCCCAGTGGTAAACAAAATGTGGGCCACTACTAAGAAGACGTAAAATTTAAATTGGCTCTTAGTACATGTGTTTTACGTCCTTACACAAATAAGACCCAAATTTGATGTTATTTGCCTTATTATTTACCAAATACACGAACATTTTATTTATGTTTGCCAGACTCATCATAATCAACAATGTTTTACTGAATTTTTGCGTGTGAAAACTGAAAATACATATTCTGTAATGTGCTAGCATGTATTAACAAATCCATAAAATGGTTTAATGCTTAAAGTAAATCCGGGTTATTCGCGATAGCGAGCCAATCTTGCTATCAGAGTACAATTGAAAAAAGTAACAAGTGCCATAAAAAAGCCTTTTGAGTGAGATTTAAAATGTTTACGTAGGCCGCTGCATATACAGGGTGGGCCATCGGTTGGTCCTTTTTTCAATCGATAAATTTTAGTACTTAATGCCATCTGTCCAAATTTATTATGAAAATAATCGTTCAAAACAACAACATTTCGTAAATTACGTGAGAGTTCTGGTCGACAAGGACCTCCTACTGAGCGTGCAATTGGCAAAATTATTGATCGTTTTGAAGAAACAGTGGAAGGTCGTGGCAGCTGTTAGTTTTTTTCCTTTATTAATTACAACTGAGACTGTGCTCATTATACATTTCTTAAACAGTTCTGATTTGTTGGGGTGAAACCCAATGGTTAGTCACAAAATTAATTAAACTTATTTAAAATACCAATTTTAATTTGGTATGTTTACTAGGTCAAGTGGCCGTTCTTTGAAGTCTTCTTTCCACGACAGGATTATCTGTCGTATTGCGAATATAAGGGTTTCCATGTTCCTGGAGCCTTATTTCATGTTTGGCGGTATGATTTTTTCTTTCATCTTTAATGTATTCCATCTGTAAGTCCTTGTGAAGGTCTTCATTTCTTGTGTAACACGGAGCACTTACGCTGCTACGGAGAACCTTGTTTTAAAACGTCTGTACCATTTGTTTGTTTGCTTAGTAGATTCCCAGAGTTGAATACCGTAGGTCCATATCGGCTTCAGTATTTGCCGAAATAGCAGCAGTTTCTTGTGTATTGTAAGTGCCTCTACCTATGAGCCAATACATTTTTCTGAACTTAATATTAAGTTCTTCTTTTTTCTTTTTGATATGCTTGAGCTTGGCATCGAGTATGCCAAGATATTTAAGAAACTCCTGAGCGGGACACCGGCCGAGATTTTCTTTAGTTCGGCTTCGGAGTATTCATCCTCATATTTCACACGAAAATGTCTTTTGGATAAATAAGATCTAAGTATGGCATAGAATTGCCTTGACAGATCTCTATGCAGCTTGAATTCCAGTATACTGTGCCAGACTTTACCGAATGCTTGGGCGACGTCCAGAAATATGCTGGAGCATACTCCTTTACGTTTTAACGTTCTTTTAATAATGTTGGTGATTCTATGCACCTGTTCAATTGTGGAGTGCTTTTCCCTGAATCCAAATTGATATGGAGGAATTAGTTATCGGTCCTCAATTATTGGTTTAAGTGTTTTTAGTAATAATTTTTCAAAGAGTTTTGACATAATTGGCAGCAACGAAATTAGCCTTATGATTTTTTTATCGTTAGGTATTTATCAGGTTTCGCTGTCTTGAATACTTCTGCTACTTTCCATTGCCACGGAACATATTTTAACCGAAAGCTTGATTAATTGGCAAGTAATGAAGTCGTCGCCTGTGGCCTTTCTAACATTTATGTTGCTTTTTACTTCTTCTATTAATTCTTTCGGAGTTACTGGGCTTATATCAAAATCATCTAGCTTGTGGTTGACATTATATTTTCATTCGCCGGTTGCCTTGGTAGTGGTTGGAAGGTATCCTCAAGATACTCCGCAAACAGATCAGCCTTCTCTTTAGGACCTCTGATCCAGGTTCCATCCTCCTTTTTAAATGGAGGCACTTGCATTTTGGCTCTTTTGAGCCTCTCCGTCGCCTTCCACAATAAATAATCAGAATCTTTTTTATCGGTTAGGCTAACTAGATATATGTTGATTGATGCAATTTTAACTTCTTTAAGAAGAGATTTGAGACTGTTACCTAAATTGTTAAGAATTGTTTTGTTCTCCGGTGTTCTGATTCTAGAGTCTACCAACTCTCTAACTTCCATTGGGGTACTTGCCAAAGCAGCATAGTGAATTGTTTCATTGAGTTGTTCTAATTCATCTTCCAACTGTCGAGAATATCTTATCGGACCTGAAGATTGATTTTCCCTCCATTACTTCACCAAAGAGACCCTAATTTGTTTTTAAATTTGTTAATCTAGGTGCACTCTCCCTTTGAATTACCATTTCACTGATTGTCATGATAGCCGGGGAATGATCCGATACTAGAGAATTACTGTCTTCAATGTGAATGTAGTTCTGGGATAAACCTTTTGTTACATAAAAGTCCATTAGGTCAGGTATCTTCGCTCCGTCACTGGGCCAGTATACTGCCAGAGCAAAATTCACATTTTGATGTCTGCCCTGCTTGAAGCAATTCTTTACCTTTTGACGTCAAAAGTCTATATCCCAAATAGGTGGTTTTCGCATTAAAGTCACCTCCAGTAATAAAATCACGCCCAAGCGATTTAAATAGTTTAAGGTAGTCCTATCTTTTCAAGTTATGCCGTGGAGGACAATATATTTCAGGTTTGTGTTTAATTTGGATCCTTACAGTAGTGACTTGCATTGTTTCTTCTCCGATATTTGATTCTAAATGGTGTTTTTTATTTTTTTTTATTAGTAATGCCGAACCACCTCTTGCCCGTTCCGCTGTATGAATGAAGTGATATAAGTTATAACCCCGTATTTTAACAAACGAAGATTTAACTAGATGGCCTTCAGATATTAAGAAAATGTCGATTTTTTCTGAATTTAAAAAAATATTTTTATTTCTGGAATATGTTGCATAATCCCACTCGCATTCCAGATTGCTATTTTGAAAGTTGTGTTCTTACTTAACATTTTTTGTTGGATTGCGTTGAGAGAGTTGCATTTTCTTCAGTTGATCAAGTATCATGTTGTTCAGATTACTTTGGTCATCTAGCCGCTTTGTAATAGCTGCAATGCTTGGTTATTTTCGGAGCCCATATGTTTGGATGAACCCAAACATTTCACTATCTGGGCAAGTGAACTTCTTTGGCCTGTGTTGCTTGGTTGTGGATTTTGATCCATCTGATTTGATATTTGAAGCCTTCGATTTTCGTATTTTGCGGTTGATTTCTTGTTTTATCTCTTAATTTTTGTAGTTGGTTAGCAACCTCACAGCCTCGATAATTAGTCGGATGTTGGCCCTTACGATTTGCACACTTGGCTGGCACACCTCTACCTATTGTACATGCCTGGGTAATATGATTACCTGAGAATTTTACACATGTTGGATTCCGGCCGCAATATCTTTGGGTGTGATTAAATGCGCCTCATTGGATCGATGCTCACTTTCATGTGAAGGATTTATTTTATTCCATAAATGTTTTAAACATTCTCTTTGTTGTCAAACACCAGCATAAAAAGAGGGGGTCCCCTTTTACTGATAATTTGGTTTCCTTCCTGGATTTCTGTTCTCTCTTTTTTAACAATAGTCAAAGCATCTAGTATTTTAAGTCCTTTATTTTGTAAGTCTTCCATTATTGCTTTGCTTGAGAAGGTATGATGCAAATCTCTTGCCATGACTTTTATAGGTCGGACTCGTTTGTTCTCGTAAGTGAACCACTGATACTTTGCAGCATTCAATTTCATGCTCTATAAGTATCTGAGTCCAGAGTATTCTGACGCTAGACTAAACTGCAAAAATTCACGGTAACTTATTCTTATTTCAAACCGAATCATAAACTCTCTCGATGAACTTAGACAATATGATTGAAATATGAAAATTGACTTAGAGCCCGGTTAACTGAATTTGACATAACAACCAATTTATGTTCAGAAAGTTTTATAATAAGACAATTATTCAAAAGCCAAGTGTGAAGACAAAATATGCTTGCTTTTTACTAGCTTTAGCAATGAAGTTATCAATAACCACCTTCACTTAAATTCGTGCTCAGATATGTATTTCATCACGCGAGTGAACTTTTTACTAAATTTTACTAAGTGTCACTGCTATTTAATTGCATATATTCAGGGGCAAATATTTAATTTCTTTTCAAATATGAAATATATTATAATTTATTTTCCAACATGATTTAAAAATTTAATAAATAATTATTTAACTATTTTAAAAAGGATAATTTATCAAGCCGAATTATGTAAATTTATGTATTTAGAATTAAGAATTAATTGACCATAATTTATTTATTAACAAACATGCCTTTGATAAAAAAAAAAAATCACACAGAATAACCATCCAACCAACCAATAGACAACTGTAATACTGTAACTGTAAAAAATGTCAAGACAATCCCTTCAGGTTTACTACCCCTACGCTCTAAATAACTGAAAATAGCGATTACTTATTAAGTTTCATCGTCAATACATTGAAGAATATTAAAGGTTGTTCCGCCAAATTACCATCGGTCTCACACTATTTTTACGTTAGCTTATTAGTAATACTGTAAGTGTAAACAATTTCAAGGCAATCCCTTGAGGTTTACTACTCCTACGCTCTAAATAACTGAAAATAGCGATTATTTATATCGTCAATACATTGAAGAATACTAAAGGTAGTTCCGCCAAATTACCATCGGTCTCACATTATTTTTATGTTAGCTTATTAGTAATACTGTAACTGTAAAAAATGTCAAAACAATCCCTTGAGGTTTACTACCCCTACGCTCTAAATAACTGAAAATAGCGATTATTTATTAAGTTTCATCGTCAATACATTGAAGAATATTAAAGGTTGTTCCGCCAAATTACCATCGGTCTCACACTATTTTTACGTTAGCTTATTAGTAATACTGTAAGTGTAAACAATTTCAAGGCAATCCCTTGAGGTTTACTACTCCTACGCTCTAAATAACTGAAAATAGCGATTATTTATATCGTCAATACATTGAAGAATACTAAAGGTAGTTCCGCCAAATTACCATCAATCTCACACTATTTTTACGTTAACTTATTATTAATACTGTAAGTGTAAACAATTTCAACGCAATTCCTTGAGGTTTACGCTCTAAATAGCTGAAAATAGCGATTGTTTATTAAGTTTCATCGTCAATACATTGAAGAATACGAAAGGTAGTTCCGCCAAATTACCATCGGTCTCACAGAATTTCTACGTTAGCTTGTTAGTAATACTGTAACTGTAAAAAATGTCAAAACAATCCCTTGAGGTTTACTACCCCTACGCTCTAAATAACTGAAAATAGCGATTATTTATTAAGTTTCATCGTCAATACATTGAAGAATATTAAAGGTTGTTCCGCCAAATTACCATCGGTCTCACACTATTTTTACGTTAGCTTATTAGTAATACTGTAAGTGTAAACAATTTCAAGGCAATTCCTTGAGGTTTACTACTCCTACGCTCTAAATAACTGAAAATAGCGATTATTTATATCGTCAATACATTGAAGAATACTAAGGGTAGTTCCGCCAAATTACCATCAATCTCACACTATTTTTATGTTAACTTATTAGTAATACTGTAAGTGTAAACAATTTCAAAACAATCCCTTGAGGTTTACTACCCCTACGCTCTAAATAACTGAAAATAGCGATTATTTATTAAGCTTAATCGTCAATACATTGAAGAATACTTGAGGTAGTTCCGCCAAATTGCCATCGGTCTCACACTAGTTTTACGTTAGCTTATTAGTAATACTGTAACTGTAAAAAATGTCAAAACAATCCCTTGAGGTTTACTACCCCTACGCTCTAAATAACTGAAAATAGCGATTATTTATTAAGTTCCATCGTCAATACATTGAAGAATACTAAAGGTAGTTCCGCCAAATTACCATCGGTCTCACACTATTTTTAGCTTATTAGTAATACTGTAAGTGTAAACAATTTCAAGACAACTACCTTTAGTATTCTTCAATGTATAGACGATGAAACTTAATAAATAATCGCTATTTTTCAGTTATTTAGAGCGTAGGGGTAGTAAACCTCAAGGGATTGTCTTGAAATTATTTACAGTTACAGTATTACTAATTTGCTAACATACTGTGTGGCAGATGGTAATTTAGCCTAGTTGTTTGTTTTTTTAACACAACTATATGTTTGGTAATAAATAAATTGCGGTCAAACGGTTTTAAATCTAAACTTAAACATTAATATATTATTTTAAATAACTAGATTCTTTACAATAATTAACTACTTATTTAATACATTTGTACATCAATAAATAATAAATTAAAATATATTTGATACTATAAAAGATGTAAAATATTTGCCCCTGAATATATGCAAATGAATAGCAAGCGGTATTTAGTAAGATTTAGTAAAAAGTTCAATCCCGTATATAGGGCGATGAAGTTTTTACTAAAATAAAACTAAATGATTTTAGTAAAATTTAGTATAAACTTCAATACCATATTTCATCAAATCAACCAGCTTATTGTAAAATTAGTCTTTATCCTGTCCTCGGGTGAGCTAGCGTCCGTCAGTACATATAAGCTGGTTAGATTATGAACATTTTAATTAATCTTATGTGTTCGTATTCATTTATAAACCAGTGAGTTTTTCAAAGTACAACGAGTTACCGTCATTAGTGATGAGATTAGAGTAACTGCACTTTCCAAATTTTCCACTTTATCATGTGGCTTTTTAAATATTTTCTTATAAAGAAATTCATGGATGATTGTATCAACGATATCTTTGTTATTAATATCAAAGACGAGCAACTTTTAATTAGAGAAAAACTCATTGTAAAAAGTCCTTAAAATTTAAATTTGTTGACAAACCTGGATTTATTTTGAATCTATTTACTTTACAGCAATTTAATGTAACGGGAACGGGTCGATCGGTCCACCATGTAGAACCTTCCAGAAGTTACGGCTTAATATCAAAATAGAATAGAATCAAAATTTAAGTATTAGCAACATATTTTATAAACATATATTTTTTTTATTTCAACAAGTGCCTACGGCAAATGCTCTTAAATCATAATCAGCTTACTGATCATTTTGATTGATTAATTTTCCTGCCTTTAAAACGTCTCTCCGATTGAACTAGCATAAGATAATATGTAGTTTGTATATATTGTTGCATTCCTGTTAAACTCACAGCAGAAGCATATGAATTTCCGGCGTCAAGACAAGTAAACTTCATCGTGACCGAACAAGATGGATGGTGCACAGGTATATGGATAGGTATAGGTATATATATATATATATATATATATATATATATATATATATATATATATATATATATATATATATATATATATATATATATATATATAACTATATATATATATATATATATATATATATATATATATATATATATATATATATATATATATATATATATATATATATATATATATAGTTATATATATATATATATATATATATATACATATATATATATATATATATATATATATATATATATATATATATATATATATAGTATATATATATAAGGTGTTCCTTAAGTAGCTGACACGAATGGTACGGTTATATTCCTATCAAAACGAAGGTGAGATTACTTCTATTACTTTGCACTTTATAAGGGGCCCCCTATCAAGTTATAGACTATTCTCAAGTACTAATTTGCTATAGAAGCTGATAACATTTTCTTCTAAATAATTTATAATAATTAAGACCTTTTTAGTTAAAAAGTATTTAAAATTTAAACAAAACTTTTAGAATTATATTTCTTTTAAGAAAAATGTTTGTTTCCGTACCATTTAATTCTTAACAATTACTCTACGTCAGTAAATATTTTTTGAAGGGAACTTAGTTCAGACTCTTAGCTTTCAGAACTACTAACTATTTCTCATATTATGTTATCTAAAAAATTAAAAGTTCACAATAAAAATTTTGTATTTTCTTTACTGGACACAAGTATGTTGGTGACTCAAGTTCATATTTGTGCCAACATACTTGAGTGAAGTTTCTTTAATACAAGGTGCTGTGTTTGAAAGCTTCTTTTCAAACACTATAACTTGATAGGGGGCTTTAAAGTGCAAAGTGAACGAAGTATTCTCACCTTCGTGTTGATTAGGGAATCCAACGGTACCATTCGTGTCATCTATATTTACTATATGATTTCCCTCTATTTTGTATTCCACATCGGGAGCGGCTAGTTCTTCAATTAGAAGATTAGCGCCATTTAAATCGTCTATTACGTTAGTTTCGTTTATTTCATCCACGTATACACTATTTTCGTTTTGGTTAGATTTACGGAAATCTGGCTGATCTGTTAGCTCCTTCTCCAAAACAAATCCTATTTTGAATATGAAAACCCGCGTTATTAGCCAGACAGTTTTGTTTTCGCCCCCACTATTTCCTGTTGCAGAACATAATATATTTTATGTTACTAGAATTAACAAATTTATAAGCATAAAATAGGTCAAGGGTTAGATTTAGAAAACAATAAACAAATGCAAAATTATAACATGAAGCGTATTACCACTATGAAGCAGTACCCATTTTTCAAAACGACGCAGGACAAACTAAAGAAATACTTCATCTAAATTATTTATTCTAATGGAAGAAAAATGCACATTCAGAAGGGCAAGGCAAAGTCCTAGGTTCATAGGTCCTTGTGGTGCTCACTGGGTAACACTAAATGAAAAAGGCGGTGTAGTGAAGCCTAGCAGAAGAAATTATGTTTATAGTCTAAAACCAATATCACATCAATCCGTTCTCCAAGTTAGAGGCAGCTGAAGCGGGAGTCTGTCTTGTAGCAAGCGGCCCGCTAACTACTTATTATCACAAAAACCATCAAATTATGAACCATATAGAAAGGCCTCCCATCCTATACACGGAAAACACTATAAAAATGTTAACATGAAACGTGCTATAAGCCTTCTAAAATCTGGAAATATTTAGAACCCTTCAAACCAGGCGGAAACTTACACAATAGACGTGTTTGCACTACAAGAGCTTAGAAGGACAGGGAGCGGAATTCATACCACCACCAATGATGACACTCGTTACTACAGCGAATATTAGAATAGAGGAGAATTTGGAGTAGGCTGTCTTGTTCACCGGCGAGTGTATTAGCTTATTATCGAAATCCTCCCTGCCAAAATTCAGATATGCACCTTTAGATTACGCACTAAAGTTTTAATTTCACGATTTCGATGCACATGCGCCAACTGAAGACCAAACTACATGTGAAAGATAGATTCTATGTTGAGCTGGAAGACATCATCAGTGACATCGACGATCATCGTCAACAACCGTTTTGCAAAAATCGAATGAATCGCGGAAACCACAACACATATTCGCCCAGCTTGCATCAGCTAAAGTGACAGTAACGGCCATGCGTCGCCAAACTTGCAATGATATATAATCTAGTCGTATATCGAGTATGATTTTCCACATAAGACAATTCACAAGGTTACTTGGCCGTCAGAGGATGGTAGTACGGCAAACCAAATAGATCACGTCATGATCTCGAATAGACATTCCACCAGTATAACTGACGTTAGATCATATATATTGCCACGCTGATATTGGCAGCGATCGGATTTTCAAATACAAGTAGAAATTATCATCCTCATTTAATAAACAAGCAAAGAAGACCACGCGCTGAAATATCGATGCACTAAACAATGAGGATTCCGTGCAATGCTACCAATGAGCTGTCACTGAAAATTTAGACCGGATCAATGAAAGCTACGAGCCCCAATTAAATTTTCAAGAACAGTGGTAAGTTATCCAGTCAGCTATAACTGTAGCAGCGGAAAATATAATATCTATCCCCAATTGGTAGACCACCAAGATCGCGTAATGATTAATACGACGATTAGTGCCGTCAACCCGTCGAAAATAAACTCGCAACACTATAGGTTGCTCTTCTCTCAGTTTGGCAAACCTACTTTAAAAATCTACTAAATCGGACTAACGAAGTGGCCCCTATTAGAGCTGTTGCTCTATCATCAGGTATTTATCCCATATTCCACATATACATAAGCGGAATAAACATAGCCAAGTCGCACACTAATTTTAAATAGCTACAAAACTAAATCATATTTTAATAAAAAAATAGTCAAGTTAAAAATGCAATATCATAAATATTGATAGAACAGACATGTAACATCATTGCGATCCCACGCATAGAGAAACCACAATCATAATTCGTCCCTAAGAAACCACACGAGAGATCTATAACATATTTACTGAGAGGTACTAGCACATAGAGAGCTACCACGCACGAAGCCAAAACAAATACATAAACCAAACAAAAAATAATGTAAGTAGCTTTCCTCTGCACACTTACAAACCACTGATAATAGTGGGAAACGAAGAATTCAATAATGAGCAGCACTACAATATTCACTCGAATTAGTATATAACTGACGACTACTTTCGACCACGTAACTTTACAGGATAACGTGAACATTATCCTAATTATTGTGCAGCAACGCGAGAGAAAGGGAATAGTTACTTTGATTCATGAAAGCGCTACAAAGTTCATCAGCCATTTACGTACAACAGATGGCAACTGTTAAATGGTGTGGAGTTTTCGTGGGAATCCCGATTAAACCATCTGTTTTCATATATTATAAACATAGATAGCGCCAAAATGATGTTGTACAATATCCAGAATGTCTTCAAATGCAGTAAAATTATATTCTCATGAATTGATCAACCTGCCTAACGTGATTGACATTCAATAACACTCAAATATGAGCCTTTCTATTAGTTACCTTTACTGTAAATTATATTGAAGAATATTATTTTAAAAAAAAGCCAATTTTAATTTTATTTTGATTTGGTTAAGAATTTTATCTCTGTATTTTAAAAAAATACGAAAGTCATACAAAAGATAGTTCAGTACCTTCAGAAATAGGAAATGCTCTATTACGAAAATTTCGTTTTTTGCCCATAATTCGATTTTTGTTTCATGTTGATATTTTAAAACTACAGCCACTTCAAAAAACTTGAATAAAGCACTAAGCGCAAATGTTTCACAGAACGTCCTTTTTAGAATTAGCACAATAATATTTTAAATTTTCTAAATTCCACAAAATTTCAAAATTGTATCGATGCACAAATACACTACACATAAATCGTAAAATCGTTGCACTAATCACAGCAATAGGTTAGGTTTCAGTGGTTGCTTACTGCACACTTAGGCCAATTTTTAGGCCCATTGTGGCCCATTTAGACTCATTCACTCCACATCATTAACCCACCTATTTCACCTACTCACACAACTACAGTATACCACCTGCACATTGCAAGCTCCACGTCAACCTGTACATTGACATGGAAGGTGGGTCGGCGCGTGACACGGAATTCTGCACTCCATCAGAGGGTCTTAGTTGTATTTATTAGCATCACCGATCGTAATCGATGATGAAAATTCGATTTGCATCTAGCCTCTGATGGGATTCGAACCCAGCACCTCCCGGTCCAAGTGCCGAAGCTTTAACCACTGCACCACTTGTCCGGTAATCACAGCAATAACAATGAACTGAATTGAATGTGTTAATTCAAATTAAACAAAAAATGCAACAGTATTCATTTGGTTTTTTTATTAGAAAACCGCCAAACGATAAGTTTCAAATTGTGTCTCCGCTAATTTTTCGTTTTATTTATGGAATCTTTGAGTAAGCCATCTATTAGAGAACGTTAGCAATCAAATTTCAGGCAATAATTTTTAAATCATAAAACAACTTATCGTTTTCAATCGATAATTTTAGTGATGTTGATAGTTTTTTAATTATAAAGGGTGATTAAATTTTAAGGGCCGACGTTGAATGTGAACCACACCTAAACGTCAAGTTTTTTTCTGCATTTAATTTGACATTTCTCAATTTCAGACTAACTCAATTTGAACCATGGAAAGATACACAATCGAGCAACGCGCTAAAGTTATTCAGGGATATTATGAAAATGGGCGTTCAAATCAAAATGCATATCTTTCACTTTGTGATTTTTCGGTCAATTTAATCGTCCAAATGTTGTACGCACATCGAAAAAATTTGAGCAAACCGGGTCTGTAGGAGATTTTAAAACACCAATGCATGCTCGTACAGCTCGTACAGCAGAAAATATAGCTGCTGTTCGCGATAGTGTGGCTGAAGAGCCGTCCACCTCAATTCGTCGTCGTGCCGAACAATTACACCTCTCACGCTCGTCGTTGATGAACATTATGCATAAAGACTTGCATTTACACGCTTATAAGGTGCAACTCAAGAACTAAAGCCTCTTGACCATTCCAAACGTCGTCAATGGTCAGAATGGTAGCAAGAAATGGCAACAGTGGATGATCAATTTTCGAAGAAAATCATCTTCAGTGATGAGGCACATTTTCACCTCAGTGGATTCGTCAATAAGCAGAGTTGCCGCATTTGGGCAAATCATAATCCAATAGTGATTGTCGAAAAACCAATGCACCCACAAAGAGTAACTGTTTGGTGCGGTTTATGGGCTGGCCGCATCATCGGGCCGTATTTTTTCCAAAATGAGGCCGGTCAGGTAGTTACTGTGAATGGTGTTCGCTATCGTGAGATGATAACGAACTTTTTATGGCCCGAATTGGAAGATATGGATGTGGACGATATGTGGTTTCAACAGGACGGTGCCACTTGCCACACAGCTAACGAAACAATGGCTCTTTTGCGCGACAAGTTCAACGGCCGTGTTATCTCACGTGGTAGCGATGTCAATTGGCCGCCTAGATCATGTGATTTGACACCGTTGGACTTCTTTCTTTGGGGTTATTTGAAAGAAAAGGTGTATGTCGATAAGCCAGCAACAATTCAAGAGCTAAAGGACGAGATAATTCGGCACATTAACGGCATAGAACCTCAATTATGCCTAAGCGTCATCGAAAATTTGAGCCATCGGGTGGGGGTGTACCGCCGAGGTCGTGGCGGCCATTTGCCAGATATTTTGTTCCATACATAATTGAACCATACCATATTATCATAATAAAAAGAATTGACAATAATCTCCTAAATAATTTGTGTTTTATTCAAAATCAACATCGGCCTTTAAAATTTAACCACCCTTTATCTTTATTATTTTAATGTTAATCTTTATAATCATGAATTAATCCCTCGGAAATATCTTCTTGTACATGTCAATATAAAAAACACACATAATTTGGTGGTAATGATTGCGGGTTAAGTATACAGAATTTTAAAATAATCATGTATATGGTTTTCCAATAAGAGTGATATGATTTCTTAAAAAAAACACACTAATTCTTAAGGAAATTGAAATGTTTTTTATTTCATGTGAAGTACAATTGATACAATTAAGTTCTGAATAAAACGTCATTCAAATGGCCTCCACGACCTCTTCTGCAGGAACGAATTCGATGAACCCAATTTTCGAGCACTTTTTCCACTAAATCAAGTCGTATGTCATGAATAGCACGTTCTATATTGACTTGTAAAGCTTGAAGAGAGTTTGGTTTATTGCTAAAGACCAATGACTTCAAATAACCCCACAAGAAATAGTCTACTGGTGTTAAATCACAACTTCTTGGAGGCCATTCAATTCACAATTTCTTGAAATAATCGAATCACCAAACTTTTCTCGCAATAGTTCAATTGTTGCACTTGCTGTGTGGCACGTAGCTCGGTCTTGTTGGAACCAAATGTTGTCAAGATCAACTTCTTCCAATTTCGGCCATAAAAAGTTGGTTATCATCGATCTATACCGATCTCCATTGACAGTAACGGTGTTACCAGCTTCATTTCGAAAAAATACGGACCGATGATTCCACCAGACCAAAAACCACACCAAACTGCCAATTTAGGTGAATGCAATGGTTTTTCATGAATCGTTTGTAGATTTTCTTCGCACCAGAATCGACAGTTTTGTTTATTTACCGCACCACTCAGATGAAAGTGAGCCTCATCGGAGAAGATGATTTTCTTAAAAAAGCAAATTCACGACGTTTACGGTTGTCGAATGGCTTCAGTTCTTGAGCGAGAACAATTTTATACCGATGCAAACCCAAATCCTTTCTCAAAATCCGCCAGGTTGTGGTTTGAAACAGGCCCAATTCTTGAGAACGTCTTGAAATCGACAAATTGCGGTCTTCAGCAACGCTTGCCTGAACGGCAGCAATATTTGCATTACTTCGAGCGAATCTTAGTCTTAAAATATAAAATGGCAAAAGCGCACGAGAAGTTGCAATTGGAGAATGATTATTTTGATAATAAAACTGACTAATCTGTAAACGTTGTTCTTGCGTATATCTCACCATGATGAAATTGCAAAACATTACTGAATACAATAAAACAAAAAATGACAGATCATGACATATTACAAATGGCCGAAATGTCACTTAAAAATCATATCATTCCTATTGGAAAACCCTATATTAATTCCCCAAGAATACCTTTAGCTTTGTCTTAAAATAAAAATTATGCCAGTAGCTAAATTTTTGTAGCCACTAGGTGATTTGTGCGTTACTCTTGATTTGATAAAATGAATACCATACAGCCTTCAGCTTTTGCACAAATTAGGAGGCCCCAGCGAGGTATGGCAAATCGGTATACCGGAAGCGACAGTTTCCATAGGAGCTTTTTCACTTTTTGCAAATATGTATTTTGAAAAGTATATAGCGTTGACGAAAAAAGATTAAACCAAAATGATTGTAAATTAAATTTGAAACAAAATTAATTGAGCTCATTTTTGAAATGTTATCGGAAATGACGAGTTTTGATAAAATTTGTTCCACCAAAATTCGGCATCTCTACAGTCCAGGCAGATGAAAAATCGGAAAAAAAAATTCATAGTTGATATTTTTCCATTAATTGGGAGCTCCTAGTGAAATTTGGTAGAAATTTGTGGGAAGGAAGTGGTAGCTGCAATTTCAATTTATACAATGATGTTGGAGTTTTGCGTTTACAATAACAAGGGATATTGTTTTGTAGAGTAGAGAGTTTTGCTTTATAGAGATTGAGAGCGGCGTATTCGAGATATCTGTGTACATTCCTATGGTAAAATAAAGTCGGGTGTTGGCCTCAACATATTCACCATTCCATTTTTTAGATTAGCAGACTTTATAGTTTTTGTTCTTTCTATACGCAAATTGGCTAAAACTGATTAATGATTAATGAACATCTACCAAAAATTATGAATTCGGAATCTTCGAAATATTCAGTAGTCACGCTTTTTTATCAAATTAATACCTGAATAAGATATTTCTATCAACATTAAATATATATTAACTTCGCCCATATATCGGTATTATAATTTATATTGGTACCTATTTACCTAAGCGGAAGGGTGTGTATCCGTGTATAAAAAAATACATCTAAAAATACGAAATTTAATTCACTTTATTAAATTGTACGCCCAAACATATCGAATTTATATTATCGTGTATTTTTAACTTCTATTTGGAACAAAAAATTGATAAACTCGTAAAATCGACAACCCCTTAATCTATATAGGGTAATAACGATTCAAGTGAATTCTATATTTAAATATCGTATTCCCTTTTGCAACAGTTTATGTCACTTTGACACCGAAAATCATACCAATATTTATTATTTTACGTTTGGTACAAAATCATACAGAATTCAAAAAGGTGTACGACTGATTTCACAGTTTTGTCTACGCTTCTTAAACCGACTTTTAATTTACTTAAATTCAGGTTAACCCAAAACTTAAAAATTCGGAAGATTAAGAAAAGGGAAAATTACCCAAATATTTTTTGTTTGCTTTCTTTTATGGCTGACCGTACGAGGTAACATAACCAAATAAAGAATCCCTACATGATACAAAAAATCTTAGTTTCCTGTTCATTTTATCGTGAATAAAACGTATTTTCCTTATATACCAGCAACACGGCTATATTTTACTCGTATATTATGTAGCCTATACGAGACTTACATAAAAGGTTAACGATGTTAATCAAATCGACTGAAAATTTTAACAAGCAAAAAGTCTCTCCGATACACCATGCACACTCCATGTACGTATATGATATTAGATATTACGAATTAATAATCTAATTTTCCAAGAAATTTCCCATCATCGTATCTTGTATTATTTGTGTACCGTATAATGTAAAACACCGTGTGTATTTCGAGATTAATTTTTGAGCAACGAATAAATCAAATCCTAATTAAAAAATCATATGTCCTTTGCATTGGTGTGATGACCTTTAAGATCATCGAGATTACACAGTAAGTTGTTCATGTACATGGATTACATGTTCTTTACCAGTAGAGTACCGACGTTTATTCAACTCGATTAAATTTAATTTTCTGAAATGAAAAAGACGCAAATGGTCCAAAACGAACACACAAAAACTGAAAATTGTGTTTTTTTGGATATGATTCAAACAATTGAAAGCATTGGAATGAAAACACAATTTACTCTATCGTTTCGAATATTTTGTACAGGTGTACCTTGTACAGCTTCAATACGCTTACCACAGAACTTATACTACTTTTATTAAGGAACTGTTAAAAATGTTCAACCTGCATATAACAATTATTGATGTCATTGACACAATTGAACTGTCAGTTAAAATTATGGCATTTAACTACAAAATGCAGCCAGTTCCAAGATCAACTGGAAAAGGGTCAGATGTCCTTAAATTTGATTAGTAAGATATTCTTTAACGCATACTTTAACAATTATATTAATATAGCCACCAGAAATGTTCTGGACAAAACAAAAAATGGAGCGAAACCCGCCTGCAATTTAAGTGACGGACATTTAAAATCAAATCGTGTTTTAAGATATCCGTCTCCTAAATACCAGACGGATTTGAACGTAAATTTTATCGATCAAAAAAATAAAGGGGTTGTTGTGGCCAACACCCGGCTTTCTTTTACCACGGCTGTATAGATAGATTTTGGATACATCACTCGTGATTTCTAAAGCGAAAAATTTTGTTGGAAGAGAATTTGTTGGAATTTGAGTAAAACTGTCTTGTATAATCAATAATCCCTGCCTAAATTTCAGAAAAGCAACAAGGTCAGCCCTTGTTGGTTGAAAATGTAATCTTTAAATTTATTTATATCTTCTAATTCTTAGTTCTTCTTGTAAATGCTCAACTTTTCAGCATTATTGTAAAACCGAAAAAGCTCCTATGGAAGCTGCCACATCTAGTGGACTGATTTTCGCCAAATATCCCAGTGGGATCTCAAAAATTTATGAAAAAGCTTAAGTATGAAGTTTCATTCCGTTCAATCAATCCATCTGGGATGTACAGGGTCGAATTTTTCTTGAAAATCGTTTGTCTGAGAAAGACATAAGTTGTCCTCTTACATTAAATAAAACACACGGAACTACATTACATCCAATCACACAAAATTTATTCATCACACAAATTACACCTCACTGGCAGAACCTTGCATTGAATAACCATTGATAATAACCTTGTCATTGAAATATGTATTTTCGATCTGTAAAACATAAATTTTTGTTAAAATGTAATCGCAAATGTGTACTTACCAATCTTCAATATTAAGTGAGCATCTCTGTTTACTATATCTAGATTAGGATTAAATAATAATTAATTAATTAATGTATTTTAAGTTAAATTAAAACAAATAATTTATAATGAATTACTTACGATTTCTTGTTTACATAAAAGTGACAGCTGTTTTGATTGCAGTAATTGTAAAACTTTTAGTACTCAACTTAATTGGGTGCATTCTATAATTAGTAGAGTTACGTAGACTTTTAAGTAACACATTGCATACGACCTGTTTTTCCTTTATCTTGTAAAAACTCGGGCCCTTGTTTCATTGGCGTTCATACAAGACGGATGTGGATTATTATAATCAAAATACAACTGCTGATAACATAACTTATAAAATATATATAAAAAATTAACATGGTGGTTTGTATTACAAGAGTGGTTTAACATTAATCGAATTCTTAAACTATTGGTTCCGCTATTGGTTCCGCGTGCTGAATATTATTAACTCCTTGGAAAATAAACCAAGCATCGATTCACTTTTTCAACCGAGCATCGATTCATGTATCTTGAGTTCATCGTAATATCTAGTAGCTGCACGAACAACGGCTCTTTGTCGAAAATCATCATTGCCGGTAAAATTTTGGAAAACTGGTATGGGCCCATATTGCTGCATATTTAATTCAAAATCTTTCACTTCAAAACCGTTTTTCCCGTAACGCTATACTTTTCAAAATATTTACAGAAAGGAACAAACTCCTATAAAAGCCGCCACTTCCGATGGAAAAACGAAGAAGCTTCTATGGTAGCTGTCACTTCCGGTGACCAAAAATTCACTGAGATCCTCAATTTTGTCGAATTGTCGAAAAAGCTTAGGTATAAAGTTTCATCCCGATCGCTTAGTCAATTTGGGCAGGACAGGGGCCAGATTTTTGTTTAAGAACGATTATTTTATATTTTAAAAGTCGTAATTTCCGCTTAAACTTTGGAAACTGACCTAGAACGGTGTTATTGCAAATTTATTTAGAATTTTTTCGTTATACTTTTCAAAATATTTACACAAAACGAAAATGGCCCAATACGGAAGCTGCCACTTCCGACGGATCTATTTTATCCAAAATTAATCCGTATGGGTTGTACAGGGTTAAAAAACAGTTTTTGCTGAAAAACCTCTTAATTTATAAAAAAGCTTATGTATAAAGTTTTACTTCGACCAAGCAAACCGTCTACTTGCCATGTAATCTACTTGCACACACACACACACAGATTGTTAAATCTGCAAAAATCTCGAGGTCGAAATTTTTCATGATTACTATACTTTACTTTACTACGTACAAGATAGTAAAATTAACAAAATATCAATAAAATTGAAGCGGTACTCTGATTTTACAGGGTGATCAATAAACAGGGTGGCTGACACGAAGTGTTACCAAAACAAAACGCCACAGAATTTTTATTTTTTGATGAATTTTATTGAATCAAAGTAAAAAATGTTCACAAATATTTAAATTTTCGAATTGCATTAGCAGTTTTTGATTTGGCCACCATTTGGTCCCGCGATTATGGCTTCAAACGGCCGACAAAGCTATTGCATGCAGCACGAAAGTGGCTCTGCGGTATTTTGGATCATTCCTGGCGAAACGTTTGCTTGAGATGATCGACACTTTGGCATTTTTTTGTCCCAACCTTGCTCTTCAAAATACACCAAACCGACAAATCTATTCAGCTTATCAGCTACAAGCATTTACAGACCCCCGGAATTTACCTGGAAAAATTAATGATTACGTGAGTTTTGATGACAAATCCCACTAGAAATATGATGATTGACAAAAAAATTTGCTGATTGTGTTAATCTCAGTATAACCTAAGCTATTAGTAAAACAACCGAAAGTGTTATTTACTAGTGGAATTTTTTTTGGAACTGAAAATAAATAAATAAAAAAATTTAAATTTTGAAAAGGAATGGTTATGAAATTGTCAAGTTTAGTCCAGCATGAACATAACCTAAAATTTTGTCCAGAACTTAGTTTAAAATCCTTGATCAATACTACTATTCAAATTTCATCGTCATTCTTTAAGATATGGCGGAAAGAGGAAATATTGTTAAATTTCAAGATTTCATTTATCGACTTCCTTTACTTCGAAGATCAATCAATTTGTCATTTTTCGGATCACTTTTAATATTTTATTCCGCTGGGATGTTTTATTTAGTGAAAAAAGAGATACAAAATGAATAAAAAAATTCCGCTGGTAATTATATTTTTAAAAAATTTTCTTTTGTGATGGTGCTGCCACTAGCGGCAAGTAGCGTAATCTCTTATTTTTCGCTGTCAAATTTCCGCTATCTTATACAACATAGAATATAGACAATGTTCAAAATTATTATTTCTCCTACCATCACCAAAATTTTACGATTTTGTATTTTAATGGAACCGGTTCAATATGCAGTTCCTTCAACCTTCACAATTAAGAACTTGAACGCATGATTTTGTATGGTAATGAAGCATATGTGTTACGGTTAAATGGTGTCTGTGCTACCGAAAGAAAGTGTAGCAACATGCCACGTATCTATGACAGTTATGTTGGTCTAAACACTCGACTTGGAAAGTTAGATTTGTAAAAATAAAATAACTACTGGGAAACTTTATTTAAATTGAATTAAGTACTTCCGATCGATTAGGCCCGCCAGTGGCACTATTCTGGTAATTATCCGGTAATAGGGAATTGGGGAAATAATTTATATGTAATTTGTATTTAAAAAAAAATCTAGCATACTGAGATAAAAAGTTAGTGTTAATTTTTTCGAAAACAAAACTAATTCGGGAATAATTTTTCCTGCCAGCTTAGGTATGTAAAAATTATTTCCAATTTACAAATATTTACATCAAACTTTTCTCCTCAGTAGACTGGAAAAAAAATATTTGAACAGTAATTATATATAAATTCTTTCCCCAGTTCTCTATTCCCGGGGAAATTACCAGAATAGTGCCACAGGAGATTACCAATAAAAGTGTCTTTGTTCTAGCGTTGTGAATTTGTAAGTTTTATATCTAGTTATACATTTTGGTGGTACGGTAGGTCATGTTCATATACCCATCCGGCTTTCCAGGTCAAGCAGTGTTAAAGTTCATTTGTATTTTCTCAATACTTTTGAAATGTCCTTCGTAGAATGGACACCACACATTTACAGCATATTCCAGATTGGATCGAACGTAAGCACAAAACAGGATCTTAATTATCTCCAAATTAAAAATATCACCCGCTCCACGTTTGATAAACTCGAGCATGAGTTTGCTCTAGCGATGCATAGCTCAATGAGCTTGTAGAGCAAAAGTTAACCGGACAAGTGGTGCAGTGGTTGCTTCGGCACTTGGACCGGGAGGTACTGGGTTCAAATCCCACTAGAGGCTGTATGCAAACAAAATTTTCGTCATCGATTACGATCAGTGATGTTAATAAACACGACTAAGACCCTCTGTTGGAGTGCAGAATTCAGCGCCGACCCACCGTCCATGTCAGTGTACTGTAATTTGTGTGAATGGGTGATGTGTGCGTGAATGAAAACAGGGGATTAATTGACCTTCAAAGAACATTAAATCCATTGGATAGTTAATACTTTCTTTAAAAAAACTCCTAGGTCTTTAGTTTCAAATACGTACTACCTGAAGAAGTTCTTCATTTATCTTACAATCTTTTGTAACGGGGTTGGCTTTTCGGCGAAATGATAGACATTTGCACTTTTCAATGTTGAGATTGAGAGAACTAAACTCGCACCATATCGCTAGGTTGCCTTTGTTAAATAAAATCTAATATTAAATTATTAAATATTAAATCTAATAAATGTCAAAATAAGACCGAAGGGTTATATTGGATATTTCAAGCAATATTTGTTTTTTTTTTCAAATTTAGAAGCTAGTCTACTAGGCCTGATGGGTGCTATTGCTTTGATTTTCAGTCATGACTTTCCAAGTTCCGAGAAGCGAAACTTCTGCAGGCATCGTTCGTTTCCATGTTACAGCTAATCGTCTGACTTTCCATTCGAGAGACCGTCTTGTTATGTCATTTTGGGACTTCCGCAATGTGTAACCAATGCATCTTCATTTGTGCTTTCGTATTTCGATGCCAATGACTGCTTGACTCTTTTACCTTTAAAGAGTTCGGCAATTCTTATTTTGTTGGTCCAGAAGCACCTTAGTATTCTTATAATGCATTTATGTATGTGTATGCTTGTACAGCAGCACTAATTTCACACATGGATTGAATATTCTTAGCTTGGTGTTGTGGGATACGGCAGATGTAGTTCACAGTTTGTGTAACATGTTAAATGTTGTTCTGTCTTTGTTGATTCGTTTCTTTAAATCTTCGTGTGATCCCCCACTTTGCGCTAGGGTACAACCAAAATATACAAATTCATTGACCCCTTCTATTTCTTCTTAGTTGATATGAATCGGTGTGGATATAAGGGTGGTTAGCCTCATCATCTTGGATTCTTGATATTTATTTTGAAGCCACTTACTTTTACTAGATCTCATAGCTTCTATATTTTATGTTGAAGGAACATACGTTCTTAGTAGTGTATTTGTACCGAACGCGATTCCCGCATATCTTGTATGAGTTTGATTAATTTATTTAGCATGACCATTTCACCAAGGTGCCTTCAATATTGCTTTAATGTGTGCGACTACACGTTAGAAATTCACGTTTGTGCAGTGGTGCATTCCATTCGCCAGACTGCTCAAATAAGATGCGTGTTGTGTTAATATGGTCGGTGCAATTTCATCCTATTCTGGACTCAGCTTGTCTCTTTTCCGCAAATTTTTGCATTCTCTCAGGTCATCTTTTTTGGTAATCGTTATAGTAAAGGCTTCCTTCCATTTTCACGGTATTCCACCGGAAGTTCATACTTCTGTTATTACTGGTGATTGAATTACTTTGAATATTTCAGCTCTGCTGTCTTCGAAATATTCCTTCCATCTCTTTAATTGCGCTTTATCTGTTGTTAGGATTTGACCAGATGCATCTCTTATTGGTAGGTTATTCTTAAATTTTCCACCCATCGTACGCGTTGATGTAGTGACGCATGTTTCGGGTTTGCTATCTTAATAATGTTTTCATTGAATTAACAACGGTCACGATTTTTTCTAACTTTTCTAAAAGTAAGAGAGGAGTATGATGATCTCAAAACCACACAGCCTTAATCCGACAAATTTATACTTTTAACGTGCCAATTACCTGAATTGTGTCTAATGTAATTTTAGTTCGTACATGTTCTATTGATATAAAAATCTCTTAGTTTAAATATAACGAATTTAATTTTTGGTATTTAACGTGATTTTAAATATATTCTGGGCTGGGCTAACTTCACACAAGAGCAAATGGGGTTTTTATTGATCATTGTTACCTGATGAATTTTTTTATTTTGTGGGATAGAATCATAGGATAACTTCACGTAACCAAAGACGTTTTAAGGGGTCTACACCACAAAACTAACAAGATAAGTAACGATAGCTGGATAAACTATAATTTAAGTAGTAATTAGTGATAAAACATAAAAGTTGTCTAGGACCTTGTTATGCGAGTGCGTCCTATACACTAGAAGAAGACTGTTTTATCACTAGAATTACTTGTAAAAAATACTGACATCAGAAACAACATCTTGTCGTAAAGTAAGTGAATTTTATTGACTCTTCCCTAGTTTTTGTTTTTATGTTGATTGGTTTTATTTTTTATGATGGTGTGTATAGAAATGTACTCGTATGTAAAGATAAAACGAGCTTTTGCATTATAGCATATTTTTTCGTATGAGTCGTAAGAACAAGCTGAATATGGTCATAAAATTGTAAATCGAAGACAGTTATTTAAACGAAGAGATTCGTAAACAAACCAGCAAATTGATTTAAGGATTTTATTAGATTCGTCTAGAATTGTTCTCTAATTTTTGGCGTGGATTTTCAAAACCTTTGATTTAACGAGTAATACACAGTCAGCCGCACATCAATTAATATAAACCAAATTGTCAAAGAAAACGAAGTTTTTATATTTTATTGATTTTTCGCGCTCTTTACAACGATTACCAGTAAAATGTGCGTTTTGATCATAATCGCGTATGTCCTGTGCAACTCCAGACAAAGACAGGCATCGTTCTTTCTACTATGTAAGCTAAACAATTTAATAAATTTTAGACTAGATTAATATTTTAGAATAGATTGAAATTAATACTAAAATTAATTATCGTAGTTATCATTGAGATGGTGTATTCGATGGTAACATTCTATATAAGCTTAACTAAAATCAAAAAAGAGTCTCTTTTAAGAGAGTCTCTATTAAACCCTAAATACTATAATATAAAAAAAATTGTATACTACGTAATAAAAATATATTCTTGAAATTAAAAATTTGGCTACTTACTCGTAAATACTAAAAATTAATTATTATAAAAATTATTCTAAGTGTTTTAATTAAAATGCCTTAATAATACAAATGGACTTCCCAACGCAAACAACCTGTGGTTTATTATACAACAAGCAGGAAAATCGATATGGAAGCTATACGATATTAAAGCTTTCTTGCCAATATCTTGAAACCATAGCATTTACGAAAAAACTATTTAAACCAAGGGATTGTAAATTCACTTTCATCAAAATGGATTTTTATTGCAATAAGGTTGAAACGTGTAGCATCTACAAGGTTTCTAGAAACCAGTTAATCATCAAGAAACAACTAGCTCGAGAACAACAACCAGCTAAACCAAAAGAAAAATCACCTCCACCAATAAATGTCGTCGGGATATCAAATTTCTCCACTACACAATCGATTATGAAATCGATTACGGTAGCAGAGTACAAACTCGTGTCTCTAAACAATGGCGTCAATGCCCAATTAAAACTATGGCTAGAGGACTTCACCCAAACTGCGCAATAGAGGAAATTATTGAGGATCTCAAGCAAAAGAGTTATCAAATAGAAAATGCCGTAAACATCATTAAGAAATAAAAAATCAAAACTGAACAAAGAGTTCAAATTAACAAAAGAGGGCTTCCACTATTTATGCTCACTTTTAATAAACAAAAAGTGGAAGATGTGTATAATATCAAGGCAATACTTAACATGAGAGTTTAAATAGAGCCATTGAAGAAAAATAGTGGGTTAATACCGCAGTGCAAAAAATGTCAAGGTCTTAATCATACGCAGAAATATTGCCAAAGAGAGAGTAGATGCGTGAAATGTGCCGAAAAGCATCATGTCCAAGTATGCCCGGTTAGTAAAAAATATTCCTGCGAAATGAAGTTAATTGCAATAAGCCATATTCCGCAAACTATCGGGGATGTGAAATAGCTAAGGAGCTACAAAGAATAAGAAATAAAACGCGAAAACAAAGTCCAAGAATATCGGTAAAAATGTATCAAACTTCTACCAAAGAGGCACCTAAACCTCATGCTAGTAAAACGGGAGAACCAAACCCAAAACTGTACTCGCAAATAATCATGACAAAACCAGATATTTCGGAGGGCATACAGAAGGTACAGCAGTGCTCCAAAAGATACTAAGAACCATGGAAGCTCTTAACATTCGTCTAGCTAAACAAGAGAAATCTCCTTCAAGCTCTAAGCAACAGGTTAGATAAGCAAGACTCTCTAATGCAAACAACAACAAATAAAACATATAGAATAGTAACCTGGAATGTAAATGGGCTACTGTACCATATTCTAGAATTATAAATTTTACTAAATACCGAAAAATAGATAAATGACTAGTATCGGAAACACATTTTACCTGAACTTCATATCTTAAAATGTGTGGATACAGTTGTCACCACGCCATTCATCCAGCGGGAAGGGCAAGGGGAGGATCGTCGTTGGTTATAAAAGAAAACATCAAACACTTTATAAATCTTCAAATTGAAGTAGTCACTTTAAAAGTAAGGGTTATCCAATTCAAGCTTGATAAAGTAAACTTAAAAAAAACACACAAAATATTCGGAATGTATTGTAATTTTTATTTCATTTTACAGATTGATCCTTGCCATTTTTAGTTAAACAAGATATCATTCAAATGTCCTCCACGGGGACTTCTTACAGGCCTTGATTCTTTTGCGGTAATTTTCAATGACTTTTCGGCACATTTCGGGCGGTATCTCGGCCATTACCTTACGAATATTTGTTTTCAATTCGTCAAGAGTTTGAGGATTGTTTGCGTAAACACGATCTTTCGCGTAGCCCCACAAAAAGAAATCCAAAGGCGTTAAATCACAGGATCTTGGAGGCCAATTGACATCAGCCAATCGCGAAATCAAACGTCCAGGAAATTTCTCTTGCAAAAGATCTCGATTTGCTCGTGTTACGTGACTGGTTGCTCCATCCTGCTGGAACCACATATCGTCAAGATCATAATCTTCGATTTTCGTAAAAAAATAATCGGTTAACATGCGGCCATAGCGCTCAGAATTGACGGTAACGGTTCGTCCATGGTTGTTCTCAAAAAAATACGGCCCAATCACACCACCAGACCACAATGCGCACCAAACAGTGACTTTTTCCGGGTGTAATGGCTTCTCTACAATCAATTGTGGATTTTCTGAGCCCCAAATTCTACAGTTTTGCTTATTAACGTATCCACCAAGCGAAAAATGAGCTTCATCACTAAGTGAGCTAAATGAGCTTCACACTTTATAATAAGATTTAATAATTTTAACGCGTTGGTCGATTGTTAAATGCTCCATATTCTTAAATGGCAGAATGTCAACTAAATAAATGACAGCGTACTTGAATCTTTGACAGATGTCGGTATACAGATTTCTACTTTATCAACCTCGAATTGGATAACCCTTTAATAACGAAGAATATAGTGTATCGTCAATATATTGCTCCTCAAGATATAATTTAATTAAATAAGACTATTGCACATTATTTAAATCACTTGGACCAAATTTCATAATCGGAGGGGATTTTAATGCAAAAAACACTTACTGAGGATCAAGAGTAACCTCTAAAGAAGGAAGAGAACTATTTGCAGCAGGAAGACTGTGCAATTGTAATTTTCATTCTGGAGATCAACCAACTCAACTTATTTACCTACGGATAGAAACAAAATACCCGATATCGTTGACTTCTTTATCACCAAAGTATAGACGAAAACTACATATACCTAGAAAGCAGCGAGAGGATTATGTCGGATCACACGCATTTTATTATGACAATCAGTGCAACGATTGTTAAAAAAACAAGTCCACCTTCGCTAACTAACAAAAAAGCTTGCTGGGACAAATCCCAGAAACTTGTTGAGGATAATATTGATCTCCAGGTGCCAATTAAAAGCCCGATACAGCTGGAAACAGAACTAGAACAACTCAACAACAGTATGCAAGAAGCGGCGTGGAGTAGTACCCCTTCAAGTTCAAAGAAAATGCGCCGAAACGCTATTTATCCCCTGGAAGTTAGGGAACTGGTTGCAGCAAAACGAAAAGCAAGCAAGGCTTGGCAAAGAAGTCGAGCGCCAGAATATAAAACAACTCTAATTTGTTTATCCAATAAACTAAAGTTGCTAATTAAAGAAATCAAAAACGAATCCATTAATAAATACTTGAGTGGCCTTACTTCGGAAAAAGATACTGAAAGATACTCCCTTTGGAAAGCGACAAGAAATTTAAAACGACCTAAACTACCAATTCCACCAGTAAAAAATGAAGATGGCACATGGGCTATAAGTGTAAAGCAAAAAGCGTCGTTGTTTGCAACCCACCTCGAGAACACGTTCCAGCCTCTATCTAAACAAACTGCAGAGAAAAACATGCCACCAGTATATAAAATGGATAACTGCAATATAAAGGGTTTTCCAATAAGAGTAATATGATTTCTTAAAAAAAACACACTAATTGTTAAGGAAATTGAAATGTTTTTTATTTAATGTGAAGTACAATCGATACAATTAAGTTCTGAATAAAACGTCATTCAAATGGCCTCCACGACTTCTTCTGCAGGAACGAATTCGATGAACCCAATTTTCGAGCACTTTTCCACTAAATCAAGTCGTATGTCATGAATAGCACGTTCAATATTGACTTGTATGGCTTGGAGAGTGTTTGGTTTATTGCTAAAGACCAATGACTTCAAATAACCCCACAAGAAATAGTATAATGGTGTTAAATCACAACTTCCTGGAGGCCATTCAATATGACAATTTCTTGAAATAATCGAATCTCGAAACTTTTCTCGCAATAATTCAATTGTTGCACTTGCTGTGTGGCACGTAGCCCCGTCTTGTTGGAACCAAATGTTGTCAAGATCAACTTCTTCCAATTTCGGCCATAAAAAGTTGGTTATCATCGATCTATACCGATCTCCATTGACAGTAACGGTGTTACCAGCTTCATTTCGAAAAAAATACGGACCGATGATTCCACCAGACCAAAAACCACACCAAACTGTCAATTTAGGTGAATGTAATGATTTTTCATGAATAGTTTGTGGATTTTCTTCGCACCAGAATCGACAGTTTTGTTTATTTACCGCACCACTCAGATGAAAGTGAGCCTCATCGAAGAAGATGATTTTCTTAAAAAAATCGTTATCGTTTTCAAGTTGTTCCAAGACAAAATCAGCAAATTCACGACGTTTACGGTGGTCCAATGGCTTCAGTTCTTGAGTGAGAACAATTTTATACGGATGAAAACACAAATTGTTTCTCAAAATCCGCCAGGTTGTGGTTTGAGACAGTCCCAATTCTTGAGAACATCTTGGAATCGACAAATTGCGGTCTTCAGCAACACTTGTCTGAACGGCAGCAATATCTGCATTACTTCGAGCGAATCTTTGTCTTATTGGCACTTCAACATTATGTAAAGAAAATGTACGCTCAACATTTTCAACAATTCGACGAAAAGCGAGCACACTTGGACGAAAATTGCAATTGGAGAACGATTATTTTGATAATAAAACTGAATAATTTGTAAACGTTGTTCTTGCGTATATCTCACCATGATGAAATTGTAAACATTACTGAAAACAATGAAACAAAAAATGACAGATACAAGTGGCCGGAACGTCACTTAAAAATCATATCATTCCTATTAGAAAACCCTGTATCTCCTGTCACATTACAAGAATTAAAGGAGGAAATCAATCTTAACCAAAATACAAAGAAATCTCCAGGAACTACTCCAAATAATTAATGCAGTGTTCAGACTTAAACCAGTTCCAAATCAATGGAAAGTTGCAGAAATAATTATGATGCCTAAACCCAACAAACCACTAAACGACAAAAATTCGTATAGGCCGATTTTCATACTCCCAATAATTTCAAAATTATGAGAAACTACTCCTAAAGAGACTCAAACTAATAATAGTAGAAATAATCTTATTCCGCTACATCAATTTGGATTCAGAGAAAACCATTCAACAAGTACACCGAATTACAAACATAATTGATGACGTACTTGGAAAAAAGAAAGTATGTTCAAGCGTCTTCTTGGATGTAGCCCAAGCCTTTGACAGAGTATGGCATAAAGTCTTGGAATATAAATTACAAAGAGACTTATACCAAAGCAGTTTTATGAAATTCTAAAATCTTACTACTAACTCATTCGAGTTAAATTAGATGGCGAATACTCAGAAATTAAGAAAATATCAGCAGGAGTACCACAAGGTAGCGTTCTGGAACCAACTTTATATGTTCTGTACACCTCGGACCTGCCAACGATAGAGGAGACTAACATAGCGTCGTTTGCGGATCACACGGCCATCTTAGCAGTTGCTAATAGTATAGAAGAATCTACAAGCAAATTGCAAAGAACTACTAATCCTGTCAATACCTGTACCAAGATATGGCGAAAAAAACTTAATGAAACAAAATCTCTTCACGTAAACTTTCCTAACAAGTAGGTCAACTGGATACCAGTAAAACTGAACTCTCAGCAAATTCCCTATGCAAACACGGCAAAATATCTAGGCATAACTCTAGGCGCGAAACTAAAATGGAAATAGCATGTGAAAAAGAATAAAGAAGAGTTAAACATCAAATACAGAAGGATGGATTGGCTCTTAGGAAGAAGTTCTGAGTTAACTCTACATAATAAATTGCTGCTATACCGGCAAATCCTAAAACCTGTGTGGACTTACGGTATTCAGCTCTGGGGCTCTACAAAGAAAACCAATGTCAATATCATCCAGTCGTTCCAAAGCAAAGCCCTACGTGGAATAGTTAATGCACCGTGTTACACCAGAAATGACAACCTCCATAGAGATTTAAAGATGGATTTCGTCAGTGAAGAAATAAACAAACACGCGAGAAAACACAGGCAACGTATTAGTCTACACCAAAATGCTGAGATGCGTCGTATGTTGGATGATTCAAACCCAGTAAGACGGCTGCGAAGGAAGAAACCACATGATCTACTAGATCCAATCAGGATCGACTAAAAATATAATAAAATTGTAAAGGGGACTAACCAAAGAGCTACAACCCTCCAAACAAGAATATAAATTATGAAAGATAAATTTCTAGATGATTTGTAAATCAGTTGTAATAAATAAATATATTTATCAAAAAAAAAATCTACAAGAAATCGAGTAAGCATTAAAAGATTCTCATAAATTAAAGGATTAAAGTTTGAACGAGGACTGACCTTGTTGGGTAGAAAATTTTTTGAAATGTAAGCGGAATTGACGGTTATACAAGACTGTTAAAATGATAACTGTTATGTGTTTATATAAGCAATTCTTCCAGTGCTCAACAAGTGGTGAAAGTTTGTATTCCTGATGGCTACATTTAAGGTCCTCTCAATTTTCGATCAGGAATTACACGGAAAGATTGTCACTTTTGCGGATGACATGGTGTTGTAGTACTCTAATAAGGACGTGCTTTTATTGAAAGGTACATCAAAGAAAATATTAGTTTACTAAATAATTGGTTTTGTATTCATGAAATGGAGTTGAGCTACAAATTCAAACTGATGAATATCAATGTTTCTGAATCTTTCCATCAAGGAATTTAATTGATTTATCATTTTGTCAGGGTTTTTCTTGTATTAATTTGAACCGATGTGAAGTATTTAACATTTATCAAAAGTGTAGCTACACAAAATTACAAATAACAAAAGTGTAGTTACACAATAAGATAAAAAGTGTAGCTATACACACAAAAAATAATAAACTAAAAAAAAATAAAAATAATAAATAAAAGAAATAAATTCATCCCTGCCATATTTTTTGTGTGTATAGCTACACTTTTTATGTTATTGTGTAACTACACTTTTGTTATTTGTTAATTTGTGTAGCTACACTTTTGATAAATGTTAAATACTTCACACCGGTTTAATTTGAGTGTATCAATTGATTCCAATGACACGATTAAATATTTACAACTCAACTTTAAAGTGCATGTTGATAAATTGAAAGTGAAACTTGCAACTTCTCTTTTTTGATTTCTTAAGAAGCCTGTATTTCGCTCTTTTTGATTTGCACCTCCTGTATGGTTTATCTTGTTGGGGTGATATTTACTTACCTACTTCGAAACCACTAAATACTATCCCTACGTTATCTGTATGGATTATCCCACACCAGAAATTCACACAATATAGCTATATTTATAGTTATCATTATATGCAAATGCAGCAAATTTTACTGTAGGCGTATAACCAATATTTCGTATTAATAATGCAGTTGATTTAAAATTATAAAAAACTGCCAACCAACATATGCGATATTACATATCAAACTTTATTAAAATTGTGTCATTAAAATCAGCTTAAAATCTGCACTACTGAATTCTTTTTTCTAACAAAAATCAAATTCAAATATTGATCGTATAAAAACTTATCAATTTATTTTAAAAATAGATTTTTAATATTTTCTGCCTCAACTTCCGGTATACGAGTATATAAACACATTTACATGTAAAACAAAATTTTATTTGAAAAATTTCCTCACGCTTTAATCAATTTCAACAGAAAACTAAAAAAAATTTTGATTGCTATACCACATCAAATATTCAGCACATACTCGTGTACTCGTACACATAATTCGAAGGAAATTTTTAAAATAATTTAAAAATGTTAAAAAGTATAAGAATAAGTCACGTTCGAATTTTAAAAAAAAAAAGTTTTCGATTAGTTTTTAAAAATTAATTTTGGTTTGAAAAATTTGAATATATCCCGATAATACAGGTTGGGTTGAAAAAGATTGGTTTGTTCGAAAATTTCAGCGATAGAGGGTTGTTTAGACGTCAACCTATACTTATAAATACATTAAGTGTTATGTGCTCTCTGCAGAAGGAGTTAGGTTTAGATTATTTGTCATTAGAAGTTAGAACCGTTATTAATATTTGAGATTGGAGATATAAACTAAAATCAAATATTTTCATGATTAACGAATTCTAGAATATTTTTATTTTATCGGCACGAGTCCAAATTATATGCAAATTAATATATTTAGCCTCGTGAGTTGTAGTCTTAAGTAAGAAAATAGCCCAATAACCTTTGAATATCTTAACCTAAAAGTTTTATTTCTTTTTTTTTTGCCCTTTTGGAAGAGAAAATGATGTACAAATTAACCACCATGGTTATAATTCGTTTGAAATCGTATGATGCATATTTCTCTAACAATAATGTTACGATTTTTAGGTGGTGCTGAGCTGGACGAACCACTCTCACTTAGGACGTCCCCATCGCCACTTACGGATTGCAGGTTGATTTGGTGCTTGACCGACACCTTCATCAGCGTATACTAATCTCAAAGATATGATGTGGGTTCGAGCCATCATAAAAGAGATTTTCATCATACAAGGTGGTCGTCGCAATCGTAGATACTTATTTTGCTAAGAAAGCTATGGGCTGCTACTTTTTAACGAATGTGAAGTTTTTAACAAAATAAAAAAATTAACAAAAACAAACAGTCGGTAAAAGCAATGTTATTAATGGAGACCTGACAACAGACGAATTTACTTTAATTAAAATTTATTATCACAACTTAAATTAAAATAGTATGCAATATTTAAGATTCCGTTAAATATTGGCACAGTGATGAAATTGAATTGCATGTATACGGATTTTTGGGTTTCAGGATATTAATATTATTGGCCAGATCACAGACCTACTACCGAATAGTGACTAGTATCAAATGAAGGTGCTCTTTGGAATTAAATTTGTCGCATCCGAAATCTAGGGTATTTTCCAATTTGTTAAAGCTGGGCCCATCAGCATCCCCTCAAACGATTTTTCCCGAAATGAAAATCCATCGCAGCCAGTTCACGGCATTCAAAAATCACCTTCCAGGTTAGGTTAGGTTAGGTTTCAGTGGTTGCTATCGCTCACTTAGGCCAGTCCTGCTAGCGCAGGGCATGAGCATAGGAAGTGAACAAGAGTCTTCTCCTACTCCTCGTCCTTGCAGCTTCTGCAAAAGTTATTTGCATCTAGATTCAGCCTTCTCGCATGATCTCCGAAAAGGTAGTGTCACGTAAGTACCCTTACAATTCTACCTAAATCACGCTTCCTTAGTGTGATCAAGATCTTGGATCGCTTCAAGCTCAGCTCAGGCCATACTTGCTTACCTAGCATACCTAGCATTTGCCAAGCCAACTGCTTTCCTATGACTAGCTGCTTTTAGCCCAGACATAGGCCTTTCTACACATTCTCTCCCTGCTTCCAGATGGAGAGTCATACCGTACCTTGCTAGTTCGTCTGCCCTGCAATTTCATTTAACGTCAGAGTGGTCCGGAGCCCAGACCAACTGGATATTGAAGTGTTCACTCATGTGTGACAATCCAACGCCACTCTTGATGCCAGGGAAACTAAATCCAGCGAAAGAATGGCCGCCCGACTGTCCACACAGATAGTGATATCAGTCAAAGATATTACACTGTGCTTCAACCAGTTCATGACTTCTTCAATAGCTATAACTTTAGTCTGGTACACGCTGCAGTAATCAGGTAGACGAAAGATAGACTTACATTTAATTCCCCACAGAACACACCAGCTCCCACTCTACCATCGAGTTTGGAGCCGTTGGTGAAGAATTTAACTTCCCCGGTCTCCATAATGAGACCATTCTTCTAATCCTCCCTAGAGGGAAGAATTATCTTAAAACGCTTGCCAAAGTACAAAAGGGGTGTTATATAATCCAAATTCACCAGGTCATTCCTCACAGAATTGGCTATATTTGAGTGCCATTTTTGCAGGCACTTCCACCCCGAAATCGCTGATAGCCGGGCGGCCGTATTGACCGCCATTTGCTTACCGATAATATTCAACGGGAGAAGGTACAACATAACCTTTAAGGCACTAGTGGGGTTCGTTTTCATCGCCCCACTAATGAGCAAGCAGGATGGCATTTTTGCTAGAATAGAGTGTCACATTGGCTTTATTCACTCTTTCTATCGTGTTTGGTTTCCAACTGAGCTACTGAATAGAAGGATCCCCAGGATTCTCGCCCTATCAGTAAGGGCCAGCTTAGTACCATTTAGACTTGGTGGAACCATTACCGGAATTTAATATCTCCTAGTGAAAAGGGCTCTGTTTTAGATGGGTTAATCCCCAATCCACATCTGCTGGCCGAACCCGCAGTGATTGATAACGCATTCTGCATCACATCTCTGATTGTACATAGGTGCTTCCTCGAGACAGCTATCGCTACGCCATCGGCATAAGTAACCACGCCTATTCCTAGGAATAGGCCAGGTATTCCTCCTAACGGAGACTTCCCCCATCTCTGCTATAACCCTTCTGCTACTTAGCAGGTGATTAATTAGCCTGGTTACAGGATATTCAATCTCAAGTGGCAACAATCCGTTCCTAATTGCCTCCACCTTCACGTTGTTGAAAGCGCCCTCGATATTGAGAAACGCCATTAACGGGTATGCTTGAAAATCCTTCCAGCAATTTTTATTAAAATTATTGAAACGGAGAAAAAAATTTAAAAATTAACCTGGGCTCACTAAGCAGCGAGTCGCCATCGGGTTTACCGAAAAAAGAATCCATCGCAATCGGTATCGGGTACTCAAAAACTACTTTCCAGCAATTTTCATTAAAACCGTTGAGTGGAGAAAAAAATGAAAAATGAACACTAGCTCAACAGATGACTTGTTACACGAGTTTTACCGAATTGAGGATCTATCGCAATCGGTTCCTAGTACTCAAAAACCTCCTTTCAGCAATTTTCATTAAAATCGTTTGAGCTGAGCAATAAAATTGAAAATAATCACTGGGCCCACCAGAAAACCCCTTACACGATTTTACCCGAAATGAGGATCCATCGCATTCGGATTATTGGTAAGCCAGTAATCAATGGATAATACAGTGAAACCAAAAATCGTCCAAAATGTTCTATACAATTCGATTTTCCAACTCATTGACAAATGGGAAAATCTCGCACATTTTTGATAACACCAATTTTATTTCAAAGAGCTACTACTCGGTACTATCTCTGTGATCTGGCCAACTAAAAGAAAGCAATAACTGACTCTCACTCTCACGATATTTTTTCAAATTATTTGTATTTGTTGTGTTCATTTGTGGTGGTATTAACAACCCATCTAATTTAGCCTCTTGGAACTTATTTTACTTTCGATTGGACAAATAAAGTTTATTAATTTAGAACAACAGTGTTTAAAGATTCTCCAGCAGGAGCAAATGCTTTAATTTTAAAATTAAGTTTTAAGCGAACTGATTTGAATAGGATCGAATTTAACCGTTTTCGGTTTTGGATTCATTTCCGGTTTGACACTGCCTGAAGTTGGCCCAGATATTAAATAACGAGTACGGGTTTATGCAGTTTTCGTAGATAAGGGATCCATCTTTGAAATGACAAAGTAAGAAAATTTCTATTAATTAAGTGCTCTAAACCTGCATCGACGAAATTAGTCAGCCTCAATGAAACCTGTACCGCGAGGAACGAGCTTACAATTAAACCTGAACCGCTAAAATTATAACCTTTTATGTAGCTGTGCTATCGGGATGGTTCTTGAACCATAATTTGTTACAAATTAATTACATTGAGTAGGTTTAAGTTAGTTCAAGACCACCCCCATAACTTGTCTATGGGTAAATTTCATCCCAATACGATTATTTATTTCAAAAACTTTAAACAACTTTAAAAAAAATTTACACCAAGAAGTCTTGCCGAGAGTATGTCAAGCTTTATCCAGGTGTGTAATAATTTATTTTTGTGTCCGGTTACACGAAATTGGCTCCGAACGGTAACGGTTCCAAATTGGTAATTTAAAGGTTTTTATACCACATTTAATAATTTATTACACCAAACCGCCACCAGATATTGAGTCAAATGTTACTCGTTGGACATTATGGTGGGTATGGAATAAATTGGCGGAATTGGCCCCAAACCAGACCGCCACAGATATTGAGTCAAATGTTACTTTGTGGACTTTTTGGAGGGCAGGTTGTATCTGATGGCGGGTTGGAGTAATAAATTATTAAAGGTGGTATAAAATCGACCTTTAAATAACCTATATGAAACCTTTGCCGTTCGGAGCCAATTCCGCGTATCCTGACACAAAAATAACTTATTACACACCTGGATAAGGTTGACTTGGCCACCACAATGTCTAAGGGGTAACGTTATACTCAATATCTGGTGGCGGTGTGATGTAATAAATTATTAAGGTTGGTAAAATCGACTTCTAGAGCAATATTTTTCCGAAAATCTGGTGGCAGTTTGGTATAAAAAAATTTTTAAAGTTGGTTAAATTGACGTTTTTTAAATAAATAATCGTTTTGGGGTGAAATTTATCCTTAGGCAAGTTATAAGGATGGTCTTGAAATAACTTAATGTAATTAATATTTTGGTAATAAATTCTGGTCCAAGAACCATTCCGATATCATAGCTACATAAAAAGTTACAATTTTGGCGGTGAAGGTTTAATTGTAAGCTAAACTGTGAACTATGATGATATATTTTTTATCGGGAGGATCCAGTAAATCTCTAATCTAATCTATTAGGATACATTTTTTTGTGCTAACATAATAAAATGTCACGAGAGCAGGAAGTTTTTCGGGATATATAAAAGTTTGGTGATAACGTCGAATTTTTCGGGATTCCATTGAAAACTGTTATGATATTCACATTTTAGAATTGCCATCGCATTTTGTCGGGATTTTTCTTGGGCTAAAATCACAGCCATTACATAAGTGAGTATATACCGTATTTCCCAGGTTTACTGGGAATATATTGTCGAAAATTAAATCGACCTCGTGTTGCAACTAGCTGCCCGTCTATTGTGATATTAGCTGATGGCTTATATGGTTATCTTAAACTATCTAGAAACATGTTCCAAATATTTCTAAAGGCTGCCGATTTGTCCTATTTCAGCCGGTTTTTTCTGGTGTGATGATTATAATACCGAAGGAATCGTAAAAGTTGGTGCGTTCTCGCCAAAGACATAACGGCTATATAGAAAGGGCGATTATCCCTTTTCCAGAGTTCATCTAATCTTTCATTAGAAAGATAGGCGCAAAGTACTCCTATCAACGCATATATTTCATCGGAGTCTGTATCGTTCCAAATCCGAGGGCGTTTTGCTTCAGCTGAGATGTAATGTTGTAATAATAATCTTTGGCTTTTCTTTTTGTCTCACATACAATAATTAGTGGTGTATTTAGATTGTCGGCCAATGAGGCCGATGATAATCCTTCCTTTTCTTTTAAAACGTGAAACTTTGGAACGCGTAAAAGATGTGAGAAAAACCATAACACAGTCCAATTACACATTTGAATTATCAATAGTACACTAACACAGGGAGGCTCTTGAAATCAAAAGTCAGTCTTGAAATCAAAATTCAGCTTGGTATAAATTAATTAATTAATAAATGGTCGTTTATTTGCTCGAGGTTTTCTTCCTGTTCCCAGCAATGGGAAAGCTAAGATGCGTGAACAACAATTTGTTCGCCTAAAGAAGCGATTAAAGCGTTAAAAAACCATGTTTTGGAGCTATCATCTTCGGACTGGCAAAAGTGTTTCGATAAATGGTTTGAGCGTATGTAAAGTGTATCAAAAGTGTAAGTAAATGTATTTTGAAAAGCAATAAAGCAATTATTGATGAAAGATTTTAATTTTTTATTATTTTTTCTAAAAACTTTTACGGCAGCCCTCGTAATCAACAAGATATAAAAATTCGATAGCCGACGGTCGGTATCAGTAAAATAGAGACACAGATTTTAATATAGAAATGAATGGGGCAATTTTTGACCCCAGTACACAGAAATGCGTTTAGTTTCATTCTAACGATAAAAATGCAATAAAATCATTCGATTATAACTCGGTTTTTTTATCTGGCGTATATTCAATTGAGGAAGGCATATCTAAATGGATTTTCAATCATTTTTAGCAATTAGTTTTTTATTTACATTTTTGTAGGTCTGGGGTAGTTTTTTACCCCAATGTACAGTGTGAAGGGTAATAATGTTTATTTATTTGTTAATGCTAATTATTAATACAAGCGTCTTCCTATTTCACTTTCACTAGTTCTACATTCCACTTGGTTCGATTGTTGATTGCAAAAGTATCTGACGATTGCTATAAATCAGAAAGCAAAATGTTATCATCCCATATTTTGTAAATCATAATATTGTTGTATCAATAATAAATACATAATGTTATAAATTATATTAAACATGAAATACATAAAACTGTCTCATAAATCAATTAGGACGTATATGACACAAAAACAAACAAACGTTTTATTGTATGTATTGTGGCTCTGCCACAATAACGAACTTCATACCCAGATGTAATCTACAGTTGTTGTGTATATTTTATGAATTCATTTTTCTATCCATCCTCAGTTACATACACAATTGCACACGCATACACACATACTCAACTCATGAAAAGCCAAACGAATGGAAAACTTTAAATTGACGTAATGTAGAAAACCATTTTTCTGTTTGTGATGATTGCGTCTAGACGAATATATTAACCGTACTATGTACCATTAGTCTACAAATCAGTACGATTTTCATTTCATATAATAAACCAATGATATTGAATACCCATAACCAATTTATGAATTAGCTCCTTTATGTTTTCCGACTGAATTTTATACTATTGGGATGAGGCAGTGCAAACTGCAAGCTAAAGCGGGGTTAAATGGTTTATACGAGTATATAAGTACTTTCGTATGAATTCAATAAATTATTTGTTGACACAAATATGACCCTCTGTCGGAGTGTAGAAATCATGGGTCGTCCCATCTTCCATGCCAGTACTATATAGGATAGCATGGAGCAATGCAATGTGCAGATGGTTCTGCATAAGTCAGACCTGTAGTCGTACTTCCTCGACTTGACTACTGCGGAAGACGTCAAAACCGAGCCACGAAAGAGTTGTGAGTGCTTCGGCCCCAGAACAGATTGCATAGTTCATAAACAAACAAAAAAACATTGCGCACAGAAATCTGACACGTCCTATAATTTTAGCAAGCTTTTTGGTTTCAAAATTGTCGTCAACATCCAAGGGAATCAGCTTTGGTGAAAAATTAAAATTACGTTGTAGGGTTTGTTGTGTCGCTCGTGATTCCGCACCAACAAATATTTTCATTCTTCGGTTTGGTGTTTTGATCACTTTATTGAACCCACTATTTTTGTTATTTTCTGCATATAGCTGGCTACATATAAATATCTACTTTTTATTACTTTCTTTTCGTTGCAAATCTTCATCTAATCTAATATCAGGTCATCGCCATATAAATCTTCCGTGATTTAGAATGCTCAGTCGGGGAAGGCTGAACTTGATTTCGTTAGCGAAGAGACCAAACAAAGATAATGAAACGCTGGCATGGACTAAAGAAATTAAGGAACCTAGGCTTGTGGTTCTTTTAAAGGGTATATGTCAAAGCGAAAGAGGTCGGCGTTAGGTTCCCGGTAACAGATAAAGCCACTAAGCCTTACAATTATGTCATTGATAGTGTTACGGGGTGGTTCAACAACCACTCCGCAGATTTATCTAAATATGCAGAGGCCTCTATCTCGGTGATTTTTTCGACTAGATCGGAGGGTTTTGGGTCGTGGGGAAGTTGAGGCTTGCATATTACTGACCTGCACCGTGGAACAGAACACAAAAATAAAAAGCAAACTAAAAAAACTGAATCTAAATTGACACCAGAATTATGTCGGCCGAAATTTGAGGAAGATTATAAATATAATAATAACCGGGTGTGTCCACCCAGGAACGACAGGATCTTATGGTCGTCCCTGAATGGATGACACATACGTTGGACCGACTCGAAATGAGACCACCCCTCCCATCATAACAAACCGGAAAAAATCTAGTAAATCATTTTAATCAAAAACAAAACAAAATGTGAAGCGGCACACAACTAAAAGGAGCCAACACAAAAGGAGCGAAAGCAAAAAAAAAATAAAGCAGAATGCTTGGAAACGCCGAGCTGTTTTTATTAAAATAAATTTTTAAAAAAAAGAAGAAACAAAAGGGACGAATGAAGCAAAAAAAGAAAAGGGGAAAAAACGATTGAATGAAAAACGCGGTTCGTGAAAAATATTAAGAAGGAAAAACGCGGTTCGTAAAATTGAAATGATACCGAGGTGCACCCAATGGGCGTGCCAATAAAAAATTAAAAATTTGAAATTAAAATAAAAAAATCGAAATTTAAAAAAAATTAAAGTTGAAAACAAAAACAAATATAAATATAAAAAAGTGTACCTCGTTGTGACCTTCAAGGTCGACCTCCCAGGTTGCGGTGTCCTTGCTGCCGTTGGGCGTCTTCCCTCCATAAACGGAATAAACGGCTGGCCACGTGGTTGGCCACCCGTAACCAGGACTTTCGTTGGGCGTGTTCCAGCCTTATAAGTTTTTGCCTCGATAGACCGCTAAAATGTTGAGAATCGCCTCGATAGACCGCCTTATATGTTGAGCGTCTTCCCGCCGTAATAAGATGTACGCCTCGATAGGCCGCCTTAAATGCTGGGCGTCTTTGTGCCGTTATCCAATATCACACATTTTCTGCGATTCAGCTTTTTTATGTATGGCACAAAACAAGTACATAACAAGTTTTATAATCCTTTCTACTCGAGGAAAATATTTTTGAACTCCGGCACTTGTGGTGCGAAATCTTTTATTTGGCTTGCGGTACGTGCAACGTATTGATTGATTGATTGATTGATTTTGAATGTACGACCAAGTTCTTAGGCTTGAGTTCCCGGATGACGCCGGGTCCACCGTACACCCTTTTTTACACATAACAAAACCGAAGGATTGGATAGGTTAGTTAAGTGGGACAGAATCGGCCCGGTGGCTTGCGGTACGTGCAACGTATGATACAAAATCATAAAAATATTTTCAGTATTCCGATTTAATGCTTTATTCATAAAACTATCAAAATTACACTTTTGTATTACGCTCTACTACCACTAGAAGTTAACAGCATGTCCCGGTCACTGTCGCTTTACAAAGAATTTAGAACCAGAGCAAAAACTTGGATTCCAGAGTAGCCTATAGTGATCCTAGATAAGTACTTCAAAAACTGAAAATCAGCAATCCTGACCTACCAACTTCCAATTGAAGCATTAGCAAGCTGGAAGAGCTAAAGGATGATCAGCTCAAGCGGTAGGCTGCCTGTTAAAAGTAAGTAAGCGGTTAGGCCAAAATAAAGGGCAGTTGAAGAGTTATAATGAGGTGGAAAAGCTGGAGGCGTTAACGCCAGACGAGAAATCTGATAGACCTGTGGTGTGGTATACGAGTTAATATAAATGCTCAAATCCTTTCAAATTACGCTTCATCACTAAAGAGCAGTATCGGCTGCTCCCCTGTTAAAAATAAATGAGGAATAGGTTGAAATTGTCTTTGTCCAAAAACCTCGAGTAAGTTTAGATCGAATACTTAAACTAAAAGGCTTCCTAATTTTAGACAGCTGCTTGAATGGAATACACGTAGGATTCGTTCTTGCATTCTGGCTAAAAATAACAAAGACCTTTTACCAAAAGAATACCAAAAGACCTTTTAAGTTATTGATAGATTTTTAAAAATAAGTAAAGTGGGTGTTAATTATGCTGTATAACATAGCGGAAAATAAGAGATTTTGCTACTCGCCGCAAGTGGCAGCACAATCACAAAAGATAATTTATTTTGTTATATAATTACCAGCGGAAATTTTTTATTCATTTTGTATCTCTGTTTTCACTAAATAAAACATCCCAGAGGAATAAAATATTAAAAGTGATCCATAAAATGACAAATTGATTGATCTCCGAAGTAAAGGAACTCGTTAAATGAAATCTTGAAATTTAGCAATATTCCGTCTTTCCGCCATTCTAAAAGAATGACGATGAAATTTAGATAAAAGTATTGATCAGGGGTCCAAAACTTATGACAAAATTATAGGATCTCTTCATGCTGGTGTAATAAACACAGTTCACAAATAAAACACAGTGTGCAGAGTAAAATTACTCAGGTTGAATAAAAAAAACAAAGAGTATTATTTGAAGTACGCTGCCTGCTCACGTTGAATTAAAAAATAAACCCAATAGTAAAACTACAAATAAAATGAGCGATCTTATGAAAATCGCATAAAGTTCACCCAGCCCGTCAACATGACTTTAAATACACATAATGAATCATCTCTACATAAATAAGAAAAACTACGAGTCCCTTGATCTGGGTAAGTCTTTCCAAACATATTTATTACTTAACTTTAGTTTCGATTTTTTGTTATGTACCCAAATATAAAATGAATAAACAAATTTGTGAAAATCTATCCGACCACATATTATATCGGCCTGACATTAATAACCTATATCAACAGAACAGAGTACAAACAGATATTATACGAGTAGCAAATCCCAAATATTTAGGGAGAATAGTTTTTGGAATGAGGTGATTACATCTCTAAAAATTTAAAACGTCGAAACCAGGAAAACTAAATTTATTTTATGTTAATTTCGGTTTCTCTAACATATAACATTTAGATATATTTGCTATCAACGAAACCATTTCCAAATATATTTTTCAACCAATTAATTTATAAATTTGTAGGATTTAAAATTTTCCCATTCCGGCCTCGAACCAAAATTAACATACCACATAAAACTATACATGTACGTAATGAATACTAAACTTATTTATTAGGATTTAAAATAAACAAGATGTTCGAAATAAATATACGAATATGTCTTAAGTTGTTATTCGGTATATAAAAGGTCTCTGGGTCTGGGTATATAAAGAACTAAGTTAAACGAAAAAAAAGGTCGAAAGGTGCGAGTATTTACAAAGATTTTATGCCGTTGATTAAAACTAAAATATATCACGTTTGATACAGTTCAATTACTCAACCCTATATAACGAAAATGAGGTTATGTTTATGACTTAAAAGTTATGTAATTTATAAAATAAGAATGAGGCTACCTAAGCGTTATAGTCGGTTATATGCAACCGATGGTATTTTTTTGTCTAATGGAAGGAACATCAAAGACGGTTTCCGAAAAAGGACTGACAGTCATTTATTGGGTTTTGATTATTAAGTTGCGCTCCGTTGTGCCAATTAGGAGAGCGATAAGAAGCTTATTTGTGATAAGAAGCCTATAAACAGAGTGCAACTTAAGCTCTTATCTCGCTGGTTGAGGCATTATGTTCGAGACTTTAAGTTTACTTTTAATAATTAATGGAGACCGTTAGACCTCTAGACACAATTCTGAACTTATGTAGCACTTACTGATTGGATGACAGGTCAATAAATGATTTGTTGGTGATTGGACTACTCCATTTAAAAATGTTGATTAGTATACTTAGAGAGCGTCTGTGGAATGAGCTAACATAATATATTTTTATTTGGGGTACTAAAATTAGCAACAATTTTTTAATTTTTTATACAGTTTACCTTGTGAATCAACAAGTTAAAAATTGACATCTATTTTGAAATTTAATATTTTCTAAATCGAAAACAGATGGTCGGAATTTCTATTCGCAGTACGTAAACCAGTATATCGATTTTGTCCCGTGAGTTACTCATTTAAAATGAGTGAAGCAAAAAATATCGAATACGTATACACTTTTTCTTTTGTTCGTATTTGTGTCATTTTTATGATGGACAGTACCAAAATAACGCGATCCGGGTGAATCGGTTTAATTGTTATGGTGCTTATTTCGTTTTCTCAACACATTACGTCTGCTCACGAGCTGTGGAGTGTCATTATTTAACATGCTAATGTAGTTTATATTTAATATTTTTTTATAATAAATTTTTATAATTTTATATGTTTATATGTTATATGTTAAAATTTAATAAACAAATTTAATTTAAATTTAATAAATTTTAAAAATAAAATATTAATTATTAAAAAAAAATCGAAAATACATAAATATTTAAAAAGTAACACTATCTTGTAAATGCGGATTCAGTGTTGCGTTAATTTGTCTTTTCATTCGTTTAAAGAATTTTTTCGACCAATCATATTGTTCCAAAATGATGAATTTTTCTTAATTTTTTCAAACAACACAAAAATATGGCGTTTAACCCTTTAATGGTTAACCCTTTGAGTGCCAAAGAGCGCAATCGCGCTCCTCAATATAGGAATCTAAAATCTCATCAAGGGTTAATAGAATAAACAAAAAAACAATGCCACGTGGTTTGCATGTGTATAGTAAAGCAAACCAATTATACGCGTGTCACTAACCAACATAAACATAAATACTATTACTATATCTTTCCGGTTACACTCATTTCGTTTCACACATTTTGGGACAAAATCGATACACAGATGTACATTTCTTCTTCTTATAATTGACTGGTTACAATTAAACTGTTTGGTTAGTTTATACTTTGCAACTCGATATAATTTAACTAAATATCCATTCTGCATGACATATTATTTCAAAAAATGGAGGATTGTGTATGTTGTGGCCAATACTCGACATTATTGATTGTACGTAAACCGAGAATATACACGGCACCTGATTACTAAAACGGGAAAAATCCTATTAAATTTAACGATTCAGAAGTCGAAACTCAATACACAACGATTTTATATCAACCGCCCTGTCTTTCATATTTCGTTGCATGTTTTGTTCTCTACAGCTATGGCGAAAAGTAACCAATATCATCCTTTTCCAGTT